>CAUYUJ010004991.1:0-55000 GCA_963575745.1 Prorocentrum cordatum | reverse complement strand
TCTACTAAGGAATAAGGATAGGAATCGGAGTTGGAGTTCGACTAGGAGTAGGAGGAGGAAGGGGAGGAGGAGGAGGAGGAGGAGGAGGAGGAGGAGGAGGAGGAGGAAAAGGAAGAGGAGGAGGAGGAGGAGGAGGAGGAGGCGGAGGAGGAGGAGGAGGAGGCGGAGGAGGAGGAGGAGGAGGAGGAGGAGGAGAAAGAGGAGGAAGGATGGGGAGTAAGGGGAGGCTCGAGGAAGCGCCCTCTAGGAGCCGACCCCTTTTCCTCCTCCACCCCTCCCTCCCTCCCTCCCCCCTGCCTGCCCCTGGCTTCTCCCTCCCTCCCTCCCTCCCTCCCTCCTTCGTCATCTCCTCTCCCCCCTTCCTCCCCGCTCCCTGGCCGCAGGCGCCGCGGCGCCCGCAGGGGAAGGCACCCGCGCAGGAGGCATCCCCTGCGACGGTTGTCGTCGTCGTCGTCGCCGTCCGTCGCCGTCGTTGTCGTCGTCGCCGTCGCCGTCGCCGTCATCGTCGCCGTCGCCGTCGCCGTCGACGTCGCCGTCGCCGTCGCAGTCGTCGTCGTCGTCGTCGTCGGCGTCGCCGTCGTTTTCGTCGTCGTCGTCGTCGTCGTCGTCGTGGTCGTCGTCGTCGTCATCGTTGGTTCTCCTCCCTCCCTCCCTCCTCTTCCCCTCGTTCTCCTCCCCCTCCGCCTTCTCCTCTCTCCCTCCCTCTCTCTCTCTCTCCTTCCCTCCTTACGAGGGAGGAGGGAACTGCATCCTTCTGTTGTTTCTCTCTTTCCTACTTGTCTGGTTGTGCGCAGCCTTTTCGCCGCAGGGCGGCCGGGACAGACTGGCGCAGTTTCTTTCCTTAAGCTTAAGTTTGAGTTCGGTCATCGTTTCGAATTGCGTGCCATCCATCCGTCTCTCCCTCCTCCGCTCCTCCTCCTCTCGACCACTCCTCCTCTTCCCTCCTTCTCCTCCTCCTGCATCCCTTCTGTGTCGGCGGGCGGGGCGTTTCGCCGGAGACTTCTTCACCATTCATGATCCTGAAGCTTCAACTTCGCGACAGTTACGCGGATGAAGCACAGATCGTTTTCAAAATATGGCTCTCGCCTTAGCGCACCGCGTATTCGTTTTCAACATTTGCTGCAGTTAGACAGATGGAGGAATGGGGTCAAAGTGGGACTCTCGCCTTAGCGCCGCACACATTCGTTTCAAACGTTTGCAACGTGTGCAAGGACGGAATACAGGTCGGTTTGAACATAGAGCTCTCACCTGAGCGCCATGCACACTGGCATAAGTGTTTGTAGCAAGTGCAGAGAGTGGAGGGCGGCCCCTTTTCAAAATGGAGCTCTCGCCTCACCGCCGCGCGTATTCGTCTCAAGCGTTCGCAACACTCACAAGGATGGAGGACGGCGCTTTTCATGATGGAGCTCTCGCTTGAGCCTTCCATCAGTTTCAGGAGGGAACAAAAACACAGACACAATTGATCGTCGACTCCCGGGGAAATATGCGAAAACATGGGTACTGTAGTGGGGGGGAAGACGAAAACCCAGAATGCATGGGAAGATATGGTGAATCCTGGGATCTGTGTCTATTTATAGGTGTGTCCTTGGGCCCCTTCAACTCACCACCCACCAAACCACCCCAACCCAACCCGAAACCCTCAATTTGCCCTCCATTTCTAGTGGGGGGGGGGGTCGGGGAACGTTGAATAAACACATGGAATCCGTACCCCCCCCAACCCGAAATTCGGGTCAAATTCGGGTCTTCGGGTTGGGTTGGGGTGGTGTGGTAGGTAGTCATCAACCAACTGGGCCTCCTCTGCTACTGCTGCTGCTGCTCCTCCTCGGAATCTGCGGGAAGGAGGAGGAGGAGGAGGAGGAGGAGGAGGAGGAGGAGGAGGAGGAGGAGGCCCGAAGGATCGGCCTCGTCGAGGCCCGTTCTGGATCCGCCTCGGACCTGGGAGCGATTCTATATCAACGGTCTCGCAGAGGGCCCGAGGCCGAGGTGCTTCTCCCGAGCCGCCGAGCGCCAGGCAGGCAGAGCGGCATTTTTCGGGCTGGCGGCCCTCGCTCTCGCCCTCCTCCTCCTCCTCCTCCTCTTCCTCCTCCTCCTCCTCCTCTTCCTCCTCCTCAGCACACCCCTTTTGCTGGGCATACCTGTCACCGTATCTGCGTCTATACTCGCGTACATGGCATACGGGTGGTGAGCACTCGCTTTCTACTCGCACGTGCACCATGGTCGCTCACACGTTCTCCCTTTCCTCTTACAACTGTCTCAGCATGCTGCAGCATGACAGATTCCAGGACATATCTCGCACGTTACGCACCAGCGTCATACTCATCCAGGGCACACGTCGTCGCGTTCATGAACAAGATCCATGTGATACACATACTTCTGCTGAATACCATCAATTTCATTTTGGGTATCATCCTAAACAAGGCAATGCACATACTGGCGTCACTATCGCGTTAGCTTCCCAGAGGTTTTCGAGGTCTAACATCATCTCCGTGTCCTACCCTAAGCAGCAGTATCTCTGGGGTCGGGGGGGCGCTGTCAGATGCAAAAGTCACCAGTCGGACATCACCTTCGTCTCCGCCTACCTCCCCCCCAACACGGACACGGCCAGATCCCGACGAGATTATCAAAAAACGCTGGCGTGGCTTGAAGAACTTTATTCTTCCCTACCATCCCGTACACTACCTGTGCTGGGCATCGACTCTAACGAGCATATCGGGCTCATCAGGACCCCAGCGGGCCCCACACCTACCGACGATTCCTGCACTGGGCCTTTTAACAGGAGTCTTCAGCAACCTCGCACCCATCAGTTCATAGAGTTTCTTCTCAAGCATGACTTGATTTTACTCAACACGTTCTACCCCACCTTCCCCACATATTATCATGGAGTGTCTGGCTCCTCAAGTTACATTGATTTCATCATTGTGCCTCGCAGTTTCTATTTGGCGCAGCACGTTCGCAAATGTCAGACTTTACGTTCTCTTGGGGATCGTTTGCAGCTGGTTCCTGACACGCGTCGAGTCGATCATCACCCAGTCTATGCGCTCATTGAGCACAATCTACGATACGAAGGGCAAGAAGCAGAGTGTCACGTTCGCTGGGATTTCGACCGACTTGTACAATCTGTTATGCAGGGTTCAAAAAGACAACAGTTTCTCATCGCTCTTGACAAGTGGACCGAGGACAACCGTTTCGTACTTGATGCTATCGCCAACAAGAGCTCATCTGAACAATGGGAAATGCTTGTTGAAAAAGGTCTTCTCCCTCTTGCTGCATCACATTACGGCAAGCAGGCTCAACAAGCTGGACCGCATTCTCATGAACGTCAAGAGCTACTTCGACAACGACGGGAGCTACGAGTTCAGTGCCTACAAGCGCCTGTCGTTTCACAACATGGCATTCTTTACTACTCGTTTCAGCACTGGCATAATCTGGCATCACTGTTTCGTGTCAATCGTAATATTCGTCGCCTTCACGCTGCACGTCTCAAAGAACTTAACGAACAACGACGTCTCGAGCTTCAAGACGCCTGGCGACAACGACGACTGGCTGAAGCATGGCAATTGGCACGACTTCTTACAGGCAGACGCATTGGACGAAGACTTCGTAATTATCACAAAGCTGCACTTCGACGGCGCTCAGAAGCCGAATGGTTTGCCAAACTTTCTCAACCTGGTTCTCAAGGCGGCTGGAATTGCATACGTTTACCTACCTCACAAGTACGTCAGGAATTCTTCGACGATCATGGTGACGAAGTTCACGTTAGTTATCAGTGCCACTTACTTGGTGAATCTGACCTCAAACAAGTCAGCTGGTGGATACGAAAAAGCTCAAATCGTAGAACGCCTCCTTCCTGGGATGTCCCCAACGAAGTCTGGAACATGATATTGTGGCCCCAGGCAGTCTACAAGCAGGAGACACATGGAGTTGGTCATGATCCCACACTTTACGAGCCGAAGCTTTTCGTCAAACGCCTTCAGCACATCCTCGACATGACACGGGCTACTGGTCACAGTCCATTTCAGTTTCATCGCAGCCAAGGTTTTCAAATTCCCAAAAAAGATGACGTTCGAATCGTTCACAGCATATCATCGTTTTCCAAGGCTTATCACAAAGGTCTTTTACGTCGGCCTGGCAAACCTTCGCGGCCTCCACCTCATCACGCGTTTGCTGTTCCTGGCCGCCGTCGAGAAGAAGCTATTCTTGTCAAGATGTTGGTTTCTCATCGGTGCTCCAAACATGGTATCAGTATCGCCAATCACCACTACGATGTGGTCAACGCGTTCGCTTCGCCGTCTCATGACATTATGGACAAAGCTACTCACTTTCTGATGCTGCCTCAACCCGACGATGACTTTCCCGAAGAAGAGGAGGCTACGCCAGTTCACGTCGCTGAACAGGACGAACGGCTACTACGACAGCATCACCGACATGCCACGTGTGTTCTACAGACATCGGATATTCCCGCAGAATTTTATCCTCGCAGCGGCACGTTCCAAGGCAACAGTGTCGCGACCAACGAGTTTCACGTACCGTACTGGCAAGCTGTTCACGCATGGGAGGAAAAAACGAAAGATCATCATCTACTGGCCGTATCTCCTCTCAATGCGGCCGTCATCGACATGTCCATCACCTCCTTCGTCGACGATCTATGTAAGCAGTACACGGTTACTACACCTACGAGCTTCTACGATACTCAAGCACGGCACGACACTGTCCTGAACACCATATTCGACGAGTACACGATCGCGCAGCACACGGGCAAGAGCGAGTCCACCGTACACTTCGTCGGCACGCTTGCGCATACATATCAACGACAAGTACATGCACAACAGTCACAATACAAAGTACTCAGCGCAGCACGATATCTCGGGCCATATCTACACTACCGCAATTGCTTCTATGTCGAGCGAAACTTAAGGATACAAGCTGCCAACAAAGCATGGTTTATATTCAAAAGGTTTTGGTTCACTCGCACTGATCTTCGCTTTCGCGTTCTCGTATTTCGATGCACAGTATGGTCAGCACTTGTCTCAGGGCTCACAGCTTTCGTCCTCGCCCAGCACGACTACAACATCTTCGACAAATATATACTGTACAAGGCACGTAAACTCATGAAAGGCAAGGCTACCCAAAAGACCCTTCTCGACGACGGCACGATTAAGTATCGACCCATTCCATCGATCGAAGTGTGGCGCAACATCGGCATGGCAGACACACTTACAGAGTTACGTATACAGAGATTGAAATGGTTTCAGAAGATATGCAGTCATCCTCTTCATCATCAATTGTACGTCACCGCTATGTTCGGTCGCTTTCCTCACGACCCCCCAGAAGATGCGATTTCTCACCCTTGGTTGCAGCAGCTGAATGAAGACTTGCAGGCATTATCGTTGCTGGAGTGTGCTTATTTTCTTGAAGATGCATCCCCGCGGCAGTTGCTAGACGCTGGCACATTGCAGGAAGACTTTCTCGAGATCGATATCTCAGCATTGCGTGCTAAGTTCCTCTCAGTCAACATACCTCCTCATCACCATGAGTATGACACGCTAAATCCTACTACATCATCATGTTCTTTACCTACAGGTGAATATTATTGTGGTCTCATGCGCACTGATGGTAACATATGCACACTTACGTTCCCCACCATGAAAGCACTCAGATTACACCGGGCACGCGAACAGTCCATGCACGGCATGATTACGTTAGACTCCATCGTGTTAGAGGCAGTATGTCCATGGTGTTCTACACACTTCTCTACTCGTAAAATTGCACAAGATCACGCAAGGCGTAGTTGGCATTATGGTAGATGTATTGTCGACCAGAGCTTTATCCCCTCGCCTCCTATTGTATCGGACACAACATATTCATGCGCTATATGCAAGCTCTACGGCAACAATTACGAGTGCGACGACATATACGTGTACAATCATCATATCCGTACCAAGCATCTCTCTGGTCCAAGAAGATTGGAGTTCTCAGCATCCGATACTCTCAGCATTCTTCATCCTACTGGTCCCTCAGAGAGTGCTGATGGATCTCGGCCTAGCAGCAGGCGGCGCCAGACCGCCACAGAAGGAGCGACGCAAAGGAGCCAATCAACACGACCTGCAGGCCCTCGTTCTTCTCATAGCAAAGTTGACCCTCAGTACTGCTATGTCGTCGAGGATTCTCAGGGCCATCGTATTGGAAAACTATCAGGTGAGCGAGAGCTCCGAGTATTTCGTCCAGGGGAAGAATTCTACCGAGAGCTATGCGGAGGCCGCGAAGCAGTACGGGAAGGACCAGAAGCAACAGAAGATCGCAGCCCTCGCTCATCCTCACGTACACGTCTGGAATGCATGGATCATCGTGGCGAAGACGTCTCTTGGAGTGAAAGACCTCGACCCGCCGAAGGCCACCAGTCTTCAGCAGTACATCGACAAGATGAAACAAGGCAGCCCCGAGACGTCCAAATACCTTCACAATCTCCTGAAAGAAGTTCAACATGCACGATGCTGCAAGACCTACGACAGCAAGACCAAGCGCCTGGAGGTCAACGTCAAGCCCAACAGCGACAGCGAGAAGGTATTGCAGCAAATCCTGGTTCCGTTGTGGCTACGCGACAAAGCAGTGAAGCTCGAAGGAGTGGCGCCACCAGGGGACCTCGAGCGCAGGATTCAGCAGGCGATCGACGAGTTCGAGGCCCAGTGATACCCCCAGAGGCAGCTCGTGCCGTGCCTGACCCAGGGCGGGGGGCGCGGTGCGAGTGGGGACTGCCCGGCGGTGCGCCGTTAGTGACCCTCGCACCGTTGCTCCCCGGCCCCGCGCACGGCGCTGAGAGTTCAACTCTGCCTCTGGCTGGATGGAACAAAAACGTGCCTGACCCAGGCGCTCGACGAGTACAGCAGGCAGATCATCCTGCTGCGGACGCTCGTGCTGTGCCTGTCGCATCAGCCGATCATCGAGTTCGGCACGCAGTGAGGCCCGCTGACGCTCGTGCTGTGCCTGATGTTCCAGGCCCCTGCCGCCAGCCGAGAGACAGATCCCCTCCTCGTCCCCCCCCTCCTCCTCCTCTTCCAGTTTTGAGTGTGTCCGACGGAGTTCGACTGTCGTCACGGTTTCAGGAGGCTCGTTTGAAACATGAGCGATCTAAATCGAGATCACAGGGATAAGACTTGTGGTGCACTTGTGCTACAGGTACGAGTGCACGGCGTTCGCGGCCCCTCACGCTTCGTGCTGATTCGGGGCTTGCGTGCACTGTCGTCGGTGGGCCTTGCTCGTGTCACCCCCTCTACAGTCGCGCGTCTCTGAGCGTATGAGCCCCTGTTTTAGTCCTTTCTGCCAGGCTGAATCGACAGGTCTTCGAACGATCGCTCTTGTGAGTTGTTATTATTATTATCCTCCTCCTTCTCCCCTTCCTCCTCCCCTTCCTCCTCCTACTCCTACTCCAACTCGAACTCCTACTCCTATCCTTATTCCTTAGTAGAATATACTCTGATTCCCCCCTGCGGCCGGCCGAGAAGGGTTCCATCCGGGCCCTCCCATCCCCCTCTGGCGCGCGCTGGGCCGAGGCAGGCACAGGGCGCGACCAGCCCGCGGGTGCGAGCATCGAGCAGCCCGACCTCGGGCCCAGGCCGGCGGGGGCTGCCGAGGAGGAGGAGGAGGAGGAGGAGGAGGAGGAGGAGGAGGAGGAGGAGGAGGAGGAGGAGGAGGAGGAGGAGGAGGAGAGGAGGAGAGGAGGAGGAGGAGGAGGAGGAGCAGGAGGAGCAGGAGGAGCAGGAGGAGCAGGAGGAGCAGGAGGAGGAGGAGGAGCAGGAGGAGGAGGATGAGGAGGAGGAGGAGGATGAGGAGGAGGAGCAGGAGGAGGAGGAGGAGGAGGAGGGAGGAGCATCTGGGAGAAGAGAAGAGGAACTCGACAAGGCAGAAGGGGAGAGGAGGAGGATGGGGAGGAGGAGAGGACCAGTGTAAACCCAAGGTCCGTCAACGATATTGGAATACGCCCTCCCTCCAAGCTCCCTCTTCATAGGCTCCTACAGGGGCTCATTTTCACTGAGGGAAGTGCCCCGTTGGGGGACAACCGTGTGGACATCCTGAAGCGTGCCAAAACACAATTCCCAGGACTTCAGCGCCACGAGTCAACCTGACTAGTATGTCTTGACGATCCTGAGTCGTGTCAGAAAACCATGCCTGGGACCTCAACACCGCGAATAAACGCGACTGTTGCTGCCTGACGGTCCTGAACCGTTCCAAAGCATCGTTTGTGGTACGTTAGCCATGAGAGTCAGTGAAACTCTTTGTGAACTGGTGAAATGAATGTGCGCGGCGCTACGGCGAGAGCTACATTTTGAAAAGGAACCGCCCTCAATCTGTGAAGCTCTTGCAGATTTTTAGAACAAATGTGCGCGGCGCTAAGGCGAGAGCCACATTTTGAAAACCACCCGCCCTCAGTCCGATACGCTTTTGCAGATTTTTAGAACGGATGCGCGCGGCGCTACGGCGATAGCCACATTTTGAAAACCAGCCGCCTTCAATCCGTGAAGCTCTTGCAATCTTTTCAGACGAGTGTGCGCGGCTCTAAGGCGAGAGCCAAATTTTGAAAACCACCCGCCTTTACTCCGTGAAGCTCTTGCAATCTTTTAAGACGAGTGTGCGCGGCTCTATGCCGAGAGCCACAAAACGACCGGCCATCAATCCGTGAAGCTCCTTGCATATTTTGAAGACGAGTGTGTGCGGCGCTAAGGCGAAAGCCACATTTTGAAAACCACCCCCTCAGTCCGATACGCTCTTGCAGATTTTTGAAATGGATGCGCGTGGCGCTACAGCGAGAGCCACATTTTGAAAGCCAGCCGCCTTCAATCCGTGAAGCTCTTGCAATCTTTTCAGACGAGGGTGCGCGGCTCTAAGGCGAGAGCCACATTTGAAAACCACCTGCCCTTAATCCGGGAAGCCCTTGCAATGTTTTAAAGACGAGTGTGCGCGGCTCTAAGGCGAGAGCCACATTTTGAAAACGGCCGGCCCTCAATGCGTGAAGCTACTTGCATTTTGTAAAGACGAGTTTGTGCGGCGCTGAGGCGGGAGCCACGTTTAGGAAGCGACCCGCCCTCCATGTGTGAAACTTTTGCCAGTTTTTACGCTTCATGATCATCAGTGGTAAGTCTTTTTTTGGCGAAACGCCCAGCCCGCCCGAAAAACTGGCCGCGGGGTGCGATAGGGAGGAGTTATTAACAAGGCAAAGGAATGGAGGATGAGGAGGAGGAGGAGGAGGGGGAGGAGGAGGAGGAGCACCAGTGTAAACCCAAGACTCATTAACGATGTTGAAGTACACCCTATTTGGGGTGCTCTTCGAGGCCTCTTGAGCCGTCGTTGAGGCCTCTTGGGCCGTCAGGGGGCCATCTTGGGCTTCATGGAGCGATCTTTCGGCGAATCGGAGCCCTCTTGGCGGGGTTTGGAGGTCGTTTTGGGCGGGCACAGCGTCCAGAGTACCGGCAGGAAATACCCCAGAACTCACGGGGGTAACGCCGGAAGAGATCGGGACAGCCCGGAACTCTGGAGCTCCAGGCCCCTGAGAAACCACAATCCCGGCTGCAGCATCAGCACGGCTGTGAGCCTTGGGGCCCTGCATTTCATGCCAGAGGCACGGCGGCGGATACTACAACCCTCCGCGAAACTTAATGCAACCCCCATGCCCTTCGCCCCCGTAGCCCCCAGAACCCTTCGCTCTTGTAGCCCCCCCAAACCCTTCGCTCCTGTAGCCCCGAACTCCCCCAAGCCCTTCGCCCCTGTAACCCCCCCAACCCTTCGCTCCTGTAGCCCCCAGAACCCTTCGCTGATGTGGCCCGAAAACCGGTTTACTGACACCCCTCGCCCCCAATTTCAAAGTTCAGTTGCGCGTGGAGCGCGGTGCGCGGACGCCGACGTAAAACTTGCAGTCGCGTGTTTCGGCAGCAGCGTTGAGATCCAGGGGTCTGGGGTCGCCGACGCGGCGCGGGAGAGCTTGCGCTCGGTTTCGCGGGGGGTGCATATCGTACTGTGCGACCAGGGACCACGACCAGAGGCCAAGAACCACGGCTTCTGGATCCGGCGCCCCACCCTTTGGCGTCGGAGTGTGTGTGTATATATATATATATTCATATTCAGGACCCTTCCTCACAAGCTGTTTACCCATCGGTTGTTGAAATTAGGTATTTTCGAATTCCCAGGTGCCAATCTACTTCAGGCGCCTTCCTCCTTCAATGATCGAGTGTCTTCGCCTTTTCCGTCCTCCCAAAGGGCAACGCCTTTCTGTTTCATGTTTCCATCTACTTCTTCCGACTGATGGGTAGGGATTTCTGTTGTGGTGTAGTTAGTGTGCAAGACGATGTCATGCAAAGCTGTGCTGTGCTGACACTGCTGCACTGTACTATGCCATATCACGACTCGGCCACGCGCAGATGGGGGTAGGAGGATGGGGGGAAGGTTTCTTGGAAGGAGGCTGCTCCTTCGAGGGCGCGGGCCTTATCTGCAGACGCAAGGCTGGCGCCCTCCAAGAAGCGGCTTGCTTCTACGAAGCCTTCCCCCCTCCCCCATACAGTCGGGGCGCTGAGGAAGGAACCCCTTTCGTTGGGGAGGGGCTCGGTGTTCCTCAGTTGTTTTGCAGTTCGCCTTTGGTTTTGCTTCGGGCTCCGATGGGAAACCGAAGTTTGACTCATGGGAAAAAGGGGCCCCGTTCCTTATTTAGGGCTCCTTAGGTCAACGCCCCGACGGTACCCCACCCCCTCCTGCGCGCCGCCAATCGAGAGCGCGGCCAGAAAGCCAGAGAGAGGCCGTGGGCCACGACCACAGAGAGAACGCACGCGAGGGGCCACGGCCGGAGACCACGGCCAGAGAGACGCAGGGGCCACTCGGCCAGAGGCTCCGCGAGGGGCCACGGCCAGAGGCCACGACTGGAGGCCACTTTGGGAGGCAGCGCGTTTGGTCAAGTGCAGGCAGATGTCCCTGCCAGCGAGAGCGTTACATTCTTCAGATATGCATGCGTGTATATATACATAGCAAGGAGAGGGAGAGACAGAAATGGAGAGAGAGAGAGAGAGAGCGAGAGAGAGAGAGAGAGAGAGAGAGATAGAGAGAGCATGCAATGCTTTAGCAACGCGCTGGCGAAAGGTTGGCATCAGGCGGCGAAAGGAAGCTTGCCAAACGCAGAATATCGCGCAAGCGGAAGGGCGGTGGAAGGCGGCGGAAGAGTGGCCCTTGATATAATTGGGCCCAGCGGGAGATGGAAAAATGTTGGCGGAAGGGTGCGGAAACGAAACAATCTATGGCCACGCATTTAGATTGAGTGTGATTTTGAATACATCACATATGTATAAAAGTACGTGCGTATGCGTACATCTCGGGGAGGAGGGATTCCGCTCACGCGGGCCCATTCCGAGTTGCACAGATGCTGATCGGTTCGTGTCGAGCACACGTCGCTGCGTTCTTATCATTTCAGGGTGTATTTTCGGCAGCAGATCATAGAAGCCTGGTGTACTCTCGTACTCCCGCCTCCAGCGTCCACTATATCAGCGTGTGGGAGCCGATGAGATAGCGCCGGCTTTGCGTCGGTTAGCGTCGGTTTGGCGTCGGTCGAGCGTCGATCGGCGTCGACCAGCGTCGAGCGGCGCCGATGTGCACGAGCCGACAATGATGGCGCGGGAGGCTCCCACGACTTGCCGCCGAGCGGTCCCCCAGGTGCCGCCCGCCGCCGCCGCCGCGATGGGACTCGGCAACCCCCACTGACCTTGCGGGCCACACGTGGCCGCCAGTGGCTGGCGCGTTCCTCCTCCTCCTCCTCCTCCTCCTCCTTACCTCCTCCCTCCTCCTCCTCCTCCTCCTCCTCCTCCTCCTCCTCCTTACCTCCTCCTCCTCCTTACCTCCGCCTCCTCCTCCGCCTCCTACTCTTCCTTACCTCCTCCTCCTCCTCCGCCTCCTACTCTTCCTTACCTCCTCCTTACCTCCTGCACCTCCGCCTCCTACTCATCCTTACCTCCTCCTCCTCCTCCTTACCTCCTCCTCCTCCTTACCTCCGCCTCCTCCTCCGCCTCCTACTCTTCCTTACCTCCTCCTCCTCCTCCGCCTCCTACTCTTCCTTACCTCCTCCTTACCTCCTGCACCTCCGCCTCCTACTCCTTACCTCCTCCTCCTCCTCAGCCTCCTACCTTCCTTACCTCTCCTCCTCCCTCCTCCTCCTTACCCTCCTACCTCCCTCCTCCTCCTCCTCCTCCTCCTCCTCCTCCTCCTCCTCCTTACCTCCTCCTCTTTCTCCTCGTCCTCACCTCCTCCTCCTCGCCCTCTTCTACGCCCTCCTCTCCTCCAGCGGGGTGGGCTGGGGCCTCTGGGGCCGGCGGGCCCGGCGGGGGCCCCGCGGCCCGCGGCGCCGGGGCCTCGGGGCCTCGGGGCTTCGGGGCCGTGGGGGGGGGGGACCCGCAGCCCCGCCGCGGTCGGGCGGGGGCGGGGGCGGGGCCAGTCGGGCGCGGTGGTAATGGTCGGCCAGTCGCAGAGGGGAAGGCTTCTCAGGAGCACCCTCGCTCCTCAGAAGGCGCGGGCCTCGTCTGCAGATGTGAGGCCGGCGCCTTCTCAAAAGGCAGCCTGCTTCTGAGAAGCCTTCCCCTCGCCCCTGCCCCCTTGTGCGCGTCGCCGATAATGGGGTGATCCACATGGGGGGCGAAGAAAAAGGCCCAAACGGGGCCCTTCAGGGCTCCTTTTTAGGGGCCACATGCGAACCCTACCCCTACCCCCCACGATTTCTGAGTGGGAGGGTGGGGGGTAGGGGTAGGGTTCGCATGTGGCCCCCTAACCCTCCGTTACCGCCCGCCCGCCCTGGAGGGTGCGGCGGGGGCGGGGCCAGGGCCAGGGGCTTGGGGTTCGCCGGGGGGGCCCAGCGGTGGCGCTGTGTTGCCGAATGATTTGTATACAAGTGATGCTCATGTTCCACTTTTGCCCAGGCTCGTGTCCAACGCACCTCCGGGTGTATGACTTCTTGCTTGCTTGCTTGCCAGCGGTGGCAATGGGTCGAGATTGCGCATGCGTTCGCCGTGACGAACAAGGCGGGCTCTCTCTCTTGAGTCGTGTGTATGAGTGTTTGTGTGTGTGTGTGTGTGTGTGTGTGCAGGCCAACGGCAAGCCCCGCACTCCCATCCGCGCCTGCTGGGGCGACGGGCCCACTCCTCGCGGGCAGTGCTCGCGCGCTGTCGGGCGACATGCGGCGCGGGGGGGCCGCACTCGGGCGGCCCTGCTCCATCCCGTTTCTCCCGCCCGCTCCCTCGTCGTCATCCGTAGTCGCTTTGGCTCAGACTTCCTGAAGCTGCCGTCGCCATCCCGCGCTCGGAATACACACCACTCGCAGACCGCCGCGCTCGCTCGCAGAGGGGCGGCGACGGCCACCCTCCGCTACGACTGCAGGGGCGGTGCCTCCATGACGGCGCAGGGGCCCGTCCCGCGCAGCGCTGTTATAGTTCCGCCCAAACCCACCCTGCCGGCCAGCGCTGCCAAGGTCCAGCTCGTGCTCGCCCAGATCCTCTCGGCCCTGGCCGCTCTCTGCCTCAGCCCGCGCTGGACGGACGTGGTCCGCCCCGCGATCCTCGCGCTCGGCGACGGTTTCTGCGAGGTCGTGTGCTACGCGCTCGGCCGTGTGGACGACGACAACGTGCCCTGGCAGTTGGCGTTCCTGATCCTTCTGGCCAACACGTTGCAGGTGCCGCCGCCACGCCGGCTCGTGTACGATCCGCGGCATGGCCCTCTGGACCGCACCGTCCTCAGAATTTGCGGCCTGACCACGATGGACGTGGACGAGCAGGCCAAACGGAGAGTGAAAGAGAGGACGCTCTTTTTCATGCCGTTTGCCCCCTACTGGCTCACGGAGAATGTGCTGCGCGCGAACTGGTCACAGCTGAACCGGATTGCCGTGATTGGGAATCCATTGAGATGGGTGAGCGACCCGGACTGGGACGTTGGGGAAAAAGATCACGGCGACGAGCACGGCATCGGGCGGCAGGGGCAGGACCAGACGGGCCGCGCTCCGTGCGCGGACGCGGTGATCTCAAACGGCGAGGTGGAGAGCGAGACCGTGGTGTGGGACGGCGATCTGCGGACGTGGCTGACCGCACTGGCGGTGGACGGCGGCGCGGAGGCGAGGGCGAGCGCGAGCGGCGAGGACGACGAGGACGCCGCGTGCAGCGGGGGCGGCATCTCGCCGCACTGCTTGGACGCGACGCTCACCACGTTCCGCCGAAGGAGCGGCGCTCCGCTGGAGGAGCCGCCGCCCCGGGGCAGGCCGTGTGCTGCGAGGAGCAGGCTGTGAAAAGGCGTGCAGCCAGGAGGATGGAGCCTTGCACGTCTGTCCGCAGCCGGAGGATGCCTCCTCGACCTTCTCCTCCTCCTCCGTGCCCCGGGGGTCTGGGACTTCCAGTATTCGGTGTGGAGAACTCGAGTGGACCTGAGGGCACTCGACTTGGTGCCTCGCGGCACGGTGGCGGATGTGTCAAACATTGCACCTGCAACGCTTTGTTGAGCAGGCCGTGATGGCTTGCCCTCGTCGCAATGGGGGAACACCTTCATCATCATGTGGCTTGACCGTGGATCCTTGCGCGTTTGCCCGCTAGTCTCAAGTCGGGCACGTCCCTCTCCAGGAGGAACAGTCAAACATAGTACAATAATGGTACGGGGACGATGTTTCTACAATATTTGAATTTTGTTTTGAGCATTTTTCATGTTTCTTCCAGAGTCCGCCTGTAGGAGGACATGCCCGACCTAACGCTAGTCCAAATGCCAGACGCGTGCCGCACACCAGAGTTCGTGTGTATTCAGTGGCCTTCGGCCCAATCTTCCGCCGTGCCCGGGTGGAGGACAAGAGGCCTCTTACTCGGCCTCTTGGGGTCTCTTGGAAGGCGTCTTGGGGGCCTCTTTGATGCCTCTTCTGGGGCCTCTTGGAGGCCTCTGGGGAGCCTCTTTCGGCCTCCTGGGGGCTGCTTGGGGGCCCCTGGGGCGCCTTTAAGGCCTCTTGGGCCGAGAGGCGAACAAGTGGGTTGGAGGGCTGTTCGGGTTTCCCCTCTTGGACCCCTGTGTGGGCTCTCCTGGGGGCCTCCTGGGCCTCTCTCTCCTGGGGGCTTGGTGGCCGTCTGGGGCCCCCCCTTTAAGGGGGGCTTCTCAGGCTGTCTTGGGCGCTCTTGCCACCGACAGGCCGAGCATGCCCAACCCTGCAAAGCCGATGCATTTGGACGATGCGGGCCTCCTGGGCCGCCCCCCTGGGGCTTGCAGGGGGCGGCCCGCGAGACCCCAGAGAGAGAGGCTCGAGGCGGGACCCGGGAGCCATCCTGGGCATGCCGGCGTCCCGGGCCGGCCCCCCGCCAGCCACAACTGGGGGAGCTGTGGTCCTTACCCCCCTGGGGTACCCATCGATTTCGACACCCCTCTCGAGAGATCGTCGATGCGATGGGTTCCCCCAGGGGGGTAAGGACCACAGCTCCCCCAGTTGTGGCTGGTCGGGCCCAGGCAGGAGCTGTCCTGGGCATGCTGCGAGCCTGGATTCGGGTCCGCGCTCGGGGCACTCTGGGGAAGCGTGCGGGGCGCCCCGGGAGTCACGCGGGGCTTCCCCAGGGATCCGCCCCTTCCTCCTCCGCATCCTTCTTCTTCCTCCTCCTCCTCCTCGTCCTTCTCCTCCTCCTCGTCCTTCTCCTCCTCCTCCTCCTTCTCCTCCTCCTTCTTCTCCTCCTCCTCCTCCTCCTCCTCATCCTTCTTCTTCCTCCTCCTCCTCCTCCTCCTCGTCCTTCTCCTCCTCCTCCGTGCCCCGTGGGTCTGGGACTTCCAGTATTCGGTGTAGAGAGCTCGAGGGGACCCGAGGGCACTCGACTTGAAGTGCCTCGCGGCACGGTGGCGGATATGTCAAACATTGCACCTGCAACGCCTTGTTGAGCAGGCCGTGATGGCTTGCTCTCGTCGCAATGGGGGAGCACCGTCATCATCATGTGGCTTGACCGTGAAGGCGTGGCTGAGAAGCGACGGCGCCTTGACGCAGCTGCATATCTCTGGCGGCGGCGGGTGAACCAAGCTGTGAATGTCATATTCTCTTCCCTAGGGTGGCATTTATTCATAGCGTAATTTGTTGCGCAACGCATCGGCTGACTCTTCCACACACTTTTGAGTATATTCAGACAGATCATCTCAGTATGTGCGCAGATTGGACGATCGCTGAGGGGTGTTTTCTTTCGAGGCCCTCAACTGGTCACGAGAGGTGGTCATGTGTGACGTGTTTAGCTTTTTTGAATATATCGAAGGGCGGGATTGACAATGATAGGTGCTGGTTTGTATGGCAAGAGTAAAACTTAGTCATTATCACTGGCACCATCGTCGTCATCATCCTCAATAACATTTCTCATTCCTTTTTTGTTCGCCACCGTCGATCTCCTTCTCCTCTGCCTTATCATTTTTTCCTCCACCTCCTCCCCCTCCATCCTTCTCTTGCCCTTCTCGTCCTTCTCCTCTCTGTTCTTCCTGCTCGTCCTCCATCTCCTCTGCCTCCTCATCCTTGCCATCATTCTATTTCTCATCCACCTCGGCGTCGTGTCAGAGTACGGACATGAGGGCGCGAACATCTGCGAATAGCCAACGCAAAACACACAGCACCATCATCATCGTTACATCGGCGTTCCCAGTATCAACTTCATCACCGTCCTTCGGTACAGTGGAAACCCATGCCAAGAAACACCCTGCTTGCCTCCAGGGTGCCCTGGGTTTCTTGGGTTTCGACGGGTTTGCTGCGGAGCACGCGACGTTCCCACACCAAATATCAATGGACGTCCTGGGGTCTCAGGGTTGGGTTTCTTGTGGAAGGTTTCTTGTGGTCGAGCTCCTGCTGTAGCCATCATTTTGCCTCGCCTGTCTCCATCCTCATGCTCATGGCCCTGGTCCTGAACACGTTGCCCCCTTTCGCCTCTGCTGCTGCTCGTCCTCGTGCTCTTTCATCGTCATTGTTCTGTATTCCCCGCCATATCACTGTTCTTCAGCATTGTCATTCATGTTCGCCGTATCCCCACCAGCCCATCCCAGCACAATCACTAGGCGAGCTGCTCCGATCAGGGACGTGTAGCGGCGTGCAGTCACGCTCTGGGAGCCTCCTGGAGGCATCTTGGGACCACCGTGGGGCCCGCTTGGGGCCATCTTGGGGCCCTCTTAGGGCCCTCTTGGGCTCTTGGCGCCTTCGTGGGGCTTTGAGGGCCTTCTTGGGGCCATCCAGGAGTTTATCGATAACGAACAAAGGGCGACGCTTATTGGAGTCCCCCCCTCGGAGTCCGAAACATGGTTTCTTGGGGGCCTCTTGGGGCGCTCTTGGGCGCTCTTGGGGCCGTATTGGAGCCACTCTTGGGGCCCTCTTGGGTTGTCCTGGAGCCATCTTGAGGCCTCAAAGGCCCATCGGACGCGAACCGGCGAGAAGGCGGAACGCACAGGAGAGTACATTGTTTTTGAATGCTTTCGGCCTCTTGGGGGGCCCCTGGGAGGCTCCGTGGCCACTTACAACCGTCTTGGCGCTGTCTTGAGGCCTCTTGGAGGCATGTTTGAGCCATCTTGGGCTAACCGGAGCAACGTAAGAGGCCACATTTGGCTATCCTGAGCCATGCTGGGGCCCTCTTGGCTAATCTTGGGCGTTCCAACCTCTCGCGGAAGGCCCCCTCCAGGCCCATGGAGAGGGTGGCCGTCCTGAGGTGGCGGAAAATGAGGAGGCGAGAGGAGGGAGGATGAGAGAGGAGGAGGGGGAGAAGTGAGGGGGGCCGTCCTGTGGAGGCGGATGACGAGGATGAGGAGGCGGGATGAGGGGGCGAGAAGAGAGAGGATGAGAGAGAAGGAGGAAGGAAGTAGGGGGACCAGTGTAGACCAGTGTAAACCCAAGAGTCATCAACGATGTTGGAATACACCGTCCCTCCAAGCTCCCTCTTCATAGGCCCCTACAACGGTTCATGTGCACTGAGGGAACTGCCTCGCTGGAAGACAACCGTTTGGTTTGAAGACCTTGAAGCATGCCAAAACGTTGTTGATTTCAACACCGCGAATCAACTTAAGTGTTGCGCTCTCATAATCCTGAATCCTTCCCAACCACATTTTCTGATACGCTGATCATGTGAATCCGTCAGACTCTTGCATTTTTTGTTAAATTAGCTTGGCGAAAGACCCAATCATATGCAGTTGTGAGTACCGCAATTGTGAATATCTTCTTCGGTGGCGTTCGCTATGGGGCCACGAAGCGCTGTACTGGGTGGGTGAAACGAAGGGAGCAAGGGCCGTGCTGGGTGGTGGCGGACGCATGCGGGCGGTGCCACTGGGACCTTCCGTGGAGCTTCCTATGGGGCCACGAAGCGCTGTACTGGGTGGGTGAAACGCAGGGAGCAAGGGCTGTGCTGGGTGGTGGCGGGCGCATGCGGGCGGTGCCATTGGGACCTTCGGTGGAGCTTCCTATGGGGCCACGAAGCGCTGTACGGGGTGGGTGAAACGAAGGGAGCAAGGGCTGTGCTGGGTGGTGGCGGACGCATGTGGGCGGTGCCGCTGGGACCTTCGGTGGGGCCCCCTACGGGGCCACGAAGCGCTGTACTGGGTGGGTGAAACGCAGGGATCAATGGCTGTACTGGGTGGTGGCGGGCGCATGCGGGCGGTGCCACTGGGACCTTCGGTGGAGCCCCCTACGGGGCCACGAAGCGCTGTACTGGGTGGGTGAAACGAAGGGAGCAGTGGCTGTACTGGGTGGTGGCGGACGCATGTGGGCGGTGCCACTGGGACCTTGCGTGGAATCCCCTATGGGGCCACGAAGCGCTGTACTGGGTGTGTGAAACGCAGGGAGCAATGGCTGTGCTGGGTGGTGGCGGACGCATGCGGGCGGTGCCATTGTGACCTTCGGTGGAGATCCCTATGGGGCCACGAAGCGCTGTCGTAGGTGGGTGAAACGCAGGGAACAATGGCTGTGCTGGGTGGTGGCGGACGCATGCGGGCGGTGCCACTGGGATCTTCGGTGGAACCCCCTTATGGGGCCACGAAACACAGTACTGGGTTGGTGAAACGCAGGGAGCAAGGGCCGTGTTGGGTGGGGGCGGACGCATGCGGGCGGTGCCACTGGGACCTTCTGTGGAACTCCCGATGGGGCCACGAAGCGCTGTACTGGGTGGGTGAAGCGCAGGGAACAAGGGCTGTGCTGGGTGGTGGCGGACGCATGCGGGCGGTCCCACTGGGGGTTTCGGTGGAGCTACCTGTGGGGCCACGAAACGCTGTGCTGGGTGGGTGAAACGCATGGAACAAGGAGGAGGGAGGGGAGGAGGGGGAAGAAGGGGAGGAGGAGGAGACGAGGAACGCGGGGACCGTCTCTTCAAAACGAGGACCCAACACCACAGGATGGTTGGGAACAGAGAATGTGCGCGTCGCTAGGACGAGAGCCACATTTTGGAAAGAAATCGCCATCAATCAGTGAAATTCTTGCAATTTGCTTGAATGAGTGTGCGCGGCGCTAAGGGGAGAGCCACATTTTGGAAATGGCCCGCCCTCAATCCGTGAATTCCTTGCAAATGTTAAAACGAATGTGCGCGACGCTGAGGCGAGAACCACATTTTGAAAACGACCCGCCCTCAATCCGTGAAACCCTTGCAAATGTTTGAAACGAGTGTGCGCGGCGCTAAGGTGACAGCCACATTTTGGAAACGACCCGCCTTCCAGGTGTGAGACTGTTGCCAGTTTTTCAGCTTCAGTGGCATAAGCGGTGAGGAAGTCTCAGGCGAAACGCCGGGCCCGCCCGAAAAACTGGCTTTGGGGTGCAACAGGGGGAAGTTATTCATAAGAAAGAGGAATGGAGGAGGAGGAGGAGAAGGAGGAGGAGAGGAGGAGAGGAGGAGGAGGAGGAGGAGGAGGAGGAGGAGGAGGAGGAGGAGAAGGAGCAGGTGGAGGAGGAGGAGGAGGAGGAGGAGGGGGAGGAGGAGGAGGATCGATGATCGAGGTTCGAGGGGTTCGGGCGTTTCTGGGTTCTTTTTGGGATTCTGGGGTGCTTCTCGTAACCACGGTCGGATTCTAATTGAAATTCTAGTCAAATCGGATTTCATTAGTGATCCAAACGCCGATCTTTGGTGGGGGCAGGAGGAGAAGGAGAACGAGGAAGAAGAGGATGACAACGAGGAGGATGAGTAGCAGGAGGGGGAGGAGGATGAGGAGCGGGAGGGTGAGGAGGACAGTGGTAAACCCAAGATGCTTCACTTGTGCTGCAATGCGCCCTTCCATCCAAGGTCCCCAGCTCATCCTCTCGAGCCCCCACCGGAAACCCTCTGCGCTGCAGGACGGGCCCCCCCCCCCTGAACGGCGGGCGCTCCATGGCCCCGCAGTTGCGGCGAGGGCCCCGGTTTGAGAGCGGGCTGCTCTTTCTGACGTGCGGACACAGCACATACGGATGACCCAAGTGAGAGCCCTGTGTGGAACAAGAAGCCGCTCTCGATCATAAACGGCGGAGGAGCCTCAAGCGAGAACCCTGATTCGACAAGGGGTCGCTCTCCATCCGTGTGACTGCTGAGATCCTCTAGGACACATGTGCGCAGCGCGACGGCGAGAGCCGCATTTTGATGACGGGCCGCCCTCCACCGGAGTTGTTCTCGGCAGCTTTCAAGACGAATGTGTGCGGCGCCACGGCGATCATCACGTGCTGGAAACGGGCCGCCCTTCGTCCCTGTAGCTGTCGGGGCTGTCAAACTTCAGCATCGTAAGCAGTATGGGGAGCATCAGGCAACACACCCGGCCCGCCCTACCGCTCGACTGGTGGTGCGACGCGGAGATGTTCGCAAGGAAAGGGAAGGCGGATGAGGAGGAGGAGGAGGAGGAGGAGGAGGAGGAGGAGGAACAGGAGGAGGAGGAGGAGGAGGAGGAGGAGGAGGAGGAGGAGGAGGAGGAGGAGGAGGGGGAGGAGGAGGAGGGAGGAGAGGGAGGAGGGGGTTGAGAAGGAAGGCGGAGGAGGAGGCGGAGGAGGAGGCGGAGGAGGAGGAGGAGGAGGAGGATGAGAAGGAAGCGGAAAAGGAGGATGAGGAGGAGTAGGAGGAGGGGGAGCTTCACAGTTTTTGCTCTTAGTGGGTCTCCTGAAGATCCTTCGTCGCCGCGGCTGGATTCAGGCGTGACCGAATAAGGGGTACAATAGCATGGGCGAGGGCCATCATGACCAGGAAGAGGCAGAAGACGTTCTAGCGGGCTACGACGAATAGCATGCGAACGTTGGCAGCGAGAGAGGTGGCGAGGGCGGTTTTGTGACGTCCTCAATGCAGCAAGCATTGTTGTTGGTTTGAGGCTAATCACCAGCAGCGCGGCCTCAACCTTCGCCACTCAGTGCGGGCACTGAAAGGTCGTTTTCGCGCGCGCACGCGCTCCGCCGTGAGACGCGTAGAGAGGTACACTGGCGCTCTGGCACGCGCGCTGACGGCTCTGCCGCTGCGTCGTGCAGGAACCTGACCAGGCCGAGCTGGCCCGCCAGCTTCTCGGCATCGTTCCGGCACTTTGCCGTGCGGGCACTGAACACTCGCAGGCGCGCCGCCAGATCAGCGGTCGGCTTTCGGAGGAGAGACTCCACGCCCGGGTCGCAGATCACAAGCAAGGTGTCCGACGTCGTATACTTGAAAATCATGGCGTGCACGTGCAACCAGAGCCCGTCCATGCTGTCGGCGATCTCATAGCAAGCGTCGACAATCACTTCGTGACGACGAGGTGATCCCACATCAGTTGCGATACTTGCATGGTTGGCATTTCCCAGGGGGGCGAGGTCCTATTTGGGTCTGCGTATAACGTCAGCCCTTTGGACTTCACAGGAGTCTCTACAATAGTGGCGACACGTACACACTCGACAGCACCCAGGGAGGCGAGAATGAGTCTGCGTCGGACGTCGCTCCTCCGGACCTCCCAGGAGATCACGGCAGTGGCTGCAGTTGCGCTGTTGGTACTGGCCAGGGAAGCGAGGTTCCTCCTGGGTCCGCGTAGGACGTCGCTTCGTTGGATTTCCCCAGAGTTCACGGAATTGGCAACGCGCGTGCGGGTTGCACAGCCAGGGATGCGAAGTCCCGCCTGGGTGTGCATCGAACGTCACGCCGTTGGGCTTCCCAGGAGACTGCGACAGCGGCGACGGTTGTGAAGTGCTCAGCGCGCGGGGAGGCCAGGTCCCGCGGGGGGCCTGTGCAGACCGTCACTCTCCTGAGCCTCCCGACCACTGGCGAAAGCTGCGCAGCTGCCACCACCCAGGGGGGGCGAGGTCCAGTTTGCGTCTCCGTCGGACGTCACACTGCTGAACCTCTTCAGGAGCTCGGGGAAGGGCTGGAGCTGCGCAACTGGCAGCGCCCAGGGAGGCGCAATCCCAAACGCGTGTACGGAGGGCGTCATTCCGCTGGCCTTCCAAGCAGCTCATTCAAGTGGCCGCAGTCGCGCAGTTGGCATCACCCATAGAGGCGCGGTCCCGTGTGGGTCTGCGTAGGACGTCGCTCCGTTGCACCTCCCAAGAGCTCGTGAAAGCGGTGTCAGTTCTACGGTTGGGGACGCCCGGGGATGCGAACCAGGCGAAACAATGAGGGGCAATGGAGAGAACACGTGGAGGCATCGGAGGCATCGGATGCACCGAAGACGAGGGGAGGAGACAGGACGAGCGAAGAGGCGGGATGAGGTGACGCTCACTTCTTCTACACGAGCGACTGGTAGGGGAACGCAAGCCGGGTAGGCGAACTTCTCATCGTTTTTTCAGTTTGTTGTGAGGCGCGTTTGCGCTGGGCCCGCGGACCATCATAGCATGAGCAGCGATGAGGCAGCGGTCCGCGGGACGGGGCCGAGAGTCCAGGGACCCGCGCCGCAAAGAGCAGCTAGAGTGTCTGATTCTCTGCGGACGGGGATGAGAGACCATGATGGCCCCATCCTCCCCTCCCCTCCCCCCCTCCCCTCCCCTCCCCTCCCTCCCCTGCCCTCCCCTCCCCTCCCTCCCCTCCCCTCCCCTCCCCTCCCCTCCCCTCCCCTCCTCCTCCTCTCGTGTGCAAGGAAGTGTGAATGCTGCTGTGAACGTTGGCTTTGGGAGTGTCTTGCCAAGGCAAGGCCGCTGGCTTGGAGGGCCCGAGTAAACAATATGGTCTATTGTTTACACCTCTTGGGGTTTGCGCCCATAGTGTGTGCAAGCAGTGTCGGCATAGTGCCGACGCCACGGTGCAAAGAAGTTCAGGGGCATTGTCGTGAGCAAACAATGATGGCCCCATCCTCCCCTTGCTCATCCGAGTTGTTTCGTCAGTTCTTCACGCTCGCGTATCCCCACCAGCCCACTCAGAAGCCCTGCCCATGTGAGCTGACGGGAAAAGGGACGAAGCGACCCATATAGTGAAACAAAGCGGGCAGCCAGGGTGGGCAGAAAGATCTTTGGAGCAAGGGGGTGGCCCCGTGAGGGGGCGAGGAACTGAGGAGAAGGAGGATGAGAAAAAAGATGATGATGGTGGTGATGATGGTACTGCTGCTGACGATGATGCTGCTGATGCTGATGCTGGTGATGATGCTGCTGATGATGATGTTGCTGATGATGATACTGCTGATGATGCTGATGCTGCTGCTGATGATGCTGCTGATGATGCTGCTGATGATGATTATGATGACGATGATGATGGTGGTGATGATGAGGAGGAGGAGGAAGAGGAGGAGGAAGAGGAGGAAGAAGACGACGACGACCACAATGACGAGGAAGAAGAGTAACAGGCAACGGAAGACGATGTGGGCAAGGACGAGGACGATGACGAGGAGGATGAGGATGACGATGATTAGGAGGATGATGAGGACAACGAGGACGAGGACAGAGCTCTCAACATTGCCTTTTGGAACCCTCTTGAGGCTCTTTTGGGGGATCTTGGGGTCCTCTTGTGGCTCTTTTGAGGGGTCCTGGGGCCCTCTTAGGGTTCTTCTGGGGGCCTCTTGGGAGCCCTGGATGCTCCGAACGTTTGGTCTCGAAATCGCCCCTTGGGGCCCTCTTAGGGCGCTCTTGGGGCGATGTTGGACGCTCTTAGGGCCGTCTTCGGGGCCTAGTGGGCCCATCTTGGGGCTCTCTTGGACCATCTTGGGGCCATCTTCGGGCAACTAAAACGCATCGGACGCAAAAAGGCGAAAAAAGCCAAACTCATGGATTTCCCTTCATATTTATGAAAGATTTTGGCCTCATCGGGTGGTCTTCAAGGGCTCCGAGAGCACTTGGAGGCGTCCTGTGACCCTCGTGGGGCCACTTGGAGGCATGGTGGGAGCCATCTTGAGCCACCGTCGGCTATCTTGGGCAATCTTGGAGGTCATCTTGGAGCATCGGCGGCCCTTTTGTAGCCACCTTGAGCGAAAAAGGACCCCCTGCCACCTCGCGGCCCGCCCAACAAAAAACCTCAGGAAGTGAAGGGGGAGGGTACCCCTCCCCAAAGGGAAGAAGGGGTTTTGGAAGAGGAAAGACAACACTGTTAGACCACCTTAGCCCGAGGGGCTGGGGGGATTTTATTTGTTTTTTCTCTATCTCTCTCTCTCTCTCTTTCTCCCCTCTCTCTTTCTCTCCTCCCTCTCTCTCTCTCTCAGCGCCCCCACCCTCTGGCAGCCCCCCGCCGCAAGGTCCACAACGCCCGAGGAGAAGCCCCCTCTGCACGAGTTGCCCTACCACAAGATGGGGCTTCCCAAAGAGCAGGAGGGCACCGGGGGTGGGGGGCGCCCTCCACGCGGGTCGTCGTGGGGTCGGTCAGCAGGCTGGGCATGAGTTGTGGGGCCGAGCACGGGGGCTTCACAGCTGGGGGGGGAGGCGGGGGATGAAGACGATGATGAGGATGACAGGAGGTGTTCCAGGGGCTTTCGCGGGGGGCTTTCGTGGCGTTCCACAGGGCTTCCCTGGGAGTTCGGTGGGTCTTCCAGTGGGTTCGAGGAGACGGGGAGACGGGTGGTGATGGAGGAAATGCAGGTGGAGGAAGCGGATGCACCAGCGAGTCATGCTAGGCTGGCCAGGAAGGAGGGATCGATTCGGGATGTCGGCAGGAGCATCGACTGTGAGGACTGAGGGGCTCAGGGGGCAATGGGGTGGTTCCTGGTGGCGACACGACCAGGTGCTGGCCGATGTGCAGGTCATTGCTAAGGAGGAAGAGGCGGAAGAAGAGGACGAGGATTAGGAGGATGAGGATGAGGAGGAGGAGGAGGAGGAGGAGGAGGAGGAGGAGGAGGAGGAATAATAATACAACTAGTAATACTACTAGTAATACAGAGCAGATGGATAATACTATTATTATTCGTTTTAGTACTTAGAAGAATAAGACACCATAATCATTTTACGAAAAACAAGAACAACGATACCACTAATATTACTACGAAGCATAAGACTACGAACCATACTATATTACTATTGGTATTAGTATTAAGAATACTAGTACGAAGAAACGTAAAACTACGAATACGAATGATAACAAGAAGACGAACATAATCATACTACTACGACTAATAGGAGGAGGAGGAGGAGGAGGAGGAGGAGGAGGAGGAGGAGGAGGAGGAGGAGGAGGAGGAATAGGAGGAGGAGGACGAGGAACACTATTAACAAGAAGAGTTCTCATATTACTAATGACTACTACTATTATGCATCATATCAGCAGTACTAATAGCACTAGTGGTAATAGTAATGCTCATACTTATGATTATATATATATATAGTACGAGTAATACTTTTAATGCTCATACTGAGAATAATAAGAAGAGGGAGGATGAGGATGAGGATGAGGATGAGGATGAGGATGATGATGATGAGGAGGAGGACGAGGAGGAGGAGGCGGAGGAGGGGCGGAGGAGGAGGATGGAGCAGGAGGAGGAAGAGGAGGAGGAGCAGGAGGAGGAGGAGAAGCAGGAGGAGTAGGAGCAGGAGGAGAAGGAGGAGGAGGTGGAGGAGCAGGAGGAGGGCGGAGTTCCGGCAGATTTGCCGTTTTGAGTTGGGGATTTCCATGAGCTGGAGCTCGTGCGTTGGCATGAGAGCGGCAGCATAGTCAGGGGCGAGCTCGGGGGGTTGTCAGAACCAGGTGGCCTGAAGCTCACCAAGCCCGAGCTGGCTGTCGTCCTCAGGGACCTCGCAAAACTGACACCGGGAACTTTGGAACGCCGGTTTTGAGTTCTGTCTTTCGATGATTGAGCATATATGGGTGTCATTCGCCAGGAGATCACCAGCGACGCTGCGGCGTTCCAAAGGAGCTCCCCCGTAAAGGTCAAGGACCCTCTGTGCGCGAGGTTTGAAGGCTCGCATGAACCGAGAGATGATCGACATGAAGGTCGCCGATTGAGCCCTCCATCGCAGGGGTTCCTTCGTGGAGGTGCAAGATTCTGATGGGGAGTGATGCAGTTTCCAGGTTTCCAGGGCTGCACAAGCATGAGGACACCTCCCGGTGGCTGTGGTGCAGACTGCGTGCTGCGCCTTCCCTCTCAGATGCCGCCGCGCGCTGAGCGCGCTTCCCCGAAGGCCGAAGGGACTTTCCGCAGTGGCAGCCTGCGCGCGGACGTCGCCCGTCCTGCCAAGTCGACGCCGACTCCAGACGTCGCACGACCTCGAGGGGCCTCGGCAGGGGGCCACATGCGAACCCTACCCCCACCCCCCACGATTTCTGAGGGGGGGGGTGCGGTTCACTTCGTTCGGGAGCTCCCGAGCGAAGTGAGCCCCACCCTCCCCCTCAGAAATCGTGGGGGGTGGGGGTGGGGTTCGCATGTGGCCCCCTGTCCTCGGCACGAGAGCGCGAGCGCGCGGAGGTGACGGGCGGCGCCGGTGCTCGGCCGCGCCCCGGAGCTGCGGCGGGCCCTCCGCGGCGCCGGGTGCTCGGCCTCGCCCTTTGGGTGGCGGCGGGCCCTCCGCGCCGCATGCGCACCGGGCCGCCGGGCTCCACGAGCGACGCGGAGGCCGCGCAGAGAGGGCCTCTCGGCGGTGCGCAGGGAGAGCCTTTCGGCATCGCTGGCGCCTCCCGCGGAGCGCTCACGCCCGCCTGCAGGTCGCCACCGGTGCTCGTGGAGGCTGCCGCAGGCACCGGCGGCGCGCGGCCCCGCGGGGCGTCGGGAGGCCGCGCCTGCGCCTCTCCCCCGGCCGGAGCACCCGCTCCGTGTTCGGGAGCCTCGAGACGGGGGTCAATGCAGACGGGGGTCAGCCAGGGCGCCAGATCCTGCAGGATCCTGCGAAGACCCCCTCTGGCTGACCCGGGTTAGCGAGCCGCTCGTGGCCGCGAGGCGGCCGCGCATGCTGGCTGACCCGGGTTTGCGAAGACCTGCGTTGCATTTTTTTTTGTTGTTGTTGTTTTTCTCCTGCATTGCAGTTTTTGGTTTCCTGCTGACCCGGGTCTGGATTGACCCAGGTCAGAAGATCCCCGACGTGTCAGTTTTGGCCCATCCTCACGCCCTCCCCCGTCCTCGCCCGTGGAAGTCCTGTGTAAAGGGGGCTGGGGGACGGGGGGTCCTAGAAAACTATGCAACGAGGAAAGCTACAGAGACACCCTTGAGGTATGTATACTGCGGTCTGTGCACATACTTGTGTAAAAGTGTGTCACGTGTGTTTCTGAACTAGTGTGCCAGGCTACTGAGTTGCGAACGTATAGAAATAATGGTGCTGGAGCGCAGGTACTTTTTTTGTGCCGTTAACAGTCCACGCATGTTTGCGTAAGTAGGCTTGTCATACGTTCCGGTGATCAGAGCAAACCTGTCATTGTGCTTGGGTTGGCCATATGTATCCGTTTCGCTCAAGCCTTTGCGCTTCAAGCCAGCACCGTCTTGTCGCATGTGTGGGCGACAATTGTGCGGTCTTTCCTGTTGCAGTCGAAGGCGTCTCCTGGAGAGCTCTGGTGTCCCCCGCACTGGACCGGGTATCATTTGTGTTGTGGTGCATGCCAGAGTGTTGCAACCCGAAGCTGCTTGGAGATCAGCCGCTGACCTTCGCGAGCATCTCCGAGGTGGTCTCTAATGATATTAGCTTGAGGAGGTAGGGCATTGACGCTGAAGCGGCATACCAGGGCGCCGACACGTCAAAGATGACAGGTGAGACGGAAAGTTTGTCCTCAGTGTCGTCCCGTCGGTCGTCAGTTCAGGTTTTTGGCGCGGGCATGTTGCTGGGCATCCTCCATGTCCTGTCCGGCCCCGATCACCTCTCCGCATTGGTGACCCTGTCAGTAGGTGGCTCGTGGCGCGCTTTCCACCTCGGGCTTCGATGGGGCTGTGGCCACTCGAGTGGCCTATTTCTTATGACGTTCCTCTTTTTCCACTTCAAGATCGATCTTGAGAAACTGGGCCCGTACTGTGAGGCTCTGGTGGGCCTCTTCATGATCGCCCTCGGGCTCGGATCTGGGTATCGAGTGCTCCGCGAAGCGACACCAGAGGTGACGATCGAGTTGCAAGGCTTGTCGGAGGCTGGCAGCGACGGCGCAATCAGGCTCGATGGCGATGCGGGGCGACGGCCGATACTGCAGTGGCGACAGAGGGACATCTGCGAGAGGGAGGAGAGAAGAGCCAGAGCCGACAGCGACGGCGAAATGCCGAGCAGAGTCTGGGCCGAAGGGGTGCTGGGGTCCTTGGGCGGTGAACATTCGCACACGGGGACAAGATGGTTGGATATTCGTTCGATCCATAACCCTCTCCTGCAGAAGCTCGCTGCAATGGGGATTGGTATCGTGCACGGCATTGCAGGGCCGGGAGGCGTGCTAGGTGTGGTACCCGCAGTCGAGCTGCACGACCCATTGCTGGCAACTCTCTATCTTGGCAGTTTCTGCGTGGCTTCGATCATTGTGATGGGTGTCTTTGCCGCAGCGTTTGGGGAGGTCACGTCGCGGGTGGCACAGAGGCGCGGCGGGAACGCTGGTCTGTTGAGATGCATGTCGCTGGCGTCTGCGGGACTATCGTTGGTCGTGGGGCTTGCATGGATGGTGCTGCTCTACTTTGGCGTGTTGGATCAGGTCTTCCCCTGAGGTGGTATGATTTGTGGAATTAGTGTCACCTGCCGATGGTCCTCAAGTGGTACGACGGTGGGCGGGCCACTGGAGATGCCAGATGGTGAGTGGTGGGCTGAGTGAGCAATCGTTGTGAAAACCGTCTTTTGGGCCGTCTTGGAGGTCTCTTGGGCCGTCTTGGGGATCTCTTGGGCCGTTTTGGGGCCGTCTTGTTTCATTCTTGGGCCACGCTGGGGCCCTTTTGGGTCATCTTGGGGCCCTCTGGGGGCCTCTTGGGCTGTGATGGGGTCATCTTGGAGGCGTTTGGGGCTGTCTTGGGGTTTCGGAAGTCAGAAAAGGAGAGAACGCACAAATCATTCAAAATCTACGCAACATCAGTGATTTCTGTCTCTGGATGCCATCTTTGGGGTCCTCTTGGGGCCCTCTTGGGTTGTATTGGGGGCCTCTCGGGCAGTCTTGCGGGCCGCCCTCCTCTTGGTCCATCTTCGGCCATGTTGGGGACGTTCTGGGCCGGATTGGCGGTATCGTGGGCTGACTTTGGCGCACGTGGGCCCGCGAGGGACCCGTGGTAGGGCCGAGGGAACAATTACGGTGCGAAATTGGTCGCCGTGCGAAATGGGTCACCGGCTGGGGCGGGGGCCCTGGAGGGATTCAGCGAGGCTGCTTTGAAGAAGGATAATGTGACAACTTATCGACGTTGAGATTCTGTGAACACACGTTTTTCGGACTGCCAAGCCGCTTCGCTGCAGTCTGGACGTGCTTGGGGATATTTTTGGGCTACTTGGAGGCTTGCTGTGGGCCTGTGGGGGCGTCTTAGGGGGCGTTTTGGGCTGTGTTGGGGCGCTCTTGGGCGGCCCTGGCGCCATCGAAGGCTGTCTTGGGGGCCTCTCTGGGCCGTCTTGGTGTCGTCTTGGGGCCTCCAAGCGGCGTCTTGTGGGTTGGGGGTCCCGCGTGCCGTCTTAAGGGCTTTTTGGGCTGTCTTGGGCCATCTTGGCCCGTCCTGGCCTTCTTGAGGCTTTATGGACGTCTTCGGATCATCTTAGAGAATTCTGGGGCTGTCTTGAAGTGTCGGAAGCCCGAGAAGGCGAGACCGCTAAAATCTGTCCAAAGCCTCAGGGGAATCAGTAGTTTTTGTTTCTAGAGGCACTCTTGGGGGTTCTCTTGGAGCCCTCTTGGGCCGTCTTGAGGGCTTCTCGGGCCGTCTTGGGGGCCTTCGGCCATGTTGGGGTCGTGTAGGGGCCGTTTTGGAGCCATTTTAGGCCATCTTGAGACTCTCCAGAGCCGTTTCGAGTCTTTCATTGATTATGAAGAAGTCCAAGAAGTCGAGATCAGATGTTTTACATAGCACCCCGCATCTGCGGTTAAGAGTGAAGGGGGCGGCGGGGTCGTCGGCAGTCTGCGAAGCTCTGAAGACGCCCGCTGTAGGCGCCGATGTCTTTTACGCATGGCACAACGAGCCTGCCGCAGACGCTGTTTTTTTTGTCAAACAACGTGTGGGTGGGTCGCGGGGTGGGTCGCGGGGTGGTCGCAGGGTGGGTCGCGGGTGGGTCGCGGGCGGGTCGCAGGCGAGGATGACGACAACAGCGCAGCAACGCAACGCAACAACAACGCAACTACTATCCGCACCGCAGAACCCCACTTCAGCCACGCACCCAGGGACAGTGAATGATCGTTCGACCCCCTCACTCTGATATGTATATGTACACTTTTGGGCCCTCGAGGGCCCCTCCATCCTGGGGTCGGCAGATGCGGCGTGGCTCCGGTGGGGAGGTTTAGGACGGGTTACATAGTGTTGCCCAGCGTGGGCCCCAAGCCCCAAACAGTGTGTCTCTAGCGATCTATATGGTGCAGTCTATGCTAAATCGATGTGCGCCGTTTGCGCGCCAGGCTTTACTGATTGAGTCTCAGGTGCAGTCTATATGGTACAATCAACCTAGGTGGTACAATCTATGATGTACAATCTATGCGGAGCTATCACTGTAGTGCAGTCTATGTGGTGCAGTATAGGTTGTGTTGCTTCTATGTGGTGCCATGTATGTGCTGCAATCTATGTGGTGCAGCAGCTGTTGTGCAATCTATGCTGTGCAATATAACTGGTGCAATCTATGTGGTGCAATCCACTTCGACTGTCTTGAAGCTGTCCTCTCCACTGCTCGTGCAAACATCCCACCCTCCCACCCGCAACTTGGTCGCAAGACATCTTCAGACAAGACCGTGACGGTAGGTACTGCGTGGCACTTGGCCACGACACCGATGCCGACGACGACAGCGACATCGACGACGACGGCGCCGCCGACAGCGACTGCGACGACACCGACGACGTCTCCAATGTTTTCGACGACGACAACGACGACGACGACACCGACGACGACGACAACGACGCCGATGACGACGACGAAGACGACGACGACGTCGCCAACGGAGACGACGACGAGGGAGGAGAAAAAACGACGACGGCGACAACGACGACAACGACGATGGAGGAGGGAAGACGGCGACGACGCCAACGACGAAGAAGGAGGAAGGACGGCGACGCCGACGACGACAACGACGAGGGAGGAGGGAAGACGACGACGATGACAACGACGACGAAGACGACGACGACGGCGACGAAATAGGAGGGACGACGACGAGACGCCGACGACGGACGACGACGACGAGGGAGGAGGATAACGACGAGGGAGGAATGAAGACCACGACGACGACGACGACGACGACGACGGCGACGAAATAGGAGGGACAACGACGAGACGCCGACGAAGACAACGAGGGAGGAAGGACGACCACGGCGACAACGACGACGGAAACAACGACGACGCCAAAGACGACGAGGAAAGACAGAAGACGACGACGGCGACGACGACGACGACGACGAGGGAGGAGGGAGGACGACGACGACGACGACGCAAAAGCGCGCGCGCACAATTTTGTTGAAAACCCGTGTTGCGAAAACTTGTGTTTTTGTATGTTTTTTGGACGCGCGATTTCGAAATTCTTCCGAAACCGAAGGTTTTTGAAGGATTTCGGCATACGCCCGCGACGACGCGCGCGTCTGCACTTCGTCCCATTTTTTGCAGAGGATTCTCGCGACGGCACACGCGCAAGAGCGTTCGACAGATTTCGACATGCGCGCGCGCGAAGCCCGTTTGGTATCATTTTGTGAAAATCTTTGAAAACCTATGGTTTTCTTAAGATTTCGCAAGAGCTCGCGCGTAAGTTTTTTTTTTTTTTTTTTTTTGAATCAGTGTTGCGAAACCATGTGTTTTTTTATATGTTTTTTGGAATTCAATTTTGAAATCTCTCCGGAACCGAAGGTTTTTGAAGGATTTCGGCATGCGCGCGCGACGACGCGCGCGTGTGCACTTCGTCCCGTTTTTTGCAAGGGATTCGTGAAAAAGTGGTGTTATGTTAGAACAGAACATGTCACCGCATAGTGTTTTTTACAAGGGAACCGCAGGGGGGGGGGATACCGGCTTGGCTGGGATAGTATGAATTCATATTTAGGATGGACATGTGGTCAGAATCATATGTAATTTACAGCACGCGCGGGGGGGCCGATAAGTCCGGGGGGGGGGAAATCTATTAGTCTTTTAGAAAGGAGAATGTATGCAGTGCAAAGTATATGGTGCAACTTATGTTGTGCATCCTATGGGTTGCCGTCTATCTTTTGCAGTGCATGTGGTGCAATCTATGTGGAACAATCCATGTTGCGCAATATTTCTGGTTACATCTATGCTGTGCAATCTCTGTTGCGCAATCTATGCGGTGCAATATATTTGGTGATATCTATGTGGTGCAGTCCACTCTGCTGAACTTGAAGTCGTCATCTCCACTGCTCGCGCAAACATCCCACCCACCCACCCGCAACCTGGTTTGCAAAACCTCTTAAGACCGACTACGACGACACCGACGACAACGACGACGACGACACCGACGACGTCTCCGACGACTTCGACGCCGGCACCGACGCCGACGCCGACGACGACGAAGACGACGACGACGACGCCAACGAAGACGACGACGAGGGAGGAGGAAGGACGACGACGGCGACAACGACGACAACGACGACAACGACGAGGGAGGAGGGAGGACGGCGACGACGCGAACGAAGAAGAAGGAGGAAGGACGGCGACGCCGACGACAACGATGAGGGAGGAGGGAAGACGACGACAACGACGACGACGACGACGGCGACGAAATAGGAGGGACGACGACGAGACGCCGACGACGGACGACGACGACGACGAGGGAGGAGGAGGAAGGACGACCACGGCGACAGCGACGACGGAAACGACCACGACGCCAAAGAGGACGACGACGACGAACACGAGGAAAGACAGAGGACGACGTAGGCGACGACGACGACGCGGGAGGAAGGAGGACGGCGACGACGACGACGACGCAAGAGCGCGCGCGCACGCTTTTGTTGAAAATGCGTGTTGCGAAACCTTCGGTTTTTGTAGGCCCTTCGGACACACGATTTTGAAATCCTTCCGAAACCGATGGGTTTTGAAGGTTTTCGGCATACGCGCGCGACGACGCGCGCGTCTGCACTTCGTCCCATTTTGTTGCAGAGGATTCTCGCGACGGCATACGCGCAAGGGCGTTCGACAGATTTCGACATGCGCGCGCGCGAAGCCCGTTTGGTAGCATTTTGTGAAAATCTTGAAAAACCTATGGTTTCCCTAAGATTTCGCAAGAGCTCGCGCGGAAGTTTTTTTAGCAAATCAGTGTTGCGAAACCCATGTGCTTTTGTATGTTTTTGGGACTTCCGGCACCGAAGGTTTTTGAAGGATTTCGGCATGCGCGCGACGACGCGCCCGTGTGCACTTTGCCGCATTTTTTGCAAGGGATTTGTGAAAAAGTGTTATGTTAGAATAACAAATGTCACCGCATAGTGTTTTTTACAAGGGGACCTCAGGGGGGGAAAACCGGCCTAGCTGGGATGGTATGATTTCATATTTAGGATGGACGAGTGTGCAGAATATATACATATATATATATATATATATATATAATATAATATATATGAACTCATAAAATCCCAGGGGGAACCGATAAGTCCGGGGGGGGTAGAGTCTATTCTTTTTTTTTAGAAAGGAGAATTAATTTCAGTTCGCAGTGGAGTTGTCCACCCCACTGCTCGCGCAATCATCCCACCCACCCACCCGCAACTTGAATTGCAAAGCCCATGCGGCGGCGATTGCGATGAGTGCTTGGAGTTGGGTGGTGCATCTTTGCGACCGCGCTAGCCCGTGCATGCTCGCGCGCGCAGCGGCCAGCTATTTTGGCGCGACCGACGCGACCGCGGTGGCGCTGACCGTTGGGCACTTTCCAGCGGGCACTTCAATGCGAGTTGGCGACTTGGGCGGTCGCGGTATCATGGGAACGCCGACAAGGGAGACGCGATGATGATAGAAGCGATGCTGGTGACGATGGTAACAATGACGACGGCAAAGCCAGTGATGTCGCCGATGCTGATCACGCCAGCGATGACGGCGTCGTTGCGTCGGCGGTGCAGTGGAGGGAGTTCGACAGGCCCGCGCGGCCGGCGCGCGAGTGGCCCGCGTGATATTATTTGACACGAATCGGTCCCCCCCCCAGCACGCGCGCGAGGGAATTCGAGAGGGACCAGGTTGACCGAATTTCATGATGATGTTGAACAGATTATGGTTTGCTTAAGAATTCGTAGGAGCGCGATCGCAGGCATCTTTGAACATTGATGCTATAAAACCATGTTTGCATGTTTTCTGGACATTCGATTTTGAAACCCATACGAAACGCAGGATTCCCGAAAGAATTCGGTATGCGCGCGCGACGACGCGCGCGTGTGCACTTCGTCCCATTTGCAGAAAAGGACCCAGGCAACATCACGCGCGCAACGGTGTTTGAACGATTCCGACATGCGCGCGCGAATGGCCATTTTGGTGGCAAGTTATGACAATGTGGACGCACTTATGATTCTCGTAAGAAATCGCAAGAACCCGAAGTCAAGCTTATTATGGCAGTTTTTGTTGCGAAACCAGGTGTTTTTGGGGCGCTCGATGTTGAAATCCTTCCGAAACCAAAGGTTTTTGAATGAATTCGACATGCTCGCGCGACGACGGGCGCGCGTGCACTTCGCCCCCCTTTGTTACCAGAGGTTTTGGAAACTGATGGTTTTGTTAAGCGAGTGTGTGCGCATAGTATTCATTGCAGAGGATGACGAGGGGGTGCCCATGCTGGCTTGCCTGGGATGGTGCGAATTCTAATTTCGGATAGGCGATGGGCCAGAATCAGGTGTAGTTTGCAATTCGGGGGGTCGTTAATTCGGGGGGGGGGGGGGGGGGGGGGGGGGGGGGGGTCTTTTAATCTTCAGAAGAAGGGGGACATCGGCGTTGTGCCATCTATGCTGTGCAACCAATGTGGAGCGGTCAAGGTTGTGCAATCTACTAGGGGCATTCTACGTTGGGCAACCTATGAGGTGCAAGCTGGGCGGTGCAATTTACCCCGCCGAACTTGCAGTTGTCAGCTCCACTGCTCGCGCAATCACCCTGCCCGCCCGCCCGCTTTGGTTTGCAAAACCCATGCGGCGGCGATTGCGATGACTGCTTGGCGCTGGTTGTCGCATCGTTGCGGCCGCGCTGGCGCGCGCAGTCTCGCGCGCAGACTGGCCAACTTGTTTGGCGCGATCGACGCGGCCGCGGTGGCGCTTACCAATGGGCACTTTCCAGCGCGTCTCGCAGGCCACGCTGGCGCGCGGGCACTTCGAGTGCGAGTCGGTGGCTTGGGCGGGCCCGGTATCGTGGCGACGGTCGACAGCCGCAGACGCGACGATGCTATTAGCGATGCTGGTGACGATGGTAACGGTGACGAGTACAAGTCCAATGACGGTGCCGATGCTGACGTCGGCGATGAAATGAAGGTTTTGGAACGATTTCGACGTGCGCGCGCGGCCGACGTGCGCGAGTGGCCCGCATGGTGTTATTTGACAGGGATCGTGCCCCCCAGCCCGCGCGTAAGGGCGTTCGAATGATTTCGTTCTGTGCGCGCGAGAGGCTGATTTGGTCGCGTGTGATGACGATGTTGAGAAAACGGATGGCTGTCAGAGGCTGGTTTGGTCGCGTGTGATGACAATGTTGAAAACTGATGGCTTTCTTGTCAATAATTGGGAAGAGCGCGCGCGCAGACTTTTTTGAAGAACCATGTTGCGAAACCATATTTTTTTGAAAATATGTCCCGGGCCCCGGTTTTTTTGCGTGGGATTTTGGCATGCGCGCGTGGCGGCCCGTGCGCGTGCACTTCGTATCGTTTTTTGTCTGTTTGTTTTTTAATGGAAGTGGTTCTTGAGGACTGATGAATTTGATCGACGCGTGTCCGCGCGTCGTATTTTTGGACGAGGATGAGGGGGGCGTGTCGATGCCGGCTTGGCTGGGATGGTATGGGTGCATATTTCGAGTGGGTGATTGGGCAGAATCGTAGCCTCGAATGGGTGGGTGTGGTTGATCCCAGCTCATTTTGAGAAAAGGGAATCGATGTGGGCTGCTCGAGCGCCAGGCTTTACTGATTGAGTATCTGTGGTGCAATTTAGTATGTGCAATCAGTGACGTGCAATCTATGTCGTGCAATCTATGTTGTGCAACCTCGGCGGTGCTTACTATGTTGTGCGTCATAAATTGTGCCGTCCATGTGGTGCAATCTATGCGGAGTAGTTAGTATAGGTGGTGGACGCTATGTGTAGCAATCCATGTTGTGCAATTCGTGTTGTGCAGTCTATGTGGTGCAACCTATGTGGTGCAATTGGCTGTGAAAACAAACGAGTTGACACATCCCGCGCTCTTGCAAACATCCCACCCACCCACCCACCCGCAACTTGGTTTGCAAAACCCATGCGGCAGCGATTGCGATGAACGCGTGGTGTTGGCTGGTGCATCTCTGCGGCCGCGCTGGCCCGCGCATGCTCGCGCGCGCAGCGGCCAGCTTGTTTGGCGCGGGCGACGCAAAAGCGGTGGCTCCGACTGCTCGGCACATCCCAGCGGGCACTTCAATGCGAGTCGGCGGCTTGGGCGGGCGCTGTATCATGGCAACGTCGACATCGGGGGACGCGACGATGATAGAAGCGATGCTGGTGGCGATGCTGACAGCGACGACGGGGCAGTCAGTGACGGCGCCGATGCTGATGACGCCGACGACGATGACGGTGTCATCGCGTCGGCGATGAAGGTTTTGGAAAGAGTTCGACGTGCCGCGCGCGGCAAACGCTCGCGAAAGTGGCCCGCGCGTTTGCGTTTGATACGGACCGTGCCCCCCATGCGCGCGCGCAAGGGCTCGCGAGTGATGTCGGCATGCCGCGCCAGATGCCCGTTTGGCAGAATTCCATGCGACTTTTGAACAACCAATAGTTTTCCTAAGAATTCGCAAGAGGGCGTGCCAGTTTTCCGTGTTGAAAACTGCTGTTGCGAAACATTTTGTTGGGATGTTTTTTTGACATTCGGTTTTGATTTCGTTGCGAAGCCGAAGGTTTTTGACGGATGTCGGCGTGCGTTCGCGACGACGCGCGCGCGTGCATGTCGTTATATGTTTGGCAAAGGGCTCTCGCGGCTGTGCGCGCGCAAAGGCGTTCGAACGTTTTCGACATGCGCGCGCGCGAAGCCTGTTTTGTCTAAATTTATCAACATGTTGAAGGACCAATGGTCCTAGGAGTTCAGAAGAGCGGGCGCGCAAGTTGTTTTTGAAAATCCGCGTTGCGAAACCATTTTTTGTTTTAGTATACATATATATATGTATATGTGTGTGCATATATATATATATGTATGGGACATTCGATTTTGAAATCCTTGCGCAACCATCGGTTTTTGGAGGATTTGACATGCGCGCGCGACGACGCGCGCGTGTGCACTTCGTTCAATTGTTCACAGAACGGGTTTTTGAAAACTGATGATTTGTGATCGACGAGTGCGCGCGCGTAGTATTTTTTTGCAGAGGATGGTGGGGGGGGGGGCCGGTACCGGTCTGGCTGGGATGGTACGGGTTCATATTTAGGATAGACGATGGGGCAGAATTGTATGTAAATTGCAACGCGAATAAGGGGGGTCGATAACCCCGGGGGGGGATGAGTATTTTTTTGGAAAAGAGAACTTACGTGGTCCAATCTATCCGGTGCAATATATGTCGTGCGATCTATGTGTCGCAGTTTTTGTTGTGCAACCGACGTGGTGCAATTTATGTTGTACAATCTTTGTTCTTTCACCTTGCCGAACTTGAAGTTGTCGACTCCAATGCTCGCGCAACCATCCCACCCACCCACCCGCAACTTGGTTTGCAAAACCCATGCGGCAGCGATTGCGATGAGCGCGTGGTGTTGGCTGGTGCATCTCTGCGGCCGCACGGGCCCGCGCATGCTCGCGCGCGCAGCGGCCAGCTAGTTTGGCGCGACCGACGCGAACGTGGTGGTTGTAACCGCTCGGCGCACCCCAGCGGGCACTTCAATGCAAGTCGGCGGCTTGGGCGGGCGCGGTATCATGGCAACGTCGACAGCAGTCGACACGATGATGATACTACCGATGCTGGGGATGATGCTGACAACGACTACGGGGCAGCCAGTGACGGCGCCGATGCTGATAACGCCGACGACGATGACGGCGACTTCGCGTCGGTGATGGAGGTTTTGGAAAGAGTTCGACATGCCCGCGCGGCAGACACGCGCGAGAGTGGCCCGCATGGTATTTTGTGACGCGGATCGTGCCCCCCCAGCACGTACGCAAGGGCGTTCGAACGATTTCGACAGGCGCGCGCGCGAAGCCAATATGGCATAATTCCATAACAATATTGAAAACAAAAAACAATGGTTTTTGAAGAGTGCACAAAAGCTCGCGCATTTTTTTTTTGTTAAATCCGTGTTGCGAAACCATTTATATACATATAACATGTTTTTGGGGCAGTCGATTTCGATATCCTTACGAAACCAATGGTTTTTGACAAAAAATCGGCATGCGCGCGACGACGTGCGCGTGTGCATTTTGTCATATTTTTGGCAAAAGGTTCTTGCTTTTGAAAATCGATGATTTATGATCGACTATTGCGCGCGCGTAGTATTTTTTGCAGAGGATGGCGGGGGGGCCGGTACCGGTTGGGCCGGGATGGTACGTTTTCAATTTGGATGGACGATAGGGCAAAATCAGGTTTTATTTGCAATACGAAGTGGGGTACCGATAATCGGTTGGGGGGGGAGTGAATTTTGTTAAGAGAGGAGAATCCATATGGTGCAATCTGCGAGGTGCATTTCATGATGTGCGATCTATGTGGAACAATGTTGGTGGTGCAGATCCACGCAAGGGCGACGGGGCGGCGGCGCGGTGGCGATGGCGACAACATAGCTGCCAGACCGCCACGCCTGCCTACGACGGGCGGCGTCGAGGCGGCAACTGGTCGGCGACGGCGACAACATATCCGCCAAACCGCCACGCCAGCCTAGACGACGGGCGGCGACGAGGCGGCGACGGGGCGGCCACGGCGACAACAAAGCCGCCAGACCGCTAAAACAGAAGTGAGAACCACTAAGTGCAAAAACTGTTTGGGGAACAGTGCGTGTGTGTATGTATGTATGTATGTATGTATGTATGTATGTATGTATGTATGTATATATATACACATACATACACACACACGCCGTGATGACATACGTAATTTTATGTAAGATTGGACACACGGGATATGTTGCATTAGTGCTTTCGCGACCTGCCTCAGGCAACACGTCACTTCCGGACGTGGGTTCCTCTCGCTTCGCGGGGTGCGCGTGAGGGGCACGTACACTCAAGTCGTTGTGGGGTCTCTCCTGGGAGCTTCTTGGGGGCCTCTTGGAGGCCTCTCGGGTGCCTCTTGGGGCCTTTTTGGGGGTCTTGGGGCGATCTTTGGGGACTCCAGGGCCGTCTGGGAGCGTCGGGAAGCTGAAAAGGCGAGAACGCCAAAAACCTTCGAAACCCGACGGAAAAACAATCATTTGGGGCTTTGGGGGGGCCTCTTGGAAGCCTCTAGGGGCGTCCTGGAGGCCTCTCAGGCCGTCTGGGTGCCATCTTGCGCGTCTTGGAGCGATTGTTCGGCGACTCAGGGTCCTCCTGGACCGTCTTCGGGGCCTGTTAGGGCCCTCTTGGCCCGTGTTGGGGCCTTCTTGGGCCCGAAGAAGTCATGCGGGAAGAAGCTGGGAACTCCGCGGGGCATGCGACAAGCCTCGGGAGATCTGGCGATGTGGGGCTCTGGGCCTTTTTTTTAAACCTTTCCCCAGGAGTGAGGACTGAAGCCCAGGGGATTGGGCAGAGGACCTGAGGCACGCGCCCACTCCGTGCCCGGCGGCACAGTGGCCCGCCAACCTCGGTATATCTCTCCGTGACAGGTCCAGCGAGGAACGCGCGGGCTCAAGATCTCCGTAGCAGCTGTGGCGCAGGCAGCAGCGAGAGCAGCTGACGCGCCCCAGCGTCCAGATTCCCTCCTCCCTCCTCCCTCCTCCCTCCTCCCTCCTCCCTCCTCCCTCCTCCCTCCTCATCTGGACCTGAGGTGGGGCTGGACGCAGAGGGTGGCGTGTGTCACCTTCGTTCCCGATTGCTCATGCTTGCTTCACCCGTTTTCCGCACCATGCCGGAGATGGGCAGGTGGTCTGAGGGGCAGTCGGGTCAGATTCGCTTGCTTGGTAAGTCCAAAGAGGAGTTTGGCCAGGTCCTGCCTTCCCTGGATACGATGGGTGCATCATCATATGCGCTTGCTGGCTTACAGCTGGATGCATTTGTGCGCTTTTTGCACTGGGCACGAGAGTATGATATCCAGGGCCTTCACAGACCTTGCGAAGATTTCTCTCTGGCGCATGATGCAATATCGGTAGAGGCATTTCGCATGGCAGCTGAGTTTGGACTTGCCCGCCGCCTGCATCAATGAACTCGACCCATGTGCAAAAATCTAAGCGCTCATTTGAGTCGTATTGGGGAGCTCATTTGAACTGTTGCCAGTGCTGCATATTTGAATTCCAGCCTCTTACAAGTGCGCTGAAATGGCATGCTCCATGATTGCAGGCCAATGCTTTCACGCACCCACGCTGCGGATGTTGTGGTCCCTCATTGCGCAAATTATCAGAGCAAACGCGCCGATTGAGGATGAAGGACAGCTCTGCGTGGGTGATCGTGAGCGGGTGATACAGGACCCTGCGCAACTAGAGGCGTTGTGTGCTCGCTTGGGCGTTGATGATGAAGGAGCGCTCGGGCACACCGGGCTGCCTTGCATTGTGATTGACAAAATAGACGCGGTTTTACTTGCCCATGTTCTCGATATATTTGATGTGACCCCGCTCGATGGGCGCGAGTGCCCTGAGAGGGTACATGCGCACGCCAATGCTCTGCCCGTGTACTCCATCGTTTCGCTGCAGAGTAGTCAACACAATGGAGTAAACTTGTTGTACATCGGCACTCATGCCGCAGCTGGACTGACCCCTACCATGTTGTGGTGTTGGCAGTACATCGAACATGTGCCCTCGCGCTTGCAACAAAAGCACCACGCAACAATAATATGTGTGGGACGTGCAGTGGGGAGTGTCATGGGCATTTGTTGTCGGTTTGATCGAAGCGAGGTAATTCAGAGAACGTAGTCCTGAGGGAGCATCGTGTGGGTGGCGCTTCAGGTGGAGATGATGGACAAGTTCTTCGGCGACATGCGGATGCAGAAAGAAACGGCAGCAAGGACATCGCTTTGCGCAGCAGTGTTACCGTTGGTGCGATGTGGGGGCCAGGGAAGATGCGGAGAGGGAGGGGTACAATGAGGAGTGGGACGGGGTGAGGGACGACTAGGAGGACGAGAAGGACGCGGAGGAATGTGCTCGTCTTCCTCCTTCTCCACGTCTCTCTCGTCCTGCTCCAGATGCTGCTCCTGCTCTTCTCTTTTCTCTGGGCGGGCGACGCGACAGCGAAAAAGAAAGATGGCCCCGCTCTTTTTCTCGCGCTGGCGCGAGATGCGAACTGGGCGCTACTCCTCAATCCCCCACAGCTTGGTCCTGGCCCTGGACCCTCTCGGCCCCATCCCTGGGGCCCGTCTTTGAATCCCGGGCGGGTCTTTGACGGTCCTGCTGTTTGGAAGCGGGCCTCCAACGACCCAGGTTCGGACAATCTCACCGTGGTGTTTCTCTTCGTGACGCTAGAGACCTCGTCTTGCCAGCCTGAAACGCATCCCAATCCCCATGATCGGCATCACCCAGTCCCGATGCCGAGCTTAAGGATCCCCTCACTTTCGGGTACGCACCTCTAAGATTGTCCTCGCCTTCAGGCTTGTCAACTTCAGGGATAAGGATTGATACGCCTGAGGCCAGTTATGGTGGTGGCATTCGTTGAGGACAGCGCGGAAGAGGCTTCAGGCACTGGAGGATTCCTTATCTGACGAGGGCGCCTGTGATATCCACGGCCAATCCACGACAGGAGTCCCACCCGCTTCCAGACCCTGGACTCTTTATCCAATGGCTCCTTATCCGATGCCTTCAACGTGTCGTCGTCGTCCTCCTCATCTTCCCCACCGACCGTACAGTCGGGGCCCTGAAGAAGGAACCCTTTTCGTTGGGGAGGGGCTCCGCGTTCCTTAAGTGTTCCACAGCTTGCCTCAGGCTTTCCTTATGTTTTCGATCGGAAATCGAAGATTAACTCATGGACAAAAAGGGGCCTCGTTCCTTATTTAGGGTTCCTTGGGTCAACGCCCCGACTGTAGCGGCGCCGATCTCGCCCCCTCGGGCGCCGCCCCGCCCTCCCCCGGGAGATTCCCCCCGCCCGTGCTGGCAGAGCGGAGGTCCGAGCGTCCAGGCTTCTTGGATGGGGTCGGAGTCGATGGGGTCGGAGGATCGCGCCGCATCGCCGATGCATCGCCGGCGCATCGGCGATGCAGCTCGACGTGGAGCCCGATGCTCTTCGCGCCGACGCCGCCGACGCATCGCCGACGCCGCCGCCGCGGCGCGGTCCTCCGGCCCCATCTCCTCGGACCCCGTCCAGGAGGCCCCGAAGAGCGGCCCCCAGGGCGAAGTCGGCGGAGGAGGGCGCGCAGCCGCAGGCGCCGGGGGGGTGGGGGCGCCGCCGGGGCCGAGCGGGAGGCCGCGGCGGGAGGGATGGGGAGCAGCAGCGGGGCCTCCCCGTGCGGGAGGCCGCCAGGGAGGGGGGGGGGGGCGCAGGGGCGGAGGGAGGAGAGCAGGGAGAGGGAGGGAGGTAAGGAGAGGGAGGGCGGGTGGGATGAGCAAGGGAGCGAGGATCAAGGAGGATCAAGGAGATCTACACTGATCTGGTACCATACCCTCCTCTAGTCACCATGGGAGATCAGGCTCAGCTTCTCCAGGCGATTCGTGGAATTTTTGACGAGAAGGTAAAACCCCTGGTCGACGGGATCAACGAGAGGATCGTTCGGAACGAGGCCAGGACGAAGGAGGCACACAGTCGTCTTGACGATCATGCGGCGCGCCTCCAGCGTCTCGAGGAGGGCAGCACGACTTCAGCATTTACACCCAAGTCCATCGAGTTCAAGGGGTTTTGTGAGTGGAAAGATCGCAAGTCCGCAGGGGTATCCAGGACGGAGGCCGAGACATTGATCCAGAAACTGTCCACTTCCCTACCGGAGTCCTTGAAATCGAAGCTAGGTCCCATCCACCTCAAAGGGTACAAGTGGCATAAGTTTACTGTCGACGTTTCCCCTGGGTACGCGGACGAAATCTCTTCCATTTTCAAGGAGCTTTTGAAGGAGCCCGATTACCTTAGAGGCGAAAGAACTCTTTATACCACAACGGAACGTGAGCCGAATGTCCAAAAACAATTTGCAGCAGGGGGTAAGGCCCGGGCGTTCCTCCGATCTCGCGTCGTGCCAGCCGGAGGCACGGCTGAGTGCTCGTGGCAGCCTGATTGGCAGCTCACCGTCGGCAAAGAGCAGATGCAGGCGGTCGTGGGCGTGGTCGGGGACGGCGGTGTGATCCAGTGGGACGACGCGAACTGCCAGTGCCACTTGGGGGCTCCAGCCACCCAGATCCAGCAGGCCATGGCGTCGTTTAAAGATTGAGGTGGCAGGGTAGCCCACTTCGAATTCAATGACGTGCAATTAATTAGCTGGAACACCTGCAAGAAAGGTCGATCTTCCATTCCCAACGTCGCCAAGCAGGTTCGGGCGCTGTTCGGGGACACGGCGATCTTGCTGCAGGAGGTACCTGCTTGGGGTGCTAGTGCAGGTTATGTGTACCACAACCACGTCGTCATGTGTAGGGAGGGCTCGGACTGTGGCTTTTTGATTCCTAGACGTTGGACTCCGGCCATTCGTTCTGAGAGGTACCGTGACTACTGGGCAGCGTGTGTGGTGGGCAATGTAATTTTGATTTCAGCGCACATTTTAGACCATCTTTCGCCAGATGGGAGGGGACAACAAGTAATTCAAGAGACCATGGAGTATGTGCAGCATGTGCGGCTCACTTTTCCTGGTTGCATGTTCGAGATTGTGATGGGTGTCGATGCGAATGTGACTCTGCCCGCGGATTATGAAGCTATCACTGGGCACCATGTTCTTCCTGCCGCCCCGTCCCACACCCCGTCCATGACTCGTGTGATTTTGGAGTGGTTTACGGCGCTGGGGGGCCGGGCTTTGAACACATTTGAATGTCCAGGGGAAGCTGATCTGCGCGGGGAGCCGACATGCCTATGGACGTGTGGGCGGCGGAGAGTATTGTCCAGACGCACCCAGATTGATTTCATCGTTGTCTCAGAGGGCGTTGACGGCTACGCCTCGCCGCAGACCTTCGATGGGAAGCTGTTTGGCCGGTCCGACCACCGGCCGTTGGTTAGCTACCTTCGTCAAACCGCCGTTTCACAATGTTACAGTGTACATGGTCCAATGGCGCCAAAATGTATGACAGGATGGTCACCTATCAACTCCGACGCGTTGGATGCGTTTCGTAAGAACTGTTGTCATTTTCGTGGTGATTGTCTCGGAGCTCTTCAGAAGCACATCCTCAATGAGGCGCGGAACACTCCGCACACCACCGCGTCGCAACGCAAACATTCCAGGGCCATGTCCATCAACAGTCCAGTGCGGGAGGCATGCGCACTCGTTGCCTCGTCGACGGGATCCGCTCGCCAGGCCGCGGTAGTCCAGCTTCGGGCTGCCAAGAAGCGTGCAAAGAAACTCAGAAACGAGAAGCAGTTGCAGGCGGTCGAGCCGAAACGAGGATCCCCTCGTCTCCCCGTTGCCCTGAAGGTGGACGGCGTGTTATCTCATGACCGCCAAGCTTGGATCGATGAGGCACTCAAGTTCGGCAAGCAACGCTTTGGCGATGATTCCAACACCTTTGACGTGCAGTTTGCTCGATTGGGCAGCCTACAAACTTTGATTGATTCTGCCGCCGCTGACGGCTGGGACACACCGACCCTTTCCTTGTTCGACGTGTTGCAAGGGCGTTCGAAAATCAAGAGTGGATCAGCTGCCGGTGCCGACGGCTGCCCACCAGAGGTATACCGAGATTTGCCATTCACAGTCGCAGTCCATATCTGGGACTTATTTTCTTGCAGGCTGTCCAGCAAGACCCCCGAGGAGGTGCAGGAGTGGAAGCTTATCGAGTTCGTGGGCCTGCCGAAGACAAGGATTTCTGATAGCTTCGATCTTTTCCGATGGGTTTCTAAGCTTGACTGCATGCAGAAGTGGTTTGCACGGAGTCTATTGCGTCTGGTTCGATCTCAGCTTTCCCGTAGTCTGGTGCACACACTGGGTTTCAAGGCGGGTTTTTGCAGTGACGACCTCGTTTCCACTATGCGGCAGTGCTTGTATCTATCGAACAGGTGGGGTATACCATTGATCGTCGCAGCTCTCGACGTGGCGACGGCGTTCGATGCCATTGACCATGAGCTCCTAGGCGGTGCCCTGCTTACTCGCGGTGTCCATCCAGGATTGGTCCGATGTCTTCTCCGGGAGCTGTCTGGATTCTCGGCGCGACTGAGCGTGCCTGGAGCTGGTACTACCTCGTATTTTGACTTTGAACGCGGTGGGAAACAAGGAGGAGCTGAAACCCCAGATGAATTCAACATGTTCCTCGAAGTGATTTTGAGTCCATTGGCGGCTGATTGGTCCGATAGGGGCCTCGGGTTCTCACCGGGCGAAGGAATCCCGCTCCTGACACATCTTGTTTGGGCCGATAACATATTCATATTTGCCTCTAGCCGAAGCCAATTTCAGACAATGGCTGCTGAGTTGACGTCCAGGGTCACCACCTTCAAGCTCAGTTGGAAACGTTCGTCTCTGCAGTTCATGTGCTCGGGAGGAGCGCACAGCGATGATACTCTCGACGTTGGTTGCGTGGGATTCGATTGCGAGCCCGTCATCCTCGAGAAGGTCCCAGAGATGGAGGTTCTCGGCACCCTTTTGAATTCTTCTGGTTCCACTCGGCGCTCGATCGAACACAGGCTTCTCAAAGCAGATGGGTGTTTTTGGAGTTACTCCCGTGCCTTTGGCGGACCGGGGTGCGTCTCGAGCAAGCTCTCTTCCTGGAGAAAAGGGCCCTCGACGTCAGCTTTGTTTGGCGCGGGCACCATGCACTTGTGCCAGAGCACGCTGATGGCCGCCAAGCGGTGGGAGTTCCAACGGCTCCGAAAAGCATTGCGACTCAGGCGGAAACCTGGGGAAGAGCAGCAGGAGTACAACCAGCGCACCTCGCATTTGATCCAAAACTGGAGTGCCAAGTCTGACGTGCCACTTCTTCACCACCGTGTTCTGCGCGCAGTCTTTCTGCAAGCGTGGCGGGAAACTCATCATCCTGACCCGCATTTCCGGAATATTCTCCGAGGGCTCCGAGAGTTTCGCGCCGCAGATTGGTGGGGCGGAGCTCGACAAATACCCTGGAAGTGGAGGCGAACGCTGGGCGCAGCACAGCGGACTAGTGGACACCCGCCCGCCTGGGACGACGTGTTTTGCAGCGTGTATGGGCCTCAATGGAGAAAGTTCCGCGACACTTTCGGCACGGTGAACGAGTGGAAGAAAAACGTCACGACTTTCACGAACACGGTTTGCGAGGTTTGGGGATTGCCGCTCATTCCTGTCCCAAGGACAAACGTTGCATCGGACGTTGATGCTGCGCACGCACCACGTGACAATGCGCCGCCGCGGAAGAAATCCCGCCAATACGCCGTGCACGACTGCCCGGTACATCACAATGGTGACGGCTTTGGCGAGGTGTTGGATTGGGAAGGTCAAGGGCGACGCTGCGTGTTCATCGTTGATTGCCAACCGCTTCAGAGAATTTCCATGGGAATCGTGCCGTTGACTCGGGATCCGGACGCCGAGCCCATATTTCACAGTATTTGCAGCAGTATGTTATCTATACTTCAGCATGCTTGGGCACCGCCTTATCCACACTGCGATCTGGTTACATGGCGTAAGCGCGACTACAACGTGGTGGCTGATTGGCTTGTCAATTACACAATGGATACCAAGATGTCGTGGAGCAAGCAGTTAGACTTTCCGTTCGACAACACGCCCCTTGAACAGTGCAACGTCGTGGTGCATTCGGACGGCGGCACGCGAATGGGAACGTGTTCAGCCACCGGTTGGATTGTCGAAGTGGGCGTTCACGACGGTCATACATGGGTGTTCCGCCCTCTGTTTATGGCCGGAACGTACATATCTTCTCCAATTTCTTCGTTTCATGCGGAGGCACTGGCTTTGGAGGAAAGCGCGCTGTTTGTGAGTCGGTTGTTTGTAGCAAGAGCAGAGCAGTAGTCCGTAGATGGGAGTGATGTAGTCAGCTGGCCTCCGAGGGGCCTCAGGCTTAGCGAAATGAAATGAAGAGAGAGGGAGGGGGACGACGACGACGATCACGACGGCGACGACGGCGGCGACGGCGGCGGGAACGGCGGCGGCGGCGACGACGGTGGTGGCGGCTGCGGCGGCGACGACGACAAAGACGACGACGAAGGCTGCAAAGCGACGCCGAGCGTGCGGCCGAGGGCAAGAGCCTGTCCGAGGCCCGCGCCGAGAGCCGCGCGACCTTGGAGCGGGAGCTCGCCAAGGAGCTCTCCGCGCGGAGGCCCCAGAGACATCGGCGCTGCGACTGTCTCGATGCGTGGTCTCGCCATAGGGGAAACGGGTCCTGAGTTTTTTCGCCCTTTTCGGGCTCTCGGGGCCCTCCACGGGCCCCAGGAGCGTCAGAAATCGACTCAGGATGAAGCCCCAGGGTTCAGGACCCGTTTCCCTCAGGACCCGCTTCCCCCATGCCAAGTGGCCCCCCCGACCTCTCGACCCCATCCCCCTTTGCGCCGGCTTCTCGCCCTGGGTCGTTTTGTGGACGGTCCCGCCGAGCCGACCTCCGGAGGCCAGGGTCAAGTCGGGCCTGTCCCTTTACAGGAGGAAAATTCAAGAATGGTGAAAAATAATCTGGGGACGATTTAAACATTTAGTTTTGAGTATCTTTTATTTCTCCTCCGAAATCCTCATGTAGGAGGACATGCCCGACCTGAGGCCAGGGATGGCGGCAGACGGGGCGCTGCGGTTCTGTCGAGGCGCAGGATGTCTGGGTCTCGCCCTCCCTCGCCTCCCCCTCCCCCTCGGCCTGGTCTGGCCTTTCCTGTCGTCGTCCCTTGCTCTCCTCCTCCCTTTCTCGCTCCTCCTCCTCCTCCTCCTCCCTCCTCCTCCTGTCGTCGTCCCTTCCTCTCCTCCTCCTCCTCCTCCTCCTCCCTCCTCCTCCTCCTCCTCCTCCTCCTCCTCTCCTCCTCCTCCTCCTCCTCCTCCTCCTCCTCCTCCTCCTCCTCCTCCTCCTCCTCCCTTTCTCGCTCCTCGGCTCCTCGCTCTCTGGCCCGTCCCTGCTCCGTCCCTGGCCCGCTTTTTTTGTCGGCCTGCCGTGCGGTCTTACTACGAACTGCGTCGGCAGGAGCTGGCACCTTGCTGTGTGACAAAAAACCTCGCCTCCACTCCCCTTGGGTGTTGCTTGGAGAGGCCCTGGCCCAAGGTGCCCCCCCCCTCCCCCAGCGCCGGCTTTTCACCCTGGGCCGTTCGAACCAAGTAAGATCGAACTGGTGCAGGAGGATCGAACCAGGTTCGATCCCGAGCTCGGTACGATCGCAATGGGCACGGGAGGAATGGGTAAGAGCACCGACATCAGTTCTTACCGATTGTGAGCAGGACTCGCTGTTGTCGTCGCCGCGGGCGTCGTCCATTCGAGACAAGACGTCGCCTACTCAACAGCGGCGGGTGTCGATTTTGGACAACATGTGCTTTGCATCGTCGGCAGGCTTCGGCGTGCCAACGAGCTGGCCTCCAGAGGCCTCCTCCTCCTCCTCCTCCTCCTCCTCCTCCTCCTCCTCCTCCTCTCCTCTCCTCTCTACGCTGTGCTGCTGCTGCTGCTGCTGCTCCTCCTCCTCCTCCTCCTCCTCCTCCTCCTCCTCCAACGGGCGCTTCGATCCCTTCGAGGCGCAGGATGCCTGGGCCTTGTTGGGCAGGGCGAGGGCGGGGCAAGTCCGTTCTGGAGCGCTCGGGGACGCTCTCGGGGCGTTCCAGAAGGCTCCGAGAAGGCCGCGGCGCCCGAGGCATCCTCCAGAGCCGCCGGATTCAGAGACTCTCGATGGACGCTCGCCCAGTCTTATTCTCGTCCTGGCCTCGTCTTACCCTTGCCCTCCCTCTCCTCTCCTCTCCTCCTCTCCCTAAGCCGTGCTTGTCCCCCTATAGGGGGATTTTCGACGAAAGATAAAAAAATACCCAAACAATAGTGAGAAAATAGTCCAAAAATAGTCTGGGGACTATTTGTTGAGTATTTTTTTATCTTTTTGGGGTATTCTTTGGGTACTTTTGAAAATCCCCCTGTAGGGGGACAGGCCCGACATAAACCTTGCCCTCCCTCTCCTCCTCTCCTCCTCGCCCTCGCTGCTCGTCCTGTGCAGGCTCTGCGGACGGCGCCCCGAGGCCCGAGGCCGGCTTCCAGGGGCCGCCGAAGACGGTGGCCGCCTCGATTTTCTGTGCTTGAGGCGCCTACAAGCGGATTTTCGACGGAAAATTTGAAAATACCCCAAAAATACCCCAACAAGGCCAACACATATTTCAAAGATAGTCCCCAGACTGTTTTCGGACAATTTTTTGGTTATTTTTGGGGTTTGATTTTTCGTCGAAAATTTCTATCCAAAAGGGGGTCCAGCGACGAGGGGGTGGTGCAATAGATTTGGTGCCTCGATTTTTCGTGCTTGAGGCGTCGGGTGTATCCGTATCCTGGTTGATCCAAAAGAGGGTCCAGCGACGAGGGGGTGGTGCAATAGACTTGGTGCCTCGATTTTTGGTGTTTGAGGCGCCAGGTGTATTCTGGTTGATCCAAAAGGGGGTCCAGCGACAAGGGTTAAGTCGGGCCTGTCCCCCTACAGGGGGATTTTCGAGGAAAAATTAAAAATACCCCCGAAATACCCCAAGAAGGTTAAAAATAGTCAAGCAATAGTCCCCGGATTACTTTTGGACAATTTTTTTTAATTATTTTTGGGGTATTTTTTGTTTTCGTCGAAAATCCCGATCCAAAAGGGGGTCCAGCGACAAGGGGATGGTGCAATAGATTTGGTGCAATCGATTTGTGGGGCTGCATCACATCTGGGGCGTGCGGCACATTCCGGTGCGCAAATCGGATGTGTTGCCGGGTGGTCGCGTGCAGTGCGTTTCGCGCGCCATGCAATGCGATTGCTTGTCGCAGTACGTTTGCAGTACAGTTGCCCCAAGCCTACTGCACCCCCCCCCTCTGCAGCTGGACCCCCTCTTGGGTCAGCCAGCTGTCTGGGGGGCCGCCGCCGCCGCCGCAGGTCGTGTGCGCAATCAGGGCGCGGAGCGTGCGAGGGCCCGAGGATCGAGGTTTTCGCGCGCGAGCCCTCCGAGGAGGGGTGCAGAGGGTCGAGGAGGTTCTCGAGGACCCAGGCTTTCTCGGGGAGAGGTGCAGACAGTGCTGGCAGCGCGCGCAGGGGGGTGGGAGGAGGGGGGCAGGCCTCTTAGAAGCACCCCTGCTCCTTAGAAGGCGCTGGCTTTCGCTACAGACGTAGGGCCGGGGCCTTTGAGAAGCAGGGTGCTTCTTAGAAGCCTTCCCCCCTCCCCCCACCCCCCTTTGCGCGCCGCCAGCGATGGCCGAGGAGGCGGCTCGAGGATTCGAGGCTCCCGTCCTCCTCGGGGTTCTTTGGGGGCCCCTTCGGGCCCAGGGCCGCCAGGACTCGACCCTTGGCCAGGGTGGGACCCATGGGGCGGGGGTCACGGGCACTGATCTCGAGCGGATGCCGTCGGGGGCGCGAGGGCCTGGGGACCTCTCTCGCAGACGCGCATCTGTGGCCGCCTCCCGCCCCAGAGATCCAGCGCATGGGAAAAATCAGAGACGGAGGTTTTTCGCAGCTTCCGGCCTCCAGGGGCCCTCGCCAGGCCCGGGGACAAAAAAACGAGTCAGGACGAAAAAACCCGATCCTGGGGAACAGGTCGAGACTTCCAGGGACCTAAGGATTGCAAAGAAACCGAAGGATTGCAAAAAAAACCAGGATTGCAAAAAAACCCTTTTTTGAACGAAGGATTGCAACAAAAAAACTCTTGTTTGAACGAAGGTTTTTTTGCAATCCTTTGCAATCCTTTTTGCAATCCTTCGTTTTTTTGCACTGAAAGAATCACGACGTCGGATCTCTGGGCCCCTGCTCCTCCTCCCCGCGGCGGACCGGGCCCGGCGACAGCACACCGCCTCGCCCCGCCGCCGCGGGCACCCAGCGCCGGCAGTGGCCGCAGCCATCCTGGCCAGGCAGGGCGCCGCGGGCACCGCCCTCGACGACGCGGGGCGCCGCAGCAGACCTCCATCGCCCCTGGCGGAGGCCGGCGGGAGGCTGGAGGAAGTAGGACGGGGGACAAAAAGATACGGATACGTGTTGTCCCCCTTCGTTTTCGGCCTTTCCTGGTCCTCCTGGGGAATCCTCGTTGTCACCGCTGGATTCGCCTCGAAATTATGGTCAGAACGCACCCCAAGAGAGGTCCGGGGACAACACGTATCCGTATCTTTCCGCTCTCAATAGGACGGGGGCGGCTTCGCCGGGGGAGGCCAGAGGATGGCGGGCGGAAGCGGGCGGAGTCGAACTGCGTACGTCAGCCACGCGCGGAAGGGGGGTGGGGGGAGGGGGGAGGGGGTGTCAGAAGCACCCCTGCTTCTTAGAAGGCGCTGGGCTTATCTATGGATGTAAGGCCGGCGCCTTCTAAGAAGCAGCCTCCTTCTAAGAAGCCCCCCCCCCCCCCTCCACCCCCTTGTGCGCGCCGCCAAGTAAGAGACGCCACCTTCTCAGGAATCGGGCTTCAGGAGCCGGCCACGTAGACACCGTCGGCGGCGACGTGAGAGAGTGCGCGTTCTGTGGGCGCCTGGAGGGGGGGTCCAGAACCGGTCTCCCCCTCCCCCCCCCCTGGTTCAAGCGAGGGGGAGCGTTCGAAGCCCCCCTGGCCCCCCAGGCCTGCTCCGGCGCCGGCGGGGCCTCCCGGGCCGGCGCGGGCGCCAGCTAGACATTGTCGGTGTTGACATGATTGTCACCCCGAGTTCTTTGTCCGGTGCCTCCTGTGCGGCTATCTTCGCCGGGGTTGGATTTTCTCTGGCGCCAGCTGCGTGTCCATCTGGCGGGAGAGGCTTCTTGCGCTCCGCTAGGCTGCAGCATTCGAGGGAGGCAGGTCGCTGACTGCATAGGTCGGCCAGTGTTCATCACTGACGACGAGGAGTAGCATTCTGATGATATTGATGATAAGGATGATAAGGATGATGATGATGATGATGATGATGATGATGATGATGATGATGATGATGATGATGATGATGATGATGATGATGCTGCTGCTGCTGATGCTGATGATGATGATGATGATGATGATGATGATGATGATGATGATGATGATGATTATGATGATGATGATGATGATGATGATGATGATGATGATGATGATGATGATGATGATAATAATTCTGACAATGATGCTGATGATGATGGTGTGGAACGAGCGCAGAACTTCGGACCGACACTGCAGGAGTACCGATATGGTGAAGGCGGTCGACAGTTAGAATCTGTAAAGAGGACAGATCAAGCCTCGTAGCAGCGCGCGGTGCAGAAACATGTGGCGGAGGCGTCGTGTCCATCATGCAGCTCGCAAGTTCTATTACTGTTTCGGCTGGCAGAAGTTGAAGCTCTCTGGCTCTTTTCTTCCTCCTTCTGTTGCACCTGCCCCATCCACAGCTGTCGAAGAAGAAAACCAATCAAAGACGTTCCCAGCCCATTCGACACCAGTGGCAATATCGACAGGCTCGTCCGAAACGTGATGAGAAGGCATGTAATCCTCCGTGAAGGCCATACAGGAAGCCGTGGCGTTGACCTTCCCATGGCCTTATATGAGGCAAAGCCGCATGAAAAAGGACGCGGAGGGGGAAACGAATAAGGACTCAAACAAACAACTGCAAGGAGTATGGCATACTAAGAGAGAAGGGGGAAGGGAAGACGGTTGAGGACGAGGACGACGATAAGGATAAGTATGATTGCAAGGAGGACGGGGAAGATCAGGATTTGCTGAATGCAATGGGTTTTGGATACCCCAATCATGCAGAAGCGCTCCCAGGTGGAGACAGTTTGCACATTTCTTGGCCTACCCCTTGCATTCATTCGTGAGTTGAAAAACCACACGCGCCCTGTCAGGTCCGCCTGCGACCCTATGGCTGGAGTGCTCTTCTGAATCCCCGGGGGACGCAGGAACCTGGCGACAGTTGCGCGCTTGTAAGCGCCCAGGGTGGTAAGGTCTACACTTTGTGTGTGTAGGGACCTACGGTAGAATTTTGCTCTTCTCCGGTACTTCGCCACTGGGCTCCTGCCGAAAGCGTCCCTTTGCAAGAACTTCGGTTTCGGCACCGCCTGTATCCGAGGCTAAGCCTCCTCTCGGCCTCGCTCTGAGGCTCCGCCGCTTCCTCCCTCCTCTTCTCTGCCCAATTCCAGCTTCGCGCGGCCCGCTCAGCTTCGACCGGAAGAGGTGCGCTCTCGACCCGCGGATCAAAAAGTGTGTGTGTGTGTAGGACGTTGTCCGAGGGGACCCCCGGGGACAGGCACCCTGCGACCACTGCCACGCCTGGCGTCGCGAACATGGGGGCGAGCTCTGGCGTGGATCTCTGCGCGGGACCTCCCTCGCTGGCCCCCCCCCCCCCCCCCGGGGGCTGCAGGAGAGCGGCGACAGCGGGACGCCGAGGCGCAGTCCGCCACGGCCAGGTCCAGAATTCGAAGAAGAAAAAAAAAACGACGCCCAAAGCATCAACTTTTGGCGTCTGTTCTTCTTCTAAGAACGCATCTGCGTAGGACCGCACTCCGCTGGCCCCCCCCCCAGGGGCGCAGCAGCGAGGCGCGTCAGCTGCGCACCTGGCAGCACCCAGTGACGACGAGGTTCCTTTGGATCCCCCGTGGGGCCCCGCTCCGCTGGCGTCACCCCCGTCCGTCCGCTGCTCCCCTCCTCCCCGCGGGGGCGCAGTAAAGTGGGCGACGAGTGCACTTCTGACTGCGTCCATCGGCGGCGAGCCTTAAGGGAAGGTGAGCAGGGACGGGACTTGTCAGACGGCTCGGAAGTCCCCCGGCCTTCCGATCAGTTTTCTAAGCCTTCTCTGGAGACGCAGAAAACTTCTCACAAGGCGCGATGGCTTCTGAGAAGTCCCGCCGCCTTCTGAGAATGCCTTCTCCTTCTCACTCCCCCCCCTCGCTCGCCGCCGAATCCAGGCATGGCAAAGTCTAGTCTGGCTCCGTCATTTCCCAGTGGCGCGGCAAAGTGGCGACTGTTGCGCTTATGGCTTCGTATGGCTTCCCATGGATGGCAAGGGGAGAGAGACAACGAGGGAGAAGAGGAATCGACGAGGGAAAGGGCAGACGCGGAGAGGAACGAGAGGGGGAGGAGTAGGAGCAGTAGTAGTAGTAGTAGTAGAAGTAGTAGTAGTAGTAGTAGTAGTAGTAATAGTAGTAGTAGTAGTAGTAGTAGTAGTAGTAGTAGTGGTGGTAGTAGTAGTAGTAGTAGTAGTAGTAGTAGTCGTAGTAGTAGTCGTAGTCGTAGTCGTAGTCGTAGTCGTAGTCGTAGTCGTAGTCGTAGTCGTAGTA
>CAUYUJ010004990.1:40147-65127 GCA_963575745.1 Prorocentrum cordatum | reverse complement strand
CCCTGCCTCCGCCTGACCTCCCGCAGACTCTGAGGATGGAGGAGTGGGATGGGATAGATATCCTCTTGTTCTTCCTCCTCCTGTTCTCCTTCTCCTCCTCCTTCTCTTTCCTCCTCTCCCCCTACTCCTAATCTCCCTCTCTCGGCCTCCTTTTCCTCTTCCTTAGGAAAGACATCGAGCAGCAACAAACAATTTCAGACGACGGCAACCAGCAGCAGCAGCAGCAGCAGCAGCAGCAGCAGCAGCAGCAGCAACCTGCTCAAGCAGCAGCGCTTCCCGTTGTGCCCGAAGCGATGTATTACACATGGCAGGGCGCCTGGAGTCTGAGATAGTACAGTCCAGGGGCGCCAACCCAACGTTTCCCAGGGCCAGGGGGCTTGCGCGCGATAGGCAGCCTTGAATCTAGCTGGCAGAAGCGCTGGTCGATTCCGTGCTTCGGAGGCGTAGCCAAGGAGCTCGGAAGCCGTGCTTGAAAACAACATGAGCTTGAAAACAAAATGAGTTTCTACGAGTGTTGCAACGGTGTTGGCTGCTCGAGAGCTCAAAATAATAACTCAAAGCTGCTCGCCCGCTGAAGCCTGCGCTTTCTTCCTTGCCCATCCTCCTCGTGCTCCCCCTCTTCCTTTTCGTCCTCCTGCTCCCTCCCTCTCTCCCCTCCCCCCCTCGGCAAGCTTGGGCGACGGCATAAGTGGATATCTCCGGCCACGGCGAAGATGCCACGAGCAGGTACACGGTTGTCACAGCATGACTCCTTCGTCCGTCGGAGGGTGGGCCTTGCACCCATCAGGGACCAGCCAGTATCCCTTTCCGCTGAGCGTGGTCCCCGGAGGCGCCCCTGCGGAGGGAGGGCGGTGCGAGTGGCGGCGGCAGTCGTCGGGGGGTGGACAAAAAAAACCTCCCTCGCTTTGCCTCCCCTCGCCCCCGAGAGCCAGCGGCGAGAGCAGCCCCGCATCCACGCGCACCCCACTCTGCCCTCGAGGGCCGTGCCGTCCGCGGGAACCCCGACGACGACGACGACGACGACGACGACGACGACGACGACGACGACGACGACGACGACGACGACGACGACGACGACGACGACGACGACGACATCGCCATCCCTCATGGTCAGGTAAGGAGACCCTGAGATCCGACTCTGCCAAAAATGACGAAATCTCCGAAATCGCGACTGGACACCTATACCTCATCTTTCTGCTGCATGTCCCGAGCCGGATCGATCTGTGATGGTCCTGGGGCCCGAAGGGACAGCATCGCCCGGTGTGACAAAATTGCAGCGCCTGGATCTCAGGCAGTCCGGTCGAGTCAGCGTTGTGCTACAGCGAAACCTCGAGCATCACGCTTGGAGCCCGAGTGAGACATGCACAGAGGTTTTTCGTGCTCGGTGAAAGATCATGGGACGTGCAGAGGTGTCGTCTCTCGGCGGCGAGCGAGGGAGGAAATGAGAAGGAGAAGGCCTTCTCAGGAGGCGGCGGGGCTTCTCAGAGGCCCTCGCGCCTTCCGGGAGGTTTGTCCTGCCTTCGGGGAAGGCTCAGAAGCCTTCTCAGCAGGCCGGGGGACTCCCGAACCTTCTGAGAAGGCCTCCTCCTCCTCACTTCCCCCCATTCGCTCGCCGCCGAGCCTCGTGTTCGTGCCAGCGGGGCGCGCGAAGAGCGGGCAATGCCGCGGCCTCCAGCCGACGCGGTCCCCTCCGCCCTCGCCGGCGCCACGGCGCTGGCCTCGGGCAGCCGCAGGCTCCCCGGGGGGCCGGGCGCCCCAGCGCGGGGGCAGTGGCGATGGGCCTGTCTCCCACCACCACCACCAGAAGTTGTAGAGGGGGAGGAGGTTGAGGAGGAGGAGGAGGAGGAGGAGGAGGAGGAGGAGGAGGTGGAGGAGGAGGAGGAGGAGGTGGAGGAGGAGGAGGAGGAGGGCCCCTTCCCTCTCCAACTTATGGTGGCGGTGATGGCACACAGGCCCAGCAAGTGGCGCAGACACCGGGCCAGAGATCCGGGGCGTCCACAAGGCAGGGTCGGCGCTGGAGTTCGGGGACGTCTCGGAATCGAGAGTCTGGAGGTCTTCGGGCGTCTCCGTCGGCTTTCTCGGCGGCTTTCCGGCCTCGGGGTGCGTTCCAGCGGCTGCGCCGCTGCGCCGCGCCGAGGGCGTGCTGGGGGTGCGCGGGTCGTCCCGAGCGGTCGCCGGAGGCCCGAGTTGTGACCCGGGAGCGAATCTCGGCGGCGCACGAGGGGCGGAGGGAGAGGGGGGGGGCGGGCCTTCTCAGAGGGCGGCGGGGCTTCTCAGAGGCCCTCGCGCCCTCTGAGAAGTTCTCTGAGCCCTCTCCGACGACAAGGTGCGACTGCTCAGAGGGCGCGAGGGCTTCTGAGGAGCTCCGCCGCCTTCTGAGACCAGGCCTGCCCCCTCTCACTTCCCCCTGGGGCCCGCCGCCGAGAAGGGTGCTGCCGCCACTGGCGTAGGTAGCGCCCGCCAAGCGGAGAAGCCCACGCTCACGAGTTGATGGCGAGCCCCCGCGTCCCCCGATCTCAGCGTGGAACGCGCGGTGCGTCTGCGGTGTGGCGTCCTGGGCGTTTCTCATGCCGATGTCTGCACGTCTACGGCGCCCGCGAAGGCCGCATCGAGATGTGGGGCCCAGGGGCGGCCCCGTCGACGCAGCGCTTGTGGGCGGTCGTCTTTTATGACAGCAGCGGCGACTAGGGTCAAGTCGGGCATGTCCCTCTACAGGAGGAATATTCAAACGCCATACTGAAGGGATAGCCCGGGGACGATTTTGTTATCCTATGTTTGACCCGGTTCAGATGTTTGTTTCGCTGACTTCTCACCTTTCCCCCAAAACCCTCCAGTAGGAGGACATGCACTGATGGGCCTGTTTCCCACCACCACCAGAAGGTGGAGGGGAAGGGGGTCCTCCTCCTCCTCCTCCTCCTCCTCCTCCTAGGACTAATGGGCCTGTTTCCCACCACCACCAGAAGGTGGAGGGGAAGGGGGTCCTCCTCCTCCTCCTCCTCCTCCTCCTCCTCCTCCTCCTCCTCATCTTCATCCTCCTCCCCCTCCTCCTCCTCCTCCTCCTCCTCCTCCTCCTCCTCCTCCTCCTCATCATCTTCATCCTCCTCCTCCTCCTCCTCCTCCTTCCCCCTCCAACGTTTGGTGGTGGGGGTGGGGAGGGGAAAAAAGGCTGCCGATACCGCTGCTCGTCCTGGAGAGCTCCAGGTCGCCGCCACGGCCGGAGCCTCCGCGCTCGAGACTGCGCCCCCGCCGTGCCTGCTCCGGTGCGCCGCGGCGTCGCGCCCACCTCCTCCTCGTCGTCCTCCTCCTCCTCCTCCTCGTCCTCCTCCTCCTCCTCCTCCTCCTCCTCCTCCTCCTCGCTTTCTCCTCCTCATCGCTTCCTCCTCGCTTCCTCCTCCTCCTCCTCCTCCTCGCTTCCTCCTTTTTTTTCCTCCATCAGGAAGGATGGTGCGCCTTGCGGGCAGCTGATGCTCCCTTTGCACCACCGCTACACGACGACTCCAACACACAGGATTCCCCCCCCCCCACTTCTCCTCCCCCCTTCCGTTTCGCACAACCTGTGATCTGTCTCGCATGCGAGCCTCGCCATATGCGATCGTATGTTGGAGGCCACGGCCTCACTCACCTGGTCTCAGGTGGGCCCGGACTGCTGTCCGCGTTGGTGGTCGGTCGTTCGTTCGTTCCGCTTGAACATCGAGCATCGTGTCGGAAGTGCACCCCGAACGGTGCGACACTGCGTGAATTTCCGCCTCGGGAAGAACAGGGCAGGCATTTCTGCACACTTACCACACCACCCTCATTTGCACGTTACAGTGGGCGACGTCTCGTGAACTGTGCCTTCGGCAACGCTCGATTGCAATTCGCTTTTCCACCTGCTGCCCGCGCTTGGAGGACCTCTGCGCCGCCGATGACTTGTTTTGTCGGAAAAGAGCGATACGGCGGCCATCAGTACGTCGGATCCGAAGTCGGGGCTCCGGGCCCCAGAGCAGCGGTGTCGAAGAGGGGACAAAAAGGGTACCGAGGCAGCTGCTCGTCGCGGAGGGCTCTCGTCGTCACGGCCGGGACTCTCCACGAAGCCCTGTGCACAGACGGCTCCCAGGGAGAGGTCTTCTTCTTCCTCCTCCTCCTGCCTTCTTCCTCCTCCTGCCTCCTCCTCCTCCGCCTCCTCCGCCTCCTCCTCCTGCCTTCTGCCTCCTGCTTCCTCCCTCCTCCCCCCCCCCTTCTCCCTCCTCGCTCCTCCCTCCCCTCTTTCTGGGAGTCGCGGCCGTGGGGGTACAGCCCTCAGATGCCATGCCCGCCGCCTCTTGTCCCGAGGCGGCCCGCAGCCCCCCCACCCCCCCGTCCGCACACCTGCCCCGGGCCACGCTGTGCGCCCCCCCCCCCCCCCCCCCCCCTCTGGACCTCCCTGGGCAGCGGGGCGGGCTGCTCCAGGGCGTCGGAGGCCAGGGCGAGGCCTCGGCGGGGTGGGGCCCAGACTAGGGCATGTCTCGGCGCGCGGCTTCCGTTCTCGCGGGCGCGCCCAGCAGAGTCGCCGTTCACGAGGCCCGTAAGGCCTGACTGTATGATCCATGCTCTGAAGATCGGGCCGGACGAAAGGGGGGGATTTGAAAAGGGGGGTGTACGAAATCTGCTACATGCAGCTGGTTTCGGCCCCACCGAGGGGCACATTCCTCGATACATAGACGCCTCTGGCGCCGGGAGGCGCCGGGAATATCAGCTACGTGAGCTGATTCTCAAAACCCCCCTTTGCTATCCCCCTCTTTCGCCTGGTCCGAGAAGACCTGCTGGCATGGTTCGTGATTTGATTGAGTTCATCATTTCCGTCAGCCAGAACTGAAGAGTCTAGGGTATGTGACAGGTCCCGCCCAGTTTTGGTGCGAGATGCCAGAACATCCAGCGCTTCGCCTGTTTCCAGCCATCCTGCAGTGTTGGGTCCTCGTTTTGGGTACGCACCGCTCCCTCCTTCCTCCTCCCCCCTCCTCCCCTCCTTCGTCCTTCTCCCCCTCGCTGTCCTCGGCCCTCCGCATGTCTACTTCGGCACACCATTCACACGTGTCGTGCCCCTGGAGGGAGCTCCACCGAAAGGCATTCGATGATGCATTCCCAACCATCCTGTGGTGCCGGGTCCTCGTATTGGAGAGGCAGCGCCCTGTGTTCACTCCTCCTCCTCCTCCTCCTCCTCCTCCTCGCCTCCTCCTCCTCCTCCTCGCCCTCCCTCCTTCCATCCCTCCCCCTGCCTTCCGCATGCCCTTTTCCCTCCTCCCACACGGAGCTCCACCTCAGGCCCCAGTGGCGAGGTTCCCACGCGTCCCCGCCACCCATTGCGGCACACCCCTCACACGGTTCGTGGTCCATAGGGAGCTCCACCTAAGGCCCCAGCGGCGACGTTCCCATGCGTTACCGCCACCCATTACGGCGCACCCCTTACACGGTTCGTGGCACCATAGGGATCTCCACCTAAGGCCCCAGTGGCGATTTTCCCATGCGTCCCCGCCCCCCATTACGGCGTACCCCTCACACGGTTCGTGGCCCCATGCGGAGCTCTACCAAGGCCCTAGTGGCGGCACGTGTCCCCGCCTCCCTTTTTACGGCGCACCCCTCACACGGTTCGTGGCACCATCGGGAGCTCCACCGAAAGCCCGATTGGCAGAGTTCGCAGGCGGCCCCGCGCCCACCGCATGTCCAGTTCGGCACACCCCTCACATGGTTTCCATCGGGATCTCCACCTAAGGCCCCAGTGGCGACGTTCCCATGCGTCTCCTCCACCCATTACGGCGCACCTTCACACGGCTCGTGGCCCCATAGGGAGTTCAGTCAAATACCCGAGTGGCGGCATGCGTCCCCGCCTCCCGTTACGGCGCACCCTTCACACGGCTCGTGGCACCATCGGGAGCTCAGTTCCACCGAAGGCCCGATTGGCAGAGTTCGCAGGCGGACCCCCGCCCACCGCATGTCCAGTTCGTCACACCCCTTACACGTTCGCGTCCCCATAGTGAGTTCCACGCATTCCTTTTCGTCTCACTTACCTCGCGTTGTTCACACTTGCGTATGGTCAGATGTTTCGCGAGGAAGATGTTCGATGCGTGGACCCCCTCAGGTCCAGACAACTCCCCGAGGGCCGAATATTCGTCCTGAGCAGTTTTTGGCGGCCCTGGGGCCCGTTGAAAGCCCTCTGAGGCCGACATTTGTCCAAAACCATCCAGTACGATTTTTGTCGGAACCTCGGATCTCTGGGCATTGAATCGGTGAGTCATACCAGCAGATTTGCGACGACGGCGACGACGTTGTCGTCGTCGTTGTCGTTGTCGCCGTCGTCGACGTCGTCGTCGTCGTCGTCGTTGTCGTTGTCCGCGTCGTCGTCGCCGTCGCCGTCGTCGTCACTTGTCGTCGTCGTCGTTGTCCTCGTCGTCGTCGTCGTCGCCGCCGCCGTCGTCGTCGTCGTCGTCGTCGTCGTCGTCGTGGTCCATGGCTGGAATTACTGTGAGAGGCGCACGGCTTTCGGCGTACGTGAGGAGGCCACATCCAAGCGCGCAGGCCGCTACAGCCGCATCGCTCTCAACGATCGGCAGTCGAGGCACCAAAGTCGGAAACTGCAACGTGTACATTACCAGCGGCGGGCTGCTTTTCAATCCCAGGACTTTTTGAGGGTCGGGGACGACGTCGGGGTGGTGTGGTTTATACTGTTTTATCCGCATCCAGGGGAAACGACGAAACATGTATACACCAGGATCCCGTATACACCAGCATCCGTTTTCCTGTGCAAATTTTAGTGCGGGGCTTGGAAAAAGCGTCACTTCAGCTTAGCTTCGAATTCGAGGCGAAACCATTTCTATCGGGAGGCCCAAACGGCAATGGGCTCCAGCGGTTGCGCAGCTCTGCCCTGACATATGTGTGAGTTGCATGGGGGGCGTGCGTTTGGTATTGCCCATGCGCCATCAAGCTTGGTGGTTCCAGAAACTTGCCCCCCCTCCCCGCCCCTGTCCCCCACCCTTCCCAAGGAGGCTTTTGAGCTAGAACCTTAGACGGTGGCCCCGCGTAGCCGGACGATGTTAGCCGGCGTGGACCCCAAACAGTGTTGTCTTGCAATCTATGTTGTGCAATCTGGGTGATGCAATCAACATGGTGCAATCTAGCTTGGGCAATCCGTGCGGTGCAATCTATGTGGTACAAAGCAATGATACACAATGCAAAGAGATGCAAACCAATGAAAGGTAAAGCAAGGCAACGCACTGCACAACTATGCAAAACAACGTAACGTAATGCAGCGCAATGCGACGCAACGTAAAACAATGCAAACCTATGCAAAGTAATGCAACGCAATGCAAAGCAATGAAAGGCAACACGTAGCCGTGCAAATCAATGCAAAGCAAGGCACATCGACCCAGAGCACTGCAAACGCTGTGTGCCGGGCAACGCAGAGCAACGCACAGCAGCGCGAGGCAACGCAAGGCAACGCAAACCAGCGCAAAGCCTCGCACCACCCTGCAGATCAGCACAAGACAGCGCCTGTCGGTGCAGAGCAGTGCGACCGCAGCGCGGCGACGGGCGGCGAGGAGCCGGCCAGACCGCCAACGGGGCCCAGTGGCGACGGGCGGCAGCGGGCGGCCAAGAGCTGGCCGGGGCGGCACTTTGGCCCCAGCGGCGACGGAAGCGACGGGCGGCGGCGAGCGGTCACGGGTGGCGACGGGGCCCAGTTGCCGCAGGAGGGAGGCAAGAGCCACCGAGTGCAGGTTTTACTGGGGGAACGGTTTTTTTTCATGTAAGTGTAGGTTAGTATGTATATGCATGTGTGTATGTATACATTTTGGCGCACATACATACATACATACATACATACATACATACATACATACATACATACATGCATGCATACATACATACATACATACGTACGTGCGTACGTACGTACGTACGTACATACGTACATACATACATACATCTATAAACACATACATACATACATGCGTACGTACGTACGTACATACGCACGTACAAGCATACATACAAACATACAATCATACATACATACATACATACATACATACATACATACATACATACATACAAACCTACATACATACATACATACAAACATACATACATACATACATACATACATACACACATACACACATACATATACACACATACATACGTACATACATACATGCATACATAAACACATACACACGCATACACATACACATCTACAACTATACGTACAACCATACATGCGTACATACATACATACATACATACATACATACATACATTCATACATACATACATACATACATACATACACACATACATACATACATCCATCCATACAAACATACATACATACATACATACATACATACATACATACATACATACATACATACACACATACACACATACATACACACAGACATACATACAGACATGCATGTGTATACATACACATATATACACACATGTGTCGAAGTAGGTACATATAAGTATCGATGTGTATGTGCATTCATATCTGTCTCGACAGAGAGTGAGAGAGAGTGAGAACAAGTGGGAGGGAGAGCATGCCGCGCCGGATGTCCAGCCGACGCGATGTTTGCCCCCTCGCGGCTGGAAGGCTCTCGCCTCGTGGTCGGACCGTGGGGGAGTGGAGGGCGGAGGACGAGGAAGGGAGGAATGGAGGAGAAGGAAGAGGAACACGTGATGAAGGGGGCGGATGGGGCGGAGGCACAGGTGGAGAAGACCAAGAGGCGGAGGAGGAGGAAGAAGAGGATGGAGGAAGCGAGGGGGAGGGCCGCCCTGGGACGGACCCACCCTGCGGCGGGAAAGCCCTGATTTTTGGATCGGTGTGATGCGTCTGGTAGCCGCGGGCGCTGGTAGGATCTACGGTCAGGAAAGTTTGCTCAGCGTGTCGATAGCCACTTCTCAGTCCCCAGGCGTCAATCAAACGTCCCAATCTTTCCCAAACCTGCATGTGTGCTCCTCCATGGTCATTCTGGCCCAGCCTTTCAGAGGTCAAGCTGTTTCATGTTGGTTCTGGTTCAAACATCCCGCGCTGATCGTGCCAGCAATGATGACGATGATGTGTCGTGGCTGTCTGCTCTTGCTTGTCGTGGCCATGCCAGTGGAAGTGCGCGCTTCGAAGGACGATGGTGGTTCTGGCTCTGCAGGGGAGATCAGTTTTACTCATACGTGGAACGGTGCTGCGGTTACACGCGGCTACAGCATGGTCGAGCCAAGCGCTCCTTGCACCTCACAGGGCATGGTCGTGATGCTCGACCCTGACGGGACTGGGACCTGTGGGGCTTGGCAGTCTATGGCCGACAGCATGTGCGTCCTAGTCGTGTGTCCTCTATCGACAGGCGGATGGCAAGCGACGGTGCCGGATGGAGATTCGGAAGATGTCGAGTTCATTGCAGCGTTGATCCAAAGCCTCCAGGCCGAGCACAGCACCCCGACTGACAAAGTCCTTATTCAAGACGCTTCGCATTCACGGCCCACGGCGTGCGTGCGTGCGTGCGTGCGTCCGCGCGCGCGTCCGCGCGCGCGCGTTTGGCTCCCCTCTGACCGACTTGCTTCGCCTCGTCGCTGCGCGCGAGGCCGCGACCGCTAACACAATGTGCGCGTGCGTGTGATTTGCTCTTCTTCCTGGGCTGCATGTCTCCTCCAGACCATCTTCGAATTGGCTCAGGTATGCCGTGTATGCCCGTCACCGCTATCCGTGGATCAGTGGCATGGACGCTGGCCCGCTGGACCCCTTTCTCTAACCCACGGCAGGAGACCAGGAATAGCCAGACCACTGCCCCAAATGAGCCCAAGATAGCCCAAAAGGCACCGACGAGTACCGAACGGGGGCTCGGAGACGGCCCCCCCGAGGAGGCCCAGGCGAGCATCTGGACGGCCCAAGCGCGAGCATCCCCGCGTGGGTCCCGAGCCCCGTCCGAGTACCATTGAAGCTGGGCAGACACAGTGCCTGTTTTTAGGCAGCGCTGTGGTGCGGGTGGGGCCAGAATCGTCGAACAAAGTATCTCGGATCGCGTCCAAAACTGTGCCGGAAGTGGCATGCAGAATGTTCCCGCAGTCAAGCCCGCAAGCCAGCGATCATAGGCGTCCGAGCAACCCCCAGAGGCTGCAATCGTCAAAACCAACAGATCTGCTGCGTTTTTGAAGCTTCAATGTTGTAGGCGAAGTTGGGGGCAGAACATATTTTCTGGGGGCCCAAGTGCCGATCTCGGAGGCCAGAAGCAGGAACCAGGCGGAGCCGAAATGTGGCAAGACTGCACTCCGAAATCGCCCTGGGAGCGGTGTGACATTGGAGATCGTCTTGGACGCCGTCTGGACGCCGTCTTGGGGCCCGAGAAGGGCAGGTGGCGCGGCGCGCGGCGGCATGGCGGAGGCCTCGGTGGGGTGGGGGGGGAGGCCGAAGCTCTGGAAGGAGCTCTCGCAGTCAAATGCCACGCGCCCTCGGTCTAGTGTCGCAGGCCTAGAGGTTGACACCAACACCAATTTCGGCGGTGTGCCTCCACCGAGGGAAGAAGATCCCGATCTCGGTGATGGTGGTATTATTCTGGCTTCCAAGGTGGCCGAAGTATTACCACCAACACCGAAATCTGGGATCATCTTCCTCACGTGGAGGCAAACCCCTGTGCTGGTGTTGGTGCCGATTTCTGGGCCTCCTACAGTGGGCCGGCGAACTCAAGAGGCTTTTGCGCCATTCCGCCGGCCCCTGGAAGAGTTGCGCGGCCTCCGAATTCGGTATGTGTCGTGTCCTCGTCTTCCTCCCCGTCTGTTGCGGGGCTTCCTGAGGGTCTTTTGGGGGCCTCGGGCGCAGACTCTCGGGACGTTTTTCAGGGCTCCTGGGGGGGCCCTTGGGAACATGCTGGGGCCTCTTGGGAACATGCTTCGGGGCCTCTTGGGAACATGCTTCTTCGGGGTCTCTTGGGAACATGCTGGGGTGTCTTGGGAGCCATCCTATGGGGATGACTCACGGGGCCTCCACGAGCTCCCCCTCTGGCCCTCAGTGAAGGTTTCTTTCTCCAGTCTTGGAGGCCTCTTGGGCACTGGCTGTCTCCACGCCCTCTTGGGGGTCTCTTGGGCCGGCCCAGGGGCCTCGCGGGCCGCCCACAATGTTTACGTTTTGAGGCCCTCTTGGGAGCTGTATTGTCGGAAACTGGATCATATGCATTACCAGTGGCGGGCTGTTTTTCAATCCCTGGATTTTTTGAGGGTCGGGGACGACGTTGGGTTGGTGTGGTGCATACTTCTCTTATCCGTTTCTCAGGGAAACAGCAAAGAATGTATACACCAGCATCCTGTATACACCAGGATCCGCTTTCCTGTTTGCAAGTTTCAGTGCAGGGCCAGAAAAGCGTCGGTGTATAGAGTTCGGTTCCAAACATTGGAGCCCTCCTGGAAGGTCTGGTGGGCCTCTCGGGTCGTCTTGATGCAATTGTTGTCGCTTCGCGAATCCCCACCAGCCCATCCAGAAACGATGCCCAGAGGAATTGCCTCGATCAGAGAAGTGGGCAGCACACAGAGGAAGCCATTATGAGACATCTTGGGATATCTTGAGCCATCTTGGAGGTCATTTTGGGCTCTCCCAGACGCTCTTGGAGTCATCTTAATCCGAGCCCCCCCCCAAGAGGCCTCCATGTGGCTAAAACCTGTGTAGAATCAATGATTAGGCATTCTCGCCGAGGCCTCTTGGAGCATCTTGGGTGCATCTGGGGGGGCTCTTGGGGCCTCTTGGGGGTCTCTTGGGGGCCTCCGGGGGGCCTCTTGGGGGCCTCTTGGGGCCATTTTGGGGCCATCTTGGGACCTCTTGGGGCTTCCTGGGCGCTTCTTGGGGCCATCTTGGAGGAGATCGATCAAACAAGAGGGGGGGTTTAATTAGCGTCCCCCCTCGGAAGCCCCTAAAATCGCCTCTTGGACCCCTCTTGGAACGCTCTTGGAGTGCTCTTGGGCGCTCTTGGGGCCGTCTTGGGGCTCTTTTGGGGCTCTCTTGGGGCCCTCTATCTTGGAACCATCTCCAGGCCTCGGATGGCCATCGGAAGCGAAAAGGCGAGAAAGCAAAAATCATTGATTTTCCTTAGGTTTTGGGACGATTTTGGCCTCTTCGGGGCCTCCTTGGGGAGCTGTTTGGCCACTTGGAGTTATCTTGGGGCCGTCTTTGGGCTTCTTGGAACCATCTTAGGAGCCATCTCGAGCGATCTTGCGCTATCTTGAGCCATCTTGGAGCTCATCTTGGGTTCTCTGAGGCGCTCTTGGAGCCGTCTTGGGCCATCTGGGACGCTCTAACTACCAGCGGCCCCCCCCGTCCAGGTCCAGGGGAGGGGGTAGGGGGAGGGGTAAACCCCTCCCCAAGGGGGAAGAGGGAGGGGTGGAAGAGGATCTGCTCTAGACCACCTACGCCCAGAGGGCTGGTGGGACTCTGGGCGCTCCTGGGCGATTTTGGAGGGCATCTTGGGCATCTCGCAGGCCAAGGGTGGTGGTTTTGGAGGAACCTAGGGGGCCCTGGAGGTGCGTCGAGTAGTCCCCATAGCGTGATTTTGGACCCACGGGGAGGGGGAACTTGGAAGGCGGGACAGCCAATCACCTCACGCGCCTTTCCACACCCAGCGAGCGGTGGTCGGCGGATTACAGGCTTCAGCTTCGGAGGCACCATGTCGTACCGAGTTTGGTGCGAGCGGTCAGACGTGGTCACAGGTATTGTGGCTATGGGACAAACTTTTTTCGAACCCGCTGTGGGCCACAATTCGAAGGACGATGATCTTGCTGGGCAGACCAACACGCAGTTTGCACTTCAGAGGTTCGCTGCCGCGAGGAGTGCGGGAGATGGGTGCGCCCCAGCAGACAACCGCCCCCACTATGCCGTGGTCGGGGCGACGGACATCTTTTACGGAGAAAGTGGCGGCGTTTACTCGGGCAAGGCGCTTTGGGAGTTCATGTCCACCGAAGTCCTCGGTTGCACTGGTAGCCTCACAGGGTCAGACGGGATAACCGTCACCGGGGATGCGTCGACTTGTTTCGAATACCCATCTTGCGCAGGCATGATTGCCAGCTTGAACAGGTATTGCACGGTGCCTGGCAGAGGACACGTAACTGGAGACTGGTCAGCGACATTGGCAACAGCATTTGCTGACTTCTATGGAGCGTCGCCCCCGACTCCAGCGCCGCCCCCGACTCCAGCGCCACCCCCAACTCCATTGCCGCCCCCAACTCCGGCTCCCACGCAGGCTCCTACCGCTACTCCATCGCCCACGCCGACGACGGCATCTTCGACCACGTTGGCACGAGGCATTTTCGGCATCGTACTTGGAGCACTTCACGCCGCCGCCCTGACGGCTTCCTAAATCCCACCAGCCCTCTGGGCGTAGGTGGTCTAGAGCAGATCCTCTTCCACCCCTCCCTCTTCCCCCTTGGGGAGGGGTTTACCCCTCCCCCTACCCCCTCCCCTGGACCTGGACGGGGGGGGCCGCGGGTAGTTAGAGCGTCCCAGATGGCCCAAGACGGCTCCAAGAGCGCCTCAGAGAACCCAAGATGAGCTCCAAGATGGCTCAAGATAGCGCAAGATCGCTCGAGATGGCTCCTAAGATGGTTCCAAGAAGCCCAAAGACGGCCCCAAGATAACTCCAAGTGGCCAAACAGCTCCCCAAGGAGGCCCCGAAGAGGCCAAAATCGTCCCAAAACCTAAGGAAAATCAATGATTTTTGCTTTCTCGCCTTTTCGCTTCCGATGGCCATCCGAGGCCTGGAGATGGTTCCAAGATGGCCCAAGAGGGCCCCAAGAGAGCCCCAAAAGAGCCCCAAGACGGCCCCAAGAGCGCCCAAGAGCACTCCAAGAGCGTTCCAAGAGGGGTCCAAGAGGCGATTTTAGGGGCTTCCGAGGGGGGGCGCTAATTAAACCCCCCCTCTTGTTTGATCGATCTCCTCCAAGATGGCCCCAAGAAGCGCCCAGGAAGCCCCAAGAGGTCCCAAGATGGCCCCAAAATGGCCCCAAGAGGCCCCCAAGAGGCCCCCCGGAGGCCCCCAAGAGACCCCCAAGAGGCCCCAAGAGCCCCCCCAGATGCACCCAAGATGCTCCAAGAGGCCTCGGCGAGAATGCCTAATCATTGATTCTACACAGGTTTTAGCCACATGGAGGCCTCTTGGGGGGGGGCACGGATTAAGATGACTCCACGAGCGTCTGGGAGAGCCCAAAATGACCTCCAAGATGGCTCAAGATATCCCAAGATGTCTCATAATGGCTTCCTCTGTGTGCTGCCCACTTCTCTGATCCAGGCAATTCCTCTGGGCATCGTTTCTGGATGGGCTGGTGGGGATTCGCGAAGCGACAACAATTGCAGCATTTCTGGTACATCAATGCTTGCCAGCCCATCCTGGTTGTTGTGGGTAAGCTGAAGCAAACGCTGTCGCGTTTTCCGGTTCAGCGCGCTGTATTTGGGGTGGCATCCAGGCAGATGATGGTATGATCTTCTTTTCCGCGACTCGGGATCTACACGCGACTTCATCGTAGGGGGGGCACCTTCCAGTGCGTAGGTGCGGTCCGTCGCAAATGGTGGCGGTTTTGCCTTCGTGTTTCTTGGAGTATTTTCCCCGATCCTTGCAATTCGCGCCAGTGCGCCAGATCCATCGATCCATAATCCATGTTAGCAGCGCGCGCCCAGATGTTGGACAGTTTGATTAATGGAGTCTTTCTCGTCAGCCAGTGCTTGTTAGCAGTTGATGGTTGATTTTAGCAATCTTGTAATGAGTGCCATCGCGTTTTCCTGCTCAACGCGCCGGTAGCCCAGGTGCGTAATGCTTCCTGGGAATTTCCAGCATGGGGCTTGTCTTCCGCGACGCAAGACTGCTAGTCGAGTTCCTTGCGACATGCAAAAACTATTACTCGGCGCGACTACTATTGAGGATACATGATCTCGTTGAAGGGGTGCAGTTGTGCTACATTGGGGTGCAATGCCGTACAAAAGCAATCGCTGCAGCGCATCTCGTAGCATCGCCTAGCATATCACGACATAGTCACATTGCGCAGCATTGCATCTCATTGCACTTGACATGGTATCATGGCATTGCATAGGGTGACATGGCATCGCACGCCATATCATACCATCGAGATCAGTGGCGATGTATTTTTTGTATTGCAATTGCACATCTGTAGATACACATTCATGTACACATTTGCATACCTATACGTGTATACACGTGCATTGTAGCATCGTCGAGCATGGCACGTCCTAAACTTGATGTCACGCTGTTGCGCATAATGAAATCTACTTGCATGTTATGGCATTGCATGCTATAGCGTGCCGTTGCCTTTAATGGCACATCATAGCAATCCGTAACCTATCATACCATTGCGTAACAAGGCGTGCAGTATCGGATGTTCGTATGACATAACACATATGTGCATCGCATGTTCTAGCATGGCAGATCCGACCATCGCATTTCATGGCATGACATCGCATTTCCCAACGCATCGCTACGCACTAAAACAGAGCTGCATGTGTTTGAATGTCTCGCACGGCAGGCAATGACATGACATGACGTGACCCATTATTGTAAATGTGTAGCTTTACATGTCGTACCAGCGCGTACTTACGCATGACCTATCAGCACATGGCGTAACACAGCTCATCATTGTACAGCGGTGCCTTGCTTCACAGACATATGTATCGAAGACGCCTACGGCGAATCACCGCCGTCCCCTGCCTTCTAGAATCGCCCATGTGGCCGAGCGTTGTGGCAATGCTCTGCCAAACTATCGGACCATGTGACCCCTCAACCGCTGTGAAAACCATTCGGGGAACACTTCGGGGAGGATGGCGGGGAAGATCAGGAGGAGGAGGAGGAGGAGGAGGAGGAGGAGGAAGAGTAGGAGGAGGAGGAGGAGGAGGAGGAGGAGGATCAGGAGGAGGAGGAGGAGGTGGAGGATTGGGCATCTTGGGAGCCTCTGGGGACACTCTTGGGGCCTCCTGGGAGCTTCCTGGGAGCCTCTTGGACGCATCTTGGGGGCCTTTTGGCCTCTTGGGAGCCTTTGGGGGCTGGCTTCTCGGGGGCCTCTTTGGCCGTCTTGGTGGGCTCCTGGCCCGTCGGACGCCGTCGGAAACAGTCTTGGGGTCCTCTCTGAGTCGACTTGGGGCCCTCTTGGGGTGCTCCAGGGCCGCCTTGGGGCCCTGTTGGGGCCGTCTTGGGGGCCTCTTGGGCCTTCCTGGGGCTTTCCTGTAGGCCTATTGGGCGATCTTGGGGCGATCTTTGGGGCCTCTTGGGCCGTCTTGTGCCGTCGGAAGGCTGACAAGAACCAAATACAACATTAGTCAAACACCTAAGGAACATGAATGATTTTGGCCTCTTTGGGCCTTCCAGGAGACCCTCTTGGATGCATCTTAGGCCGCCTTGGGCCATCTTAGAGCCATCTTCGGCCGTCTTGATAGGCTCCTGGCCCGCCTGACGCCGTCGGAAGCTGTCTTGGGAGCCTCTCTGGGCCGACTCGGGGCCCTCTTGGAATGCTCCAGGGCCGTCTTGGATGCTTTCTTGGGCGTCTTAGAGGCCTTTTGGGCCGCCGTGGAGCCCTGATGGGACCGTCTTGAGGGCCTCTTGTGCCGTTCTGGGAGGAGGAGGAGGAGGAGGAGGAGGAGGAGGAGGAGGAGGAGGAGGAAGAGGAAGAGGTGCAAGGCTCCCAATTGAGAGCGGTGACGTAGCACGCGCTTACAAGCAAGGTTCCCAAGAGCGAGTGGTGACGCAACAAGCTCTTACCACCAAGGTTCCTAAGGGCGAGCGGCAACGCAAGCATCTCTGTGCACGAGGACTGAACAGAGAACGGTGACGCAACAAGTTCTTCCCAGCAAGGCTCTCAACAGAGAGCGGTGACGTAACACGCGCTTACCAGCAAGGCTCCCAAGAACGAGCGGTAATGTAACAAGCTCTTACCACCAAGGCTCCCAAGAACGAAGGGTGCCATGACCTATCTCGGGCAGGTTGCCGCAGCGCTCTTTCCGTTTCCGTGCCGGTCCCAGGTAACGGAAAGAGCGAGGTACGAGTGATGACGTTGTGTTTTGGGCGAAGCCCTCTAGGGAGGGGTCCAGGGGAGGGGGGTAGGGGGAGTGAATGGGCTCTAATGGCCGTTTTCGGGTTTTCCCTAGGTTTTTTGCATGCTTTTCGGGTTTCCCCTCAAGACGGCCCAAGAGCGCTCCAAGAGAGCCCAAGACCGCCCAAGACGGCCCAAGAGGCCCCCAAGAGGCCCCCAAGAGGCGCCCAAGTGGCGGTCCAACAGGGCCCCAAGAAGCCAAAATCATTGATTTTCCTTAGGGAAACGTTAATTTTTCAGAATGTACGGCTTTTCGGCTTTCACGGCGTTGACGACGGCCCAAGAGGCCCCCAAGACCGCCTCAAGAAGGACCAAGAGGCTCCCAAGAGGCCCCCAACACGGCCCAAGAGGGCCCCCAGACGGCCCAAGAGGCGCCCAAGACGGCCCAAGAGGGCCCCAAGACGGCCCCAAGAGGGGGACCACGAACCGAAAAGTCTAGCCTTTCGCCCCAAGACGCTCCCAGGAGGCACCAAGAGCCCCCCAATAAGCCCCAAGAGGCCCCCAAGATGCGTCCCAAGAGGCCACCAGGAGGCCCAAATCATTTATTTCCGATGGGAAAAGATACATTTTTAGCATACACGGCTTTTCGGTTTTCACGGCGTTGGCGACGGCCCAAGAGGCCCCCAAGACCGTCCCGCGACGGTCCAAGAGGCTCCCAAGAGGCCCCCAAAACGGCCCAAGAGGGCGCCCAGACGACCCAAGAGGCGCCTCAGACGGCCCAAGAGGGTCCCAAGACGGCCCCAAGAGGGGGACCACGAACCGAAAAGTCTAGCCTTTCGCCCCAAGAAGCTCCCAGGAGGCCCCCAGAGCCCCCCAAGAAACCCCAAGAGGCCCCCAAGAGGTTCCTAAGAGGCCTCCAAAAGGGCTTTAAAAGGGCCCCAATAGGACTCCCAAGAAGGCCCAGAGACGCCAAATAAAGAGCGATCGGTAAGGCAAAAAGCTCTTCACACCAAGGCTCCCCAGAGCGAACGGTGACGTAAACAAGCTGATAAGACCAAGGCTCCCAGCAGAGAGCGATAACGTAACAAGTTCCTGACACCAAGGCCCAGCCAAGGCTCAGGAACGGGCGGCAAGGCAACAGTCTCTGAACACCAAGCTCCCCAGAGCGAGGGGTGACGTAACAAGCTCTCAACGCAAAGGCTCCCAGTACGAACGGTGGTGTGAGTACTTTCGGCTTCTGTTTCTGAAGCGCTCTTTCCGTTTTCTGTGCCGGGCCAGGTAACGGAAAGAGCGAGGTACGAGTGATGACGTTGTGTGTTGGGGCGAAGCCCTGAAGGGAGGGGTTTCAGGAGAGCTCCGAATGGGCGTAACTGGACGTTTTCGGGTTTTCCCTATGTTTTTTGCATGCTTTTCGGGTTCTCCCCTTTTCCGTCCCAGAAGGGCCCTAGACGGCCCAAGAGGCCCTAACGATCGGCCCAAGAGGCTTCCGAGACGCCCCGAGAGGCGTCCAAGAGGCGCCCCAACAGGCCCCCAAGAGGCCAAAATCATAGATTTTCCATAGGAGGACGTCCATTTTTAGCATATACGGCTTTTCGGCTTTCACGGCGTTGGCGACGGCCCAAGAGGCCCCCAAGACCGTCCCGCGACGGTCCAAGAGGCTCCCAAGAGGCCCCCAACACGGCCCAGGAGGGCCCCCAGACGGCCCAAGAGTCGCTCAAGACGGCCCAAGAGGGCCCCAAGACGGCCCCAAGAGGGGGACCACGAACCGAAAAGTCTAGCCTTTCGCCCCAAGATGCTCCCAGGAGGCCCCAAGAGCCCCCCAAGAATCGAAGACGCCTACGGCGAATCACCGCTGCCCCCTGCCTTTTTGGAAGCGCCTGTGGCCGAATGTTGAGGCCAGACCTGCCAAGCCATCGGACCATGTGTTCCCCGAATCGGTTTGGAAAGCCTTCGGGGAATACGTGGGCATCTTGAAGGTCATCTTGGCCGTCTGGAAGGCCTCTTGGGCGATCTTTCGGCGATCTTGGGCCGTCTCGGGCCGTCGGAAGGCCAAAAAGAAGGAAATGTAAAAATCCGTCAGAAACCTCAGGGAAATCAATGTTGTTGGCCTCTTCTGGCCTTCCTGGAGGCCCTCTTGGAGGCCTCTTGGGTCGTCTTGGGCCAGCTTCGAGCCAACTTCGGCCATCTTGGTGGGTCCCTGGCACGTCTGACGCCGTCGGAAGCCGTTTGGGGGGACTATGGGCCGACTTGGGGCCCTCTTGGAATGCTCCAGGGCCGTCTTGGAGGCCATCTTGGGCGTCCTAGAGGCCATCTTGGGCGTGTTGGAGGCCTCTTGGGCCGTCTTGGTGCCCTCTTGGGGCCATCTTGGAGGCCACTTGGGCCGTCATGGGGCCCTCTTGGGGGCCTCTTGGGCGATCTTGGGGGCCTCTTGGGCCGTCTTGAGCCGTCGGAATGCAGAGAAGAAGCAAATTCCAAAATCCTTCAAAAACCTAAGGAACATCAATGATGTTGGCTTCTTCGGGCCCTCCTGGAGGACCTCTTGGAGGCCTCTTGGGCCGTCTGAGAGGCCTCTGGGGGGCCTCTTGGGCCGTCTTGGGCCGTCTAAGAAACTCTCTTGGGCCGTCTTGGAGACCGTCTTGGACCATCTTGGGCGGACTTGGAGGCCATCTTGGGCCATCGTCGCGATGTTTTGAGGATGTCCCGCGCGAAACGGCCGTTTCAGGGAGGATGTTTTCCGGAGTTTGGGGTCGTGGGCAATCCTCCCGGGACCCCGGCGGGACGGGCCGAAACCCACTGGCAGAGTTCTTTTGGAAAAAGAACCGAAACCAAAACCGAGAGATCCAGCACGCCAGGCACCCCTGCGATGAATCGACAGGGGGCGGCGGATCTAATGGTCTTCGGCCCATGCCGCCACCATGCCCGGGCTGTGGGGATGAAGCCTATTGGATGTTCGTTGGGATCTCGTGGGAGGCTTCTCGGGGGCCTTTTGGAAGCAGTTCGGATGCCTCTTGGGGGCCGTGTGGGGGCCTCTTGGGGCTTCTTTTGAGCCTCTTGGGGGCCTCTTGAGGTGGGGGCCTCTTGGGGGCCTCTTTGGGCCTCCTGGGCGCCTCCTGGGGGCCTCTTGGGGTGGAAGGTTCGGGTTGTAGGTTTGTGATAGGAGGGAAGCACACGACTTGACCGGGGAAAAGATCGAGAGAAGCAAGATCATGGCAAAGTCGTCCTCCTTGGTCCTCAAAGAGCAAATGAAGAAGACAAACAGACAACTTCATAGCAAGGATGGGCAGGTAGTCCGGCATGGAGGGGATTGCTCCTAGGGAGAACATGGCCCCAACCACACCCTTGGCAAGGAAGAACATGATGATACATTTGTGCCAACCCACTGGGTAGAAAGCTCCATACACATCACGAGGAAGAATAACAATGGCCAGCTGCCCTGCCTCCCGGGACCGGGCAGCCAGCCCGTGTCCATGCCAGACTCGTGCCAGCCCCCCCCGCTTTTAGGGGGGCTGGTGGTGCCCACCAGGCCGGTATTCGACCTCAGCACCGCGGCCGGCCCGGCTCTCGCCCTTCTCACGCTCTAGGGCGCCCCCGGAGGGCTGTCCAGAGGTCCGCCTCCGGCTTGCCCTGCACAGAGCGCTTCACTTCAATCTTGATGCCAAACTCTTTGAGCGCCGTGAGCGAGATGAGGTCCACCAGGTGGCTCTTGATCTCTGGCGGAATGAGAGTCTGGTTGATTGTCAGCACCCACAGCCAAGTAAAATCTTTCTTCATCGTGGGAATCTTCGGGGAGAAGCTGGTGAAGTATGTGTCAAGCTTGGTCTGGCCGAGGTCTTTAAAGCCCTTGAGCACGGCAAGGCCCTGCTGCTTCAGGCCATCGGTCAATGGCTGGCCCTCTGCCGGAGTCACCGCCTGAAGGATCTCCTCGAGCCTCGCGAACAACGTGAAGAGGAGGAACACCTTCTTCGGGCCGAAAGGATGCTTTGTGCCACCCTGCGCCGGCGCCGAGCCCGCAGCACCACTGTCGGTAGCCATCGCGTCCGAAACGCCCTGGCGAGCCTTCTTGCCCTTCGGGCCGGTGTTCTCCGGGAGCTTTGCCTTCCACTGTTCCACACAAGCTGTCATTTTTTCACTCTCCTCGTTGGTCTTGAACAAGACTGCCAACTGCACACTGTCAGCAACGGGCCTCATGTCCTGTCTGATGTACAGGTGGTCCCTGACGATCATGGTGAGCAGGTTGGCGTCATCGTTCTGGGGAGCCTGGCCACGACCACCTGCTCCGCGTCCACGGTCTCCTCCGGCACCTCCACCACCATTGCCGGCGGCTCTGGCCTGCGACAAAGCATGCTCCAGCTGCTGCCGGTCCATCTTCAAGAAGATATGTGGGCGGCCGGACGCTTTCTGGAGATGGCTCCACCACGGTACTGCTTCTCAACGATTTGAACCTCACTAGCTACAGTTACATGACGTGCGTGTGTATGGCAAGCAAGTCCATGGATAACACGTCGATCTGCACAGCTTTTGGCGTGTCGAGAGGCCCCTTTCGCCGTGGTGAACAAAGTGCCGCAGTGAGGGCAAGGGATTGTCGCCGCCGGAATCTCCACAACGAATCTGGTACGAGCTAACCACATCTGGTATGGCATATGAAGGCAAATTTTCATGTGATGTGAACACCTCTGCGCCTGTCCAAAATCTTCCTTGCAGAACGGGCACATGGATGTGTTTTCCCACCCAGGAGGACGAAGAGGGGCAGGAATACATGTGATGTCCCGATACGTAGTGCTTCCCACCTGTTTGTACTCCTCCTTCCCCCTTACTCTACGGAACTGGATCGGCTTGGTCTTTGCAGCAAGAGCGGCAGCAGTAGCAGCGGCAGTGGATGATGAAGAAGTAGCCGGTCTTGCCGGACGCTTGCCTCGAAGCCGTGTCCTCGTAGCCACGGATTCCTCTCTCTGCGGGATCTCCAGAGGTACAAAAGTAGTACGGTTTTGCCGGGGACGCTTTTGATGCCGAAATTGAACATGTTGAAAAGCGATAGGGACCGGGCGCTTTTTGGATACCCTTCTTTTGATGAGCAGGTCCTCCTTCGAAAAAGTAGTACGCGTTGCTTTCCGGTCTTGTTCTCCCCCTTCAGCTCCTCCGCCTCCTCCTCCTCCTCCTCCAGGTGCCGCCTGCCCAGCTTTCCGGGCCTTGGTAAGACGCATGGCCTCGAGCTCCTCTCTCCGGCGCCGACTCGCAGGTCCGTGAGCCGATTCTCTGCGAAACCTCTCCTGCCGCCGCCTGCTCGCCAACTCCCTCTGGTCCGGGGTCTTCGTGGAGCAGACGGAGACATGTTGTGCTAGGGCCCTCTGCGAGAACAAATCTTTACAATGTGGACAAACTCCTACTCCCTCCTCATTGATGACGATGTTTTTGGTATGTTCATGATGAAAAACTCGACGTGCTTGACGTTTTTCCACCTTCCCTCCTTCCCCATGTCGTTTGGCCCACTCGTCTTCCGAAGCCTTGGAAATAACATCCCGGGTAAACTTTCCAATAAGATGTTTCCATTGTTTTCTGTCCTGGGCAATTTCCATCCAACGTGTTTGCCAATCTGTGCTGGGGATGTCCGTGTACTTCAGATTCTCGTCCATAGCTGCTGCCGGGTATTCGGTCGTGGAAGTCCTTGCCGGCAGCCTTTCGCCCTAGGGAAAGCAGCTTCTGGTCGTAGCCACCCGCGCAGGAGCTTGACCTCCCAGCGTTCCCCGGGAAGCCGGGCGACGTGTCCTAGCCAGCGAAGTTGACGAAGAGCAATGTTGACCGATACTGGTAGCAGCCCAAGCCGTTTCCGAAGATCCTGGAGTGTGATCTGCATCTCGTGCATGTGCTTCTTCCTGGTGCCCGTGCAGCCCAGAATGACCTGGTTCTGGAATTTCTGGAGCTGTTGTAGTTGAAGCCGCGTGACGGCACGGCTCTCCATCCCATAGTAGAGGCATGCCTCAACGGTCGCCTTGATCACGGTGCCGCGGTCCTTGTCTGAGAGGCCCAGACGTGGGAGCTGTTTGAGGATTTTGCCCCAGATCTTGCGCGCAGCAGTAATGCGCTTCCCTGTGTCCACGTTGTGCGCCCCCGAGCTCTCCAGCCACCCTCCCAAAAGTTTGACGGCTTCAGCGTACTCTGCAGGAAGAGGAACACTGCCAGCGTCTGCTTGTTTACTACGTTTGCGGGTACTCTTAGAATATGTTCGCTTGCCCAACACCAATCGTTCAAGTTTCCCCATGTGTAGTTTTTCCCCCCATTCCCACATAACCTTTTGAGCGAGTTTTTCCACTTCAGATAGAACCCCGCCTCGGCACCACAACGTTGTGTCATCCGCAAACAATATATCCATGAGCCGTTCAATGTGAAAATCGCCACGGAGAGGATCACCTCGTTGTCGCTTTCCGAGTACCTGTCCAGGTCTCCAACCAATCTCGGCACCTACCTGCTCCTGGAAGGTGTTCCACAATTGGTTCCGAAGGTCGAACATGACGCTCGAGTGGTAAATGTTGAAACATACTGGGCTGCTGGGATCACCTTCCCGGAAGCCTTTGTCGAGGGCAAAATGACGCGATAATCCTTCAGAAGTGCGAACTTGGTACTTGCAGTGCCCGTGCAGGGCCAATATTTTTGCTCGAAGGGATTCTGGGATACCGGCTCGCTCGAAAACTTGATCTGCTGCTTGCCGGGGTACGCTGGGGTACGCCTTCTCAATGTCGAGGAGAACCATGATCAGGGCAGGCAGAGCACGAGCTTCGATCTCCCCAATTTCGGCCGCCATTTCAATGATACATCTTGCAATGAAAAGAGGCCCAATTGTACTGCGATCGCCACGGAATCCCCACTGAGTTTCTGGAAAAAGGCCTTTTCGTTCTGCATATTCTTGAAGTCGTCCTGCAATAACTTTACATATAATACGTACGATTACATTTATAAGCCACAGCGTGCGGTAGTTCCCCAGGTTGTCCCGGGGCCCATTTTTGTAGATCCGAAAGCCCAGGACGTCGGCCACCTCAGGTGGCCAATTGGCTGGAGTAAGTTCCCAGAGGTACTGCACCGCCTTGACAAGCATGTCCCGGCCCTTCTGTTTCAAGACCTTCCAGAAGCCCCACGGTGATCTCGTCGGAGCCGGCGGCGCTGTCTTTCATCTTGTGCAGGCTGTCGAGAATCTCGTCCGCCCCCGGGAGCACGTCCAGTGAGTAGTCGGTCGGGTGCACGGCGCCTCCTCTCTCCAACGTCTCCATGGTGACCTCTGCAGGGTTAGAGCCGAGATGCTCCAAGAACCGGGCAATTTCATCAAGTGTATGGGGTTCTTCTCCTTGCCTTGTCCGGCCGATCGTGTAGACCCCCAGCTTCGGCAGCAGAGAGTAAAACGTGTGAATGTCCCCCATGTTCATGGAGTCGGTGATCTGCTTGCAAAGAAGACGAACATAACGAGACCTAGCCTTTCTTTTGGCATGTTCCCAACGACGTTTGTCATGACGGTGTTGTTGTCGTGTTTGGGCCTCGTGTTGTGTACGCCTAGAACCCACCACCTTCCTCCAAGACCTCTCCATCTCCTCCCGTAGCCCCGCAATCTTGACCGCGTCCTCCTCCGTATATGGTGCTCCAAAAACTGGTTGTTGTTTATCTCGGCCCAGGACCTCTTCCGCAGACGACGTAATTGCATTACGAAGAACGTCCCATGGATTTGGTGTCCCCGCAGAAGCCGACGATCCACTGGAAGGAAGAGTATCAGGAAGAGCGTTTTCAACTTTAAGCCCCAGAACCTGCCTTCTCATGTGTGTTGCTTGGCTGCCACCCCGGAGTAAAGATACATTTAGCTTTTTGTTTTGCTTCATTTGCTCTTTGCGCCTTTGACATACGATTGCTTGAAATTTTGCCTTGCGTGTGTATCGTTTCCTGTGCCCCTCCGTGGTCCCCAAGTGGAGTACGTACAACCGGCCCACATG
>CAUYUJ010004990.1:32647-35147 GCA_963575745.1 Prorocentrum cordatum | reverse complement strand
GGTTCCTAAAAACTCAGCGTTCAAACGTGTGGCTGCGTCTTTATCAGAACTTCGCTATCGAATCGCGCTATGCTTGCTCTGCCTGGTATGTGTCTTCGATGACATTTGCTTCTGTTTGATTCCAGCGCTGCCTTGAGGCATGCCGTCCTTCCTGCTGCCGATGTCTTCGCCACCAGGAAACATGTTCCCGATGCGTTCGGCAATTCTCCGGCCAATCCCTGCTCATACTACGAGTGAAAGACGGGTCGGAACTTGCCCGTAGCAGCTAAACGTTGCTGTACGATGAGCTACCCGAGGCGGAAGGGGCCCACAAATCAAGGTGCGTGTGTGTGTGTGTGTGTGTGTGTGTATGTGTGTGTGCGTGTGCGTGTCTGAGTGGGCCTGGCTGCCGTCTCCCTCCCGCCCGCGCTGGTCCTTCCCCCTCCTCCACACGTGCATCGCGGCTTACTTAGCAATTGCATGCCCTGCAGTTGCCCCTTCCGCCAGCGCAGTCACTCTGCCTAGCCGCCGACGCGAAAAAGTGTGTTCGAAGAAGAAAAAACACATAATCATAAACTTTTGGCGCTCTGCGCGGATTTCTTTGATCCGCGCTTTGGCCCCTTTGGCGGCGCCTCCGGCGGAGGCCTGGCGCGTTCCGCGCGCCAGGGAGGGGGGTTCGGTGCGGATCCCAGAAATCCGCGCGGAGCGCCAAAAGTTCATGCTTATATGTGTTTGTTCTTCTTCTGTGCATTCTTCCACTTCGCCTCTTGGAACCTCCTGAGGCGCTTGGGGAGCCCTTGTTCGGCTCTTGTGAGGCCCTAGTTTTCGGTTTCCCTGTGCAGCCTTGGGGTTGGGTTGTTGGGGGGAGGGGGTCCTCTACCTCGTCCGCTTCTCTCATCCGCCCCTGGTTCCTCCTCCTCCTCCTCCTCCTGCCCCTCCTCTGCTGTTCCTCATCCCTCCAATCCTCCTCCTTTGGCTCCTCCTCCTCCTCCTCCTCGTCCTCCTCCTGTCCTCTTCCTCCTGCCTTTTTCTATTCGTTGTTCTCCTCCCTCCCTCCTATCTCCCCAGGGACAGGGGGCGGGGAGAGGCCGAAGGCGGGAAGGCCTGGCGCAGTCGGGTTCCGACGCCTGCCAGGTTCTTCACGCCGGCGCTGGACACGGTGGCCCCCCTCACTGCAGCGCCGTCCGCCGCCGTCGTGGGGCGCCCCCCTGGGGAGTCCACGCTCGCACCATGCGAGCGCCGTTCGGGCTCTCCGCTTGAGGTCGTGCAGGTGTGCGGGAGCAGGGGCGCGCGCGGTCGCGTGTGCAGCAGGCACGACGACGACGACGGCGTCGACGTCGCCGCCGACGACGACGACGGCGACGACGACGACGACGAAGACAGATACAGGCCTGCCAGCAGGAGCGCCACGGAAGTGCCTTCATCCCCCGATGGCCTCGTGGGGGGTCCACGGAGGCCCCGGGGCACCCCGGGGAGGCTCGGGCCTCGACGGCAGACCTGCCCTCCGATTGCCGATGGCACGACATCTTAGCTTTCGGCAGGTCGGTCTTCAGCGTCGATGAGCGTCGATGAGCGTCTGGGAGTCGATGAGGTAGCGCCGATTTGGCGTCGGTCAGCGTCGATGAGCGTCGATTTAGCGTCGATCAGCGTCGATTCAGCGTCGAGTAGCGTCGATTCGCAAGAGCCGACAAGATAGTATGCAAGGCTCCCGTGAGTTGTCACAAAACAATAGTTTGTGTCCTCTGTATGTGCTGGTGGACGTCGTAAGCGTTGCGTTTGTAGTCGGAAGTGCTGTCGGAAGCTGTACGGGCTTCATTGCATCGCTTGCGCTGTGCTGCGCACGCTGCAGTATCTCTCGATCTCCATCCTGCAGCTCGGAGGAGATGAGAGCTCGCGATTATGTGTGTTACCTCTGCCGTGTTACCGCTATAAAGTTCGAGCATCCCCACATCACGAAGTGAACAACCATGATTCCTATCACCATTCGACTTCGGACTAGGGTTCCTGCTGGGCTGTCTTGAGGCCGTCCTGGAGGAATGCTGGGTGATTGTGGGTCTTTCTTGGGCCGTCCGGGGACCATCTTGGAGGCCTCTGAGGGCCGCCTGGGGCTGCAGGGAGCCCGAAGAGGCACAGCTGCCCAGAGCTCTGAGCAGCCCAGGGCACATCAACGAGTCGGGCCTCTTCGGGCCCCGCTGGCGGGGGGCCCTCTTGGGCCCAGCCCGGGTGCCTCTGAGGCCGCCGGAAAAAAAACACAAAAAACACACTGTGTGTTTTTTTCCACACACACCCACACCCACACCCACACCCACACCCACGCCCACGCACACGCACACGCACACGCACACGCACACGCGCACACGCACACGCACACGCACACGCACACGCACACGCACACGCACACGCACACGCACACGCACACGCTCACGCACACGCACACGCACACGCACACGCACACGCACACGCACACGCACACGCACACGCACAAGCACACGCACACGCACACGCACACGCACACGCACAC
>CAUYUJ010004990.1:22463-32547 GCA_963575745.1 Prorocentrum cordatum | reverse complement strand
TCCTCCTCCTCTTCCTCCTCCTCCTCCTCCTCCTCTTCTTGGCATGCGGGCTGTTCCGGCGATCTGGGGGTCGGGGCTGGCCGTGGCCTTGGCCGGCAGCGCTCTTCGTGCCTCTTGCTTATGGCGCCCCCCGTGGCAGCAAGACGGCCAGCAGTGGCTGGCGGAGGCCTGCTCGTTCCGAATCGGCCCCAAACCTCGATCCTCAAGCCCTCTATGCTCCTCCTTCTCCTCCTCCTCCTCCTCCTCCTCCTCCTCCTCCACACTCCTCCTCCTCCTCCTCCTCGTCGTCGTCCTCCTCCTCCTCCTCCTCCTCCTCCTCCTCCTCCTCCTCCTCAGCCCCGCCGCGCCTGGCAGGCGGGCAGGACGCTGCAGCTGCGAGTCTTCCACCCCAGCGACAGGGACGCCACGTCCGTCTCGGTCGGCCCGCCCCATGGGATGGCCCGGCCTCGGGAAGGCGAGGGTATCGCGTCTGGCCTGGGCGCATCGGAGAGGCACATGAATGATTGGATGTGGCGTTCCAGAAAGTCGGAAACTGGAGCATATACATTACCAGTGGCGGTTTTGTTTCAATCTCACGACTTTTGGAGGGTCGGGGACGACGTCGGGGTGGTGTGGTGTATACTTCTCCCCCGTTTCTCCAAGGGAGACAACGAAAAATGTATGCACCAGGATCCCGTATGCACCAGCATCCGCGTTCCTGTGCGAATTTCAGCGCAGGGTCGGGAAAAGCGTCGGCGTATAGAGCTCGTTTATCCCTACGAATGATTGGACGTGGCGCTCCAGAGAGGGCTTCGCCTTCGAGGGGCGCAGGAGCCGACACCTCCTCCTCGGCGGCAGGCCAGCGGAGGGCGGCGGAAGCAGAACGAGCTCCCTCCCTCCCTCCCTCCCCCCCTCCCTCCCTCCCTCCCCCTCCCTTCCCTCCCTCCTCCCCTCCTCCCTCCTCCATCCCTCCTCCTCCTCCTCCCTCCCTCCCTCCTCCCTCCCTCGCTCGCTCGCTCGCTCCCTCCCTCCTCCCTCGCTCCCTCCCTCCCTCCCTCTTTCCCTGGGAGCAAACGTTGTGCCCCCCAAGAGATGCGTTTCGTTTTGGACTCAGGATTCCCCGAATCGGCAACACAACCATACAATCTTGAAGCCCTTGTCGCCTGGAGCGCGCCAGGGGCGGCGCCGCCAGGGGTGTCCAGGAGGTTCGCACGAGCCCCTGGGGGAAGAAGGATACTTTCTAAACTCTGCGGCTTGTGCCTAGGCCCGTACTGTAGCAGCTCACTCGCGGGCCGCGCTCGGTCCTGCCAGCGTTCTGCCACTCGTCTTGGCGTCCCTCGCTGCTTCCATCCACCGTGCAGGTACAAGTCGTGCTCCTCTCGAATTTTGGAAGGTCTTATGGCCGGTGCCTCCGACCCTGAAGGGGGACGACGACGACGACGACGACGACGACGACGACGACGACGACGACGACGACGACGACGACGGCGACGACGACGACGACGACGACGACGACGACGACGACGACGACGACGACGACGACGACGACGACGACGGCGGCGGCGGCGGCGGCCGCGGCGACGACGACGCCGACGACGACGACGCCGACGCCAACGCTGACGCCGACGCCGCCGCCGACGACGACGACGACGGCGGCGGGCGGCGGCGGCGGCGGCGACGCTTACGTGGGTCAGAGTCCTCGAGGATGCTTCGTGGGGTCTTTTCGGAGCTCCCTCGTAGGCCTCTAGGAGCATTTCTCGGGTCTCTTGCGGGCATCTTGGGGGGGCCTCTTGGGAGCCTCTTGGGGGCCTCTTGGGGCTCGGGGCCAGGGCTCGAACTTTTCGTTCGGGTCCCCCGTCTGGGCACCCTCGTAGGGACGTCTTGGGGGCATCTTGGGCCGTCTTGGAGGCCTCTTGGGGCGATCTCAGGGGCATCTTTGTCTGGAAGCCGAAAAGGCGAGACTGGCATCATCATCCCAAAACCCAAGGAGAATCATTGACTTTTGCTTGTTTTTTTGGGGGGTCCTCTTGGTTTGCTTTCGGAGGTCTTTCGTGCGTCTTGGCAGCCTCTTGGTCCGTCAGCAGGCCATATTTCGCGTCTTGGACCAGTCGTTCGGCGATTCGGGGCCCTCTTGGACCGTCTTGGGGACCTCTTGGGGCATTCTTGGGAGCCTTTCTGGGCCCCGGGAACGCCCAGGGGGCATTGCATTTGGGCCTGGGACCCCCTGGGTACCCTCTCGTTACCCTCCTCGCTACCCCCCCAACGGGACCCCGCCCCCCCCCCTGCGGGGAAGGGATCACAGGGAAGGGGCTCCCCTTTCGACGCAGTTCTCGAGTACGACGCTGCAGAATTTTGCACTGGCACCAGGAACAGCGCCTCAGACACCCCGAGAGGGGCGGCAGATTTCGGCCGGCCGGCCGAGCGACCGTGCCCCTTCCCGTCCCCGGGATAGCCTTTTGCCCGCCCCTCCCCGTTCTCGTCCCTCGACATGCCTCTCACGACGGCCTGCAACGGACTCCCACCCAGTGCGGCCCAGCAGGGCGCCAAGAGTTCTGGGGTGTCCCAGGGTTGGCGGAGGCGGAGGCGGAGGCGGAGGAGGAGGAGGAGGAGGAGGAGGAGGAGGAGGAGGCGGAGGCGGAGGCGCGGGCGGAAGGAGGAGGTGGAGGAGGAGGGGGAGGAGGAGGAGGAGGAGGAGGAGGAAGAGGAGGAGGAGGGAGGAAAAGGAGGAGGAGGAGGAGGAGGAGGAGGAGGCGGAGGCGGAGGCGGAGGCGGAGGAGGAGGAGGAGGAGGAGGAGGAGGAAGAAGAGGAGGAGGAGGAGGAGGACGAGGAGGAGGCGGAGGAGCTTCCAAGGCTTCCCCCGAAGGTGCCGGACGGCCGAAGAGGACCTCGCGGCGCGGCACGGCTCCAGGAGGCCCAGTCGAGGGCTCAAGAGGCCCAACCAGAGTTCCAAGGCAGCTCATCTCTTGTGGGGTGGCACGCTGAACCTCACTCCTCCACTCAAGAGGGGAAGAGACACACAGACACAATTAGTCGGCGACTCCCAGGAACATGTGGGAAAATGTGGGAAGTGGGGGGGAAGACAAAAACCCATAACATGTGGGAAAATATGGGGAATCCGGTTATTTGTGTGCATTTATTTGTGTGTCCCAGGGCCCCTTCATTCACCCCTCCCTGCTTCTTGGCTCTACTTGCTCGAAGCGCGTCGCACGCATGCGGCAGGCTCGCGTCGTGTCGACTGGCGGCGACCCCGCCGCCGGCGTTCAACGCTGAACGCCGCCCAGCGACCCAGAATCGGTCGATGCTGAACGAGCTGACGTTTCGGAAACGGCCGATCGTTCAAGGTTGAAAGATCCCCGTGGCGTCAGAAACCAGCTCCAGGGTCGTACCATGTTATTGCGTGTTGTACCTATTCGCACGCGCATTTGGCGCACACCATGCCCTGTCTAGTGATGCTGTGCGCCTGCATCCCGGCTGCAATTTTGCATGACTGAGCTTCAATGCCGCGCGTGATTGTTTGTGCCATTCATAGCAGTACGTGGTCGAAGCAACGACCCTGGCAGTGGGCTCCCGTGCCCTGGGGTTGGACGAACACGCTCACGACCGCGAGTGCCTTTGCAATGAGAGCTGACCGCCCCCTGTTCTACGGAGGACAACTTGTTTCGGGGAGGGGAAGAGGCGGAGGCGGAGGCAGAGGAGGAGGAGGAGGAGGAGGAGGAGGAGGAGGAGGAGGAGGAGGAGGAGGATGAGGAGGAGGAGGAGGAGGAGGGGGGAGAAGAGGAGGAGGAGGAGGAGGGAAGGAGGATGAGGAGGAGGAGGAGGAGGAGGAGGAGCATAGCGTTCTGACAGGGCGAGCAGGTGACATACAGTAGTGTAGCATGCATCGGTTCAGTTGCAGACTTGGCAGTATCAATGGATCGTCTGGTTGCTGGCTTGGCTCAAATACTATCGCCTTTTCGTGAAAAAGACCCTGCGAGTCTCCCGTGGTAGCAGAACCGGAGGTTCGCTTCACGGGCTCCAGAGCAGAGATGGCAGCGGCGGCCGCTGCAGCGACCCCAGCTGACCCTGGCAACAACGACCCGGATGATAATGTATCGATATTCGGAGTACGTGAAGTTTGTACAACATACGCACAACATTGCTCGCATAACTATGGCATACAGGTTACGAAGATGGTGGTTTGAGGTACGTTAGCACGGCGCTATAAGCCAACCGCGAGGGCATGAAGTTGTTTCCGAGGGCAGTGCCACACAGGGCACCAGGACGGTTGACAATTTTGACGCATTCACAGTGGTACAGATGAACTACAAAATGAATGCTCTTCTTATGTCAACTATCAGCCCTAACATGTACTGCGGGGAACATTTCAACAACCTGAAGGAGTATGTGAGGACATTGTTCCCAAATCAAGCGAAAGCCCCGGAACATGTTGCCAAGGCCACTGAGGCAATCTATTCGGCAGAAAACGCCAGGGCAGGTGGAGGCGAAAACAAGCCCGTGAGCGAATACAAGGCTGTTCGGCAGTTTGAAGCATTCTCAGGCGACACGACCAGGTTCAGATAATGGAGCGAGAAGGTGCTGAATGCGTTTGCCCAAGTGAAGCACGGTTAGCGGAATGCCCCCAAGAACTTGAACAGCAAGCTCGAACCATGGATGGGGCAGCAGGGCAAGGCTTGGCAAGCAGGAGCCGCGACGTTGCCTTGGTGCCGGCTTTGCTTGGGTGACGGGCGCGAGGTTGCCGGCACGCCAAAGCACCGTTGGGCCTGCTGCCCCGGTTTGCGGCGCCACCGGGAGGCGCTCCCGCAATGCTGGCAGCACATGGTGGCCACCAGCAGCGACCGATGGCTGTGGGACCGGGCGCTGCTCCCTCGTCCAGGTCTGACCCTTCGAGGCCCAGGCCCTCGAGGAGCATTGGGAAGGGGGGGACTGCTACCTCACGGGGGACGTCGGCATCGATGGCAGCTTGAAGGGGCGCTGGAAGTGGCTCGGCCGAGGGGGCTGGACAACCGTGATGATGGGCCCCGAGCGCGCCGTCGTTCAAGTGGCAGTGTGGGGACCGCTGCCTCAGAGCTTGCCCGTGCGCCGGAACATCGACCGGGCCGAATTGCAGGCCATCGAACGCGCCATGGCGCATGCCCTCCCGCCGCTGGTCCTGCATGTCGACAGGCAGTCTGTCCTCGATGAAGTGGCCGCTGATGAGCGGTGGCGCACCGCTTCGCGTCGCCTGGAAACGCAGACCTGTGGCGACAAGTATGGGCGAGGCTGCGGGGCATCGGTCTGGGCCCCAAAGGCGTGCAGCTCCGCGAGGTGAAGGCCCATCGTTCCGCGGTCGTTGTGGCGACGCTGGATTGCGAACAGCAGCGCATCGCCCAGGTGAACAAGGCGGCGGACGAGCGCGCGAGCCGCGGAGCTGAATGCGGCACCAACGTCATGCTGCAGTGCGTCGACGAGGCCTGCAACGCAGCAGCGGAGAAGATCCACTACGTATTGAACTACCAGGCGGAGCTCGCCGCGCGGGTCTTGGACGAGCACTCCCGGCGGCCTGATGTCCAGGAGCTGCCGAAGTCTCGCCAGGGCGCCCGGCCCTCAATCCAGCTCGTGCCCGACCCGGCCCAGGCCCACGACATTCAGTGTCGGCCGGGTGGCCGGTGGGAGTGCGTGAGATGCCACCGCCGGGCGCCGCTGCAGGTGTTGCGGGGCGAATGCTGCAGATGGCGCGTCGCCGCGAACCTCCCCGTAGTGTTCGCGACGGCCAGCGCTGTCTCCGACGGCCATCGACTGTGGAGGACGTCGACGTGGATCTGGCGCCAGCGATGCGGCCAGCACGCACGGCGCCGCCAGGCGGGCCTCCGTGGCGAGTGCCCTGGCCGCCCCGGGCAGCCGTGGCGCCTGGTGAACCTGCGCGCGAGGAGGGGGCCGAATGCCCGCGTCGCCGGCCCCCCGGTGGGGGTTGCAGCCCCCCTCGCCGAGGCGGAATGGAAAGACTGGCAGGCGCGGCGCGGGTGGGCGGGCCGCCGCGCGGGGGCTGAGGGTGCCGACGTAGTTTAGCTATGCCGGCGTGCAGGCGGCTCTGTCACACCGTGACCTGCCGTCGCTAATCTGCGCCGACCTTGAATTCGGGCGAAGAAGAAGAGGGCGAGGAAGGGGTCGGTAACTTGAGTGACGCGGAGTGCATTTGTCGGTCCAGAGGGCGAGGCGCCTACAAGGAGCGCGCGCGATCGAAGTCCAAGCAACGTATGCATTAAGCTACATCGAGGAAGTTTCTTGCCCGACCGAAGACTGCGCCCCCACTGCGCCAGAGAAAAAGCCGGGGGGAGTTGCCGCGGGAAGAAGTTGCGGATGTCAGGGCATGGTGCGCTGGTGACTTCATCCAGCCACATGTGGCCAGGCAGAAAGGGCGGGGGCGGCGAGGAAGATGGCAGTGGAAACCCAATCATCGCCATGCGCGGCAGGAGCGCTCAGTTAACCTGGAGCCGAGTTGTATTCATCAAAGCCGCGGGTCTGTATTCCGTCAAGGTAATTGGTGACCTGATTTTATTCATTAGCCATAAAAGAATAATTCTTTAAATCGATGGGGGGGGGGGGGGGGGGTCATCCATCCACCGCGGCATTCACTGATGCTGCTAAGCCTCGTGCGTCCTCAGCTTAGGAATAGAACTTCGTCCAGCTGCAGAGTCCCAGAGCTAATAGTGAAGTCAGCAGGGCAACCATAACGGTAAGAGGCAGTACCAGGACCTGAAGGGTGCTTTGGACGTGAAGTCCAATATTGAAACCGGTGGAACACATGTTCCTGTGCCTGTGGACTTTGGAAAATACATCTTGTCTCACTAACAAGTTGGCGATGCGCCAACGGCAGGACGACCCGCGAAAGCTGCCGAGGGCGGAAATTCAACAAGCCGTTGTCCGAGTTTGGAGAATGTGTCATGCACCGGAAGACTCCGCCTTAAAAGGGGGCAACGACCTCGAAGCACGGTGGGAGAGTGTTGAATTTATAAGAATACGTGAAACCAGCCAAGAGTTAATCCAAGGCGTTCAGAGACCGTCAGCAAGTCTCACGAGTTCAGGCACAAAGGAGGCCATGCGGAGACCTGAGATCTAGATGAGGTCAATAACATGAAAGGGCGACCCTGGCAACCGGACCCGAACACGCTTAGCATGGAGGTTCAATTCCGATTGATCATGCCACTGGCGGTCCCCTGTCAAGGTCAAGGTCTACTTGCAGATGCCTGGCCGTTAGTGGCTCGAGGAATCGCGGTGGGAAGGTCGGAGTGCATGGCCATGGGACATGCGTTGGGATATCATGGGTGCGAAGCTATTAGCTAGAGAAGGCGCCACCCACATACCTGACAGTGCAGGGCCGAATGCACTTCATCGAGTGGCGTAACAGAGAGGACAATCCGACGTGCGCGCGGGCCGCGATGAACTCGCCTCCCCGCGCCCCCGATTCCGACCACACCGAAGGCCAGGCTGCCGTCGCAGATACCTTCCAGCCATCCTTCATGTCCAGCATGGCCTGGCCCTGCCTGCGGGGGATCCACATGTGCCTCGCAGTAACCCGCAAGCCCGTAGAAGTCCGCGTGTTCGTTCCAGAACTTCGCAGACTGGGGGCCTCACTTCTCGACCTTGCCAAAGAAGAAGACCGGTCCGTCCTCGGACTGCATCTGAGGCCGCGCGCGCCCCGCTCGACCAGCTTTTTCGCCAGCAACGGCATCCTGGGGACTGCCCACGCGGCGAGGAGGAGGAATAGGAGGAGGAGGAGGAGGAGGAGGAGGAGGAGGAGGAGGTGAGGAGGAGGAGGAGGAGGTGGGAGGAGGAGGAGGAGGAGGCGGCGGAGGCGGGAGGAGGAGGAGGGTGGAGGGAGGAGGAGGAGGAGGAGGAGGGGAGGAAAAATGATGATGAGGAGGAAATAAGGAGGTGGAGGAGGGAAATTGGAGGAGGAGGAGGAGGGAGGAGGAGGGAGGAGGAGGAGGAGGAGGAGGAGGAGGAGGACAAGGAGGATGAGAGTAGGAGGAGGAGGAGGGGAGGAGTGGGGAGGAGGGGGAGGAGCGGAGGGGTGGAGGAGGAGGAGGAGGAGGAGGAGGAGGAGGAGCAGGAGGAGCGAGGAGCGTGGAAAACGAGGAGCGAGGAACCTTGAGCGAAGAGCGAGGAGCGAAGAGGAGGCGGAGGAAACGCGGAGGAGGAGGAGGAGGAGGAGCAGAGGATGAGGGGCGAAGAGGAGGAAGGAGGCGGAGGAGGAGAGGAGGAGGAGGAGGAGGAGGAGGAGGAGAGGAGGAGGACGAGGAAGGAACGAGAAGGAGGGGGAAGATGAGGAGGAGGAGGAGGCGGAGGAGGAGGAGGAGGAGGAGGAGTCAGCGCGTAGAGGAGGAGGAGGAGGAGGAGGAGGAGGAGGAGGCGAAGGAGAGCGGACGATGATGATGATGATGATGATGATGATGATGATGATGATGATGAGTGTGATGGTGATGGTGATGGTGATGATGATTGATGATGATGATGATGCTGCTGCTGATGCTGATTATGATGCTGCTCATGATGATGAATATTATGATAATGATAAGGCTGATGATGATGGTGGTGGTAATAATAATGATGATGCTGCTGATGATGACGATGATGATGCTGGTGATGCTGATGCTCATGCCACGGATGGATTTGATGATGGTGATGCTGATAGTTATTGTGATTATGATGTTGTTGATGGTATCGTGATGGTGATGATGACGACGCCGATGATGATGGTGATGATGCTGCTAATGCTGATGCTGCTGATGATGGTGGTGATGATGCTGCTGATGATGCTGCTGATGATGATGATGCTGATGCGGGGGAGGAGGAGAGTAGGATGATGATGATGATGATGATGATGCTGCTGATGCTGATGCTGCTGCTGATGATGATGACGATGATGATGATGATGATGATGATGATGATGATGCTGATGATGATGATGATGATGGTAATGCTGATGATGGTGATGACGATGATGATGATGATGATGCTGATGATGATGCTGCTGTCGTTGTTGATTATGATGGAGAGGATGGCGGTGGTGGTAATACTAATGATGATGAGGCTGCTGCTGCTGATGATGATGACGTTGATGATGATTATGATGATTCTGATGATGGTGATGGTATTGTGATGGTGATGATGATGACGACGATGCTGATGCTGATTCTGATGATGATGATGATGATGATGATGATAATGATGATGATGATGATGATGATGGATGATGGCGCTGTTGTGGACTACGATGAGGATGACGATGATGACGGTGGTGATGCTGATGATGGCGACGATGTTGATGATGATTATGATGATGATGGTGGTGATTATGATGATGACTGTGATGATGGTGACGCTGGTGCTGCTGATGATAATGCTGATGATTGTGATGATGATGATGATGACGATGATGACGACGATGCTGATGCTGCTGGTAATGCTGACGTTGATGCTGATGATGATGGAAGTGATGATGATACTGATGATGACGCTGATGATGATGCTGATGCTGATGCTGATGCTGCTGATGATGCTGCTGATGGTGATGATGAGGATGATGAAGATGATGATGATGATGATGATGATGATGATGATGATGATGATGATGATGATGATGATGATGATGGTGCTGAGATGATGATGATGATGATGATGATGATGCTGATGATGATGATGAAGATGATGATGATGATGATGATGATGATGGTGATGATGATGATGATGATGATGGTGGTGATGATGATGATGATGATGATGATGGTGGTGATGATGATGATGATGATGATGCTGATGCTGCTGCTGCTGCTGCTGATGATGATGATGGTGGTGATGATGATGATGATGATGATGATGATGATGATGATGATGATGATGTGATGATGTTGATGCTGATGCTGATGATGCGGAGGAGGAGGAGGAGGAGGAGGAGGAGGAGGGGAGGAGTGCGGCGGAGGGAGGAGGAGGAGGAGGAGGAGGAGGAGGAGGAGGAGGAGGTGGAGGAGGAGAGAGGGAGGAGGTGGAGGAGGTTGGAGGAGGAGGAGGAGGAAGGAGGAGGAGGATGATGGAGGAGGGGAGGAGGAGGAGAGGTGGTAGGAGAGG
>CAUYUJ010004990.1:4963-17463 GCA_963575745.1 Prorocentrum cordatum | reverse complement strand
GGAAGGGAGGCAGACGCCCGCGAGAGCAAGACGGGGGCGGCTCCGCCGGCAGAAGCTGGTGGAAGGGCGGGTTCAGGTATTCCGGAACCCGCCATGTGTTAGCCGAATGTGTGTTTATCCCGTCGGTACTCCCGCCCCGCGCTTCCTCTTCCCTTTTCTCTACCTTTCGTCTCTTCGGGCTTCTCCTTCTTTGTCCGCGCCGTAATTTGCTTCTGCTTCGTTGCCTCATCCTGTTGCCTTAGCGCTGCTTGGATCCAAGGTGCCGCCGACAAACGAGTTTACCCCGTCGGGCCCTCGTTACATCGGCTGCGCCCTCTTGAAGGGCTTCGGTGGACAAGCCCACGTTGGTGCTAACGCACGTTTTGGACCATCGAACTGTTGACGAAAAAACACGACAGGGGACGTTCTCCGCCCGGCGACTGCGGCAGCTCGCTCAGCGGGGGGAGCTCAGGGGCACCGCTAGGGGGGGACAGGCTCCGGGGGGGAGAGGCTCGAGGTTCGAGGTTTCCGGGCGTTCTCGTCAGTCCTCGTCCAGTGTTCTGCGTCTTCGGGGAAGGCCCAGGACACGTGTTTTGGAAGGCCTCGAGACGTCCGAGCCTTCCGAGAAGGCCCGCCCCCGCTCACGTCCCCCAGAGCCGGCGGCCGATTCGGAGCCTCTGCACTTTGGTTGGCCTTCCGATGAGAGAAGTCGAGGCGGAGGTGCGCCCCCCGAGATGCGTACTTAGGCCGTTCGTGTTCCGCCTCGGGAGCAGCCGGGGGGGATCTCTCCGCAGAGGTGTGGCGGAGCCAGCGACGGCAGAGTGGGGCGGGAGTGTGCATCGGCGGAGCTCGAAAGTCGCCACCCACCAAACCACCCCAACCCAATCCGAAGGCTCAGATGTACCCTCGATTTCCAGTGTGTGGGGGTGGGGTCGGGAAACATCGGAAAGACACGTGTGGAACCCTTACCCCCCCCAACCCGAAATTCGGGTCTTCGGGTTGGGTTGGGGTGGTCTGGTAGGTAGTCAGAAAGGAAGGCGGGGATCTCCGCCCTACAGAAGCGTCCAGAGTACGGTGGGTCCAGCGTCAGGGACGGCTCGGCATCGTCCGGCCGATCCCCCGCCAGACTGGGCCACGGCATCTCGGCCCCACGGGGTCGCCCGCCCAGTTGGGGCTAGGTTCAAGTCGGGCGTGTCCCTCTACAGGAGGAATTTTCAGGAATAGTAGAACAAATAGTCTGGGGACGATGGTTTGGCTATTTTTGAACATATCCTGGTATGTGTTTGAATATTTGCATTTGTCGTCCAAAATCCGCCTGTATGGGGGACATGCCCGACCTAAGGATAGGTCCCGCGAAACCCGACGAGAGAGCAGCACCTATCCCCAGCTATGGGGGTGAGGTCGGCCAGATGGGGGCAAGGCCCTGTCAATCAGCATAGGGCTTGGTCAAACGATGCTCGACGGCTACAGTTTTCCTCGGGCGCGCAAAACTTTGATCTTTGCGTGGTATCCGACCCCCCCGGACAACAACCTTCTGGGTCGGTTCGGGAGGTCGCCGCGGCGATGGTGGCGGCCAGAAATCGTGGCAAGGCTCTTGTCAAGGAGTGGCACGCCCCTTCCCAGCCCCCCCCCCGCGCTGCAGTGCACACGCGGCCCCGAATGAAAAAAAAGTGGCGCAGAGCTGCCAAGTCATTTTGTCGTTTTTTTTTTTTGTTTTTTTTTTTTTTGTCGGTTTTGCTAGTATTGTCTTTGTCGGTTTTGTGTTTTTTTGTGTGTGTTTTTTTGTCGGGTCCAACATGGGCAGTCTTGTTTTTTTTGTCGGTTTCGCTAGGCGTGCGTCGCCCCCCACGGGGCGGCGTGCGCACTCAGAAACTGATAGTACATGCTCCGTGGCGGGCGCTTTCCAGCCATAATTACCGTCCGGGAAACGATCTACTGCGAGGTGGTTGTGCTGCATGTTCCGTTCGGGCGCACGCCTCCAAGGAGGACACACATAATAGTGCTAGATCCTTTTGCGCTCCCATCAGGGGTCGATGGTCACGCAACCAACTTCGTTTATCCGATGTTCACGTCTGCAGGGCCCTGGCGCCTGCTGGGCATCTGCGAGCGCCCTTGCGAACGCCCCGCTGGCCGTCCAGGGTTCACCCCAGCCAGGCCTGCGAACGGCACATGGCTGCGGCGGGAGGTCGTCGGCTCGCGGGAAGGGGCGAGGAAGGGGCCAGCACGGTGGATTCGATATCCTTGCGTGGCCGACGCCGTAGCCCAGGCCAGACGTTCTCGGCGCTCTTCCCCGGCGCAGTTCCTGCGAAGGGCCCTCGCCCGCGTTCCAGCCAACATGCCGTCCTGCTTACCCATCGGTCGTTGAAAGTAGGTATTCTTGGAGACCCAGATTCCAATCTACTTTGAGCGCCCTCCTACTTTATGATCGAATGGCTTCACCTTTTCCGTCCCCTTTCGGGGGCGGGCGGACACCCAATCTATTTTCAACGCCTTCCTTCTTCATGTTTCTTGGCCTCCCAGATGGGGTCGGAGTAGATAGGGTCGGAGGATCGCGCTGCATCGCCGATGCATCGCCGATGCGGCTTGATGCGGAGCCCGATTTGCTTCACGCCGACGTCGCCGATGCACCGCCAACGTCGACGATGCATCGCTGGTGCATCGCCGATGCATCGCCAGTGCATCGCCGATGTATCGGCGATGCGGCGCGATCCTTTGACCCCATCTACTCCGACCCCATTTGGGAGGCCTCTAATGTTTCTACCTGCTTCTTCCGACCGATGGGGACAGAACGCAGCGGAGAGGCCTCGTGAAGAGGCGGGGTTGCTGGCTGGCCTGGAGCCCTTGCCCATGGCGCCGCCGCCAGCCGTGAGCGCGCGGCTGATTTGCCTCCGCTGTTGGCTGCAGCGTGCTGCATGCCCACGACGAGCTTCAGCAGCCAGTGCTCTGCGATGTTCCCCTCCGCCCCTCGTCTCTATATACTCCAGGCCTCCTAGATGGGGTCGGAGTAGATGGGGTCGGAGGATCGCGCCGCATCGCCGATGCATCGCCGATGCGGCTCGATGTTGGGCCCGATTTGCTTCACGTCGACGTCGGCGATGCTTCGCCGACGTCGACGATGCATCGCCCGTGCATCACCGATGCATCGCCGATGCATCGCCGATGTATCGGCGACGCGGCGCGATCCTCCGACCCCATCTTCTCGGACCCCATCTAGGAGGCCTCTATAGACGCCGTCGCTCCCAGTATTGGCAGTATTGGCGTGGCAGCGCGTAGTACATTCTTACGGGTTGCTGAAGCATTTGAGCAGCTTGTATTCGCACAACTTCTGCGAGAATGTAGTAGCTGACCAGCGCGACGTCCGCTGCCTCCCAGGATGGCGCAGCGTGCCAACGACGGTTTCTCGGGTCTGGCGTGGACGTGTCGTACAAGAAACGCAGTACACGAGACAATGAGATGGTTGCCCTACCCTTCTCGGGGGGGCTTTCCTCCCTGAGGCATCTGAACGTGGCCGAGTTTGCGAACTGTCGTTGGTCTCCCCCCTTCTCCCCCCCCTCCTAAGGCTGTGGCGCGAGGCCGCGGCAGCCGGCGCGGCTGCGCGGAGGCTGGCGCGCCGCCTTGCCATGGGTGGGGCCGTGGAGACAACACGTGCGGATATGTCCACCCCGCGGGAATGTCCGCGGCGTGTGCGTGCCCGTCTTTCGGCGTATCTTTCCTCAGGAGAGGAAAAAAATACACAGGCACAATGAATCGTCGATTCCCCAGAAAATATATGGAAAATGTGGGAAGTGGGTGGGAAGACAACAACCCAGGAAATATGGGAAAACATGGGGGATCGTGTTATTCGTGTGTATTTATTTGTGTGTCCCAGGGCCCCTTCATTTTCTTCCTGCGGAAGGCTGGCGGAAGCCGGCAGAAGTAGAGCGACGGCGGGTGCGCCGGCCGAAGCTCGGCGGAAGGCGGCGGAAGTTGGATCTTCGCAGTCTAGCAGTCTATCTGCCAATCTAGTTGTCTACTGTTTTATTTTGCTAGCTATCTACCTACCCGCCTGTCGTAGTGTGTTATTAGTGTTAGTGGCATCGGAGCGCGCAGTCTATCAGGTGATGCATTCGGCTGACCATTGTGATTTTTGGGAACTTACAGGGGCGCCGAGGTACAGCCCAGGTGTGCGGTGTGGCATGGTGTTCCACTGTCGCGATGCTGGTGCAGAGTGTTTCTGCGACGCTGTCGTCGCCCCCCCCCTCTTCTCCGATTCTCGCAAGTTGTTTCCCCACTGGAATCAGCGCTGGTGCCCGCGGTCCTGTCCCCCCCTCCTCCAGGCTTATAACGCGCAGCTCCTCTAGAAGCCTCTCATTACGCAAACCCTCCAAACATGTAAAAAACATAAATAAAACACAAAACAACGCCCTCATCAAAACATAAAAAAACATCACCACGCGCTCAAGTAAAACTGAAATCCTATAGCGGGCTCGTAGAAATCATACAGCGCATGACATTATCGTGCTTCCTTTCGCCCCAGGTAGTCCCTCCTCCTCCTCCTTGCCGCTTTATTATCATTATCCTAATCATTTTCATCCTCTCCCCCCCGTTTCAGGAGAAGAAGAAAGGAAGAGGAGGAAGAGGAATAGGAGGAGGAGGATGAGGAAAAAGAGGAGGATGAGGAATTTCAGGGGGATATGGTGAGGAGGAAGAGGACGAGGATGAGGAGGAGGAGGAGGAGGGGGAGGAGGGGGATTGGGGGAAAGGGGGGAAGGGAACGAGGACTGCCGCCTCCCCGCGCCCGCCCGTTGGACAAAGAAAGAGGAAAGAGAGAGAGAAAGAGAGAGGAAAGAAAGGGGAGAGAAAGAGAGAGAAAGATAGATAGGAGAGAGAAAGAGAGAGAACGAGAGAGATAGAAAGAAAGTGGAGAGAAAGAGAGAGGAAAGAGAGAGAGAGATAGAGAGAGAGGGATAACGAGATTGGAAGAGGGAGGAACGGGTGAGGGGGGAGGAGGAGGGAGGAATAGGAGTGGGGAGGAGGGTGGAAGAGGAGGAGGGACAGCGAAGATGACGGAAAGGAGGGACGGGAGGAGAGAGGGAGGGAGGAATAGGAGTGGGAAGGGCGATGAGGGAGGGATGGATGGAGGGAGCGAACGAGGGAGGAAGTCGATAAGAGACAAGAGACGTTGCATCGGCGATGCGTGGTTGCACGCTGTCACACAGTGCTTTTCGCGTGATGCATTGGCGATGCGCGTCTCCGAAAACAAAACGGACCACGCAGGTATTGAACCGTCAACGACGCAATAAACAAAAACGGTCAGACAGATCAGCGACTAAAACGACACCGCAAATTGCGCATCCGTAACCATTTTGGCTCAAATCCACACTTCGTTTTGTTTTGATATGCCTTGGCACAAAGCACTCGATAATGTAGCAGCGGCCGGAGAGCGGCATCGGCCGAGATGGCAGAGGGCTCTCGGCGCCGCGCTTCGGCTGGAGCAGGGTTTCGGCTGGAGCAGGGCTTGCGCCGCTCAGGCCGATGGTGATGACGATGGCAACTCAACAGATGGGCTCACAAACGGCGAGCACAGCCAGATGGATGTTGATGGCGTTGGGCACGTTGGCGGCACAGATACGCCTGAGGTGGCTGGTGATGGTGTTCGTACCCCATTGGCTGGTGATGGTGTTCGTACCCCATTGGCTGGTGATGGTGTGCCAGCGGGGTTTCCCATTCAAGATCGGCTGCCAATTGTGTCGAGGGCTACGCTTGCGTCTGTTTTGTCCCACACATACCACAGACCTCTGCAGCACGGCGCGCCGCTCGAGACTACAATTCAGCAGAGTTTGGGCTTCTTGATGCATCGACGCACTCACGAACAGGACGACGATGATATACACAGAGTTGCAAAAGAATATGTGCATACGCACCCTATGATGAGTGGGAACATCAGTGCTGTGGCTTCGTCTTTGGGCGTGGACCGACGAGAGTTGCCGAATAAGCTACGCTTGATAGCATCTTCTTTAATACACGTTGATCGGGCCCTAAGGAGCAAGACGGAAGCTGTATGTGCGCAGCTCCCACGTGTGCGGAAACTCCTTTTCGTTGATTTCGCTGCGTACGACGAGACGCCAATGCAGATAGTTGTTCCAGGCAGCTTGGATGCCGCACAAAAGGGTAAATTGGCTCTGACGCTTGGCGGCGTAGGAGGCCAGGATCTCGACGTGTTGCCCCGCTTTCCCGAGTCGGTCGGCGCCATCACGGAGAAGACGCACTCCACGAGCAAGTTGTTGCAGAGTGAGCAGAAGTTCGGGATGCTGCTGGAGATCGAGGGTGTCGGCGGTGGCTTGCCAGAGGCTTCGGAGTCGACATACATGTTCATCCTCGGTGACACCATATGTGGCTTGCAGCAGATCGAGAGCACCAAGGGCACGACAGTTTTTTCCGCCGTGGCAGCTAACGACGCTTTGACACATCATGCAGATTTGTTTCAGATGAAGCACAGATTTGTTACAGGTGATGGTGCTGGTTCAAATGATATCGCAGAGAAGTGCATGATGACTCATCGTCGAGGAGAGGGTTGGACAAGAGCGAGGTGGTTCTGCGAGCTGCACCTGTGCGCGAATGCGCACGTGGAAACTTTTGAAATGGTCTCGAGCTCAGTCACAGGTATGATCAGAATATGTTTGTCCTTATCTTGGAATCATGCTGCCGCTGTGTTTCGCTCGACCCTCAGGCACATCATCAAGAAGCGCATCAAGTTTTGCAGGGGCGAGTTGAGTGCAGAAGCTAAGTTGTACAAGTACCACGTCATGAGGTTATTTTTGAGTTCTGGGCGAAATCGTAACTTCAGGGCAGTGCTCCTGAACTCACTTCCAAACGGTGACTGGCGGAATCGAGACTTCGTCGAGTATTACGTACGTCCTGGCGAAGACCTCGACAGCGTTCCAAGCAAGCTTGCAGATGGTTTGGTGACGGCTTTGTATGGTCGCAATATATCCCCTTGGCGAAGGGATCGCTGGACAGGGGCAGAGGTCTCAACGTCTGACATCGGGTTGCTGGAAGCCTGCCACGGGCTTTTGTCTGCGGCGTACCCCGAGTTCTGTCTTCGGATGAGCGGGGGCAAACGGCGGCCAGCTGTTCCGGGTGCAGACCAAGAAGTCCAAGGAGGCGATGCACCTGGAGTTGGCGCGGCTGGCGGGGGCGGAGCTGACCACGACGCGCCTATGATTGCAGATCAAAATGGCGGCGTGGACGAGGGCGACGCAACTGACTCAAAGGCAACAGAGAATGAACGTCATCGGTCTATAGCTTTAGAGTTCATCTTGGAGAAGCCCTTCACAACTATCTTCACGATGCGCTTGCTTCTTGAACCTCTCAGGCGTTTGATCCAGGGCAAGCTTTACGTATCAAGTATGAGATGGGAGAAACGACAACGGGCCTCAGCTGCAAGGGCGGCCAAGCACCTCGGTGGTGTGTCGGCGGCGCCCTGGGCACTTCGATGGTTTCGCTTGGAAACGTGCGCACACAATATGCTCGAAGACCGTTTCTTTGAGAGACTTCGCTCGATTGAGGACCCCAAGCTGTTCATCGCAGTGCCTCGGTACGATTGCACGGAGAAAGCAGCAGCTTTGGCATTCATGATGATCGGCAAGAGCGGTTGCTTGGTGGAGGACCTTCTTGCGCACCCTCACAGATGCTGGCCCCACAGGAAGTTCCATCTGCTTCGCGACCCTAGTGGTAGCATCGCTGCAGAGTTGGATGATGCACGGGATTGTTTGCTAGACCCTGCTACCCTTGAGTTCGGGAATAAGTTCAAAGGGCAGCTGAACTCGTTCTTGGCCAAGGCGCACATCTTCTTGATCATGATGCTTGCCTACTCCGACATCTCGCGCATTGAGGCGCTGCACGCGCCCGTTCGCAGGATGATCAAGTCGCGAGTGCAGACCCACGGCCTCAGCATCGTCGACGCCTGTGCCAGTTGGGTTCTCGGGCGCCAGCGTTCGAGATTGCCGAGATCGGCTGCCGCCAAAAAAGGCAGGAAGAAGAAGAAGAACAGACAGGTGCGCTCAGCTAGGGGACAAGACGACGGACAGCGAGATCAAGCAGATGATCTACGTTGCAAGCTTCCTCGAAGGACTCCACGCGGCGGTGCGCGGCGGCTCTTTTGTCGCCTCGAGTCCTCTGGGAGGGTTGGCAAGTGCGTGAACTGGTCCCATTTGGCCGCAAAGTATCGCGCCCTCTCGCCGCAGGAGCGCGATCGCTTGAAGAAGCTAGCCCTCGAGTACAAAGCGCTGCAGGCGGGCAGGCCCCAATCGGGCTCGGCGTTCGGCGCGAAGCGCAGCCTGATTCTCCAGAGAGCTAGAGAAGCAGCCTCCACCAAGAGGCGGCGCGTGCTCGGAGAGGTTGGCGAGTGCGACAGCGACGCCGAGGAGCGGCTCGCGGCCTTGGAGAAACGTTTGGCCACCATCCAGCAGGGCACCTCCCTGGCCAATCTCCGCAGGGAGGCCACGAGGGCAGAGCGCTGGAACCGAGGAGCCAAGACAAGGGATGAGAGAGAGGATGACAATGCCATTCTCGATTGGCAGCAGGGTGCCACAGACATCATCAGGGCCGCGGCCGAGGCGGCTCCAGGTCTTGGCGACGTCCTTGAACATTGCAGCCTAGAGCCTGGCTCATCAAGCCGCAGCGTTGTCGCTACAATGGGCTGCCACTGGCGAGGGGGCCTCGCCACCGAGCTCGCAGCCGCGGCAAGTGGCAGCGTGAAGAACACGAACTTGAAGCACGTGCTGGAGAAGGAGTTGCTTCTGCGAAGTTCCCTCGTCTATGATTGCGACTCCCCAGCTGAGATCAAGGAGGAAAAGCATGAGTCCTGGTCTTGTATCAGATTGGGTGTGTGCGTTTGTTTGGATGGGCCAAACCCACTTCTGACCAAACTTCGGAATCGTTGGAGTGCGACCTTGAAGATGGTGTTCCCTTTCGCTGGCAAGGATCGGAAGGCCACGTTGCAGGCGTCCAAAGTCGTCGTGGAGTTCACGGGCACAAAGGTCTCCGACGATGTCGAGGAGGTGCGGTGCTACACCTACCACATTGGGCGCATGAAGCTATCTCCTTGGAAGCCGACGTTCCGGTGGGTCGATATTGTGAAGAGGGAGGACGACCTCATCGTTGTGAAAAGCACACCGGAATTTTCAGTCGAGGTGTTAGCCATGATGAAACTGGATGAGAGTTTCAATTGGGTGTCCACTTGCTACGTCATCAGGGACGAGCTCAGGCCGTTGCCGATGGTTGACCCCACCATTGCTGTATGCGTTCGTGCCCGTCTATGCCCTCACGGTGGCTATTCCTTTTGGCCGCCGCCCCCGCGGCGACGGAAGGGCAATCGCAAGAAAGATGGCGACCTCGGGGATGGCGGCGGCGCAGGGCCGAAGGAGGAGGACGATGATGACGATCCCTTGGGTGCCGCAGCTGCAGCTCTGGATGACAAGTCCGACGGAGACAGCCATGGCGATGCCGAGTCGGAGCATGAAAAAATGGAACTCGCTTTGGAGGCACTTGCTGCGGTGGATGCCCATCATCGCCGCGCTGCAGACGAAGGGGGTGATCAGCAGGGCCACGTCGATGATGACGGCGAGGGCAAATCGACGGCGAGTTCATCGTCGTCCGACTCTTCGTCGTCAAGTAGTTCCAGCAGCGGCTCCTCGGATGGCGGTGCAGACAGCGATCCCAACGATGCTGAAAGTGATACGTCTGCAGAGCCAGAGCTTAGCCCAGACGATGACCCAAGATTTTGCCACCGATTGGATTGCTCCTTCAAGGTCCCAGGTGGTGTAATCCGCTGGTACCGTCACAAGCAGCAGTTCGTTGCGGAGTGCTGCAACAAGGACCATGGGAAGTGCCACCTTACTCGATCGTCGTACGAGGCCGAGAACTTGCTACGGTGTCCACACCAGGGGAGGCCTCTCGGCTTCATGGTGGGATGGCTGGCCTTGCACCATAAAAAAAACCAAAGCGGATCACTGGGATAAATCCGTTTGGCCAGGACTTGCTGTCCGAGCCGTCGGCCGCGAGCAGCTCAAGACGAGCAGAGATGGCCGACGGTTGCTTCGCAGAGAAAGGAGGCCTCGAGATGGCGAGCCCGAGGAGCCCGAGGGTATCCCGTGAACGGGTTTCACACTGAGCGGCGCAGGCCAACGCTTGCGCCGCGCCTCTTGCCGAGATGGACAAAGTGAGAGTTGAGTGTTGAGTGCGAGGAAAATGGAAAAGACGTCGAAACAACCAGCAGGCCGCACACGCACGCAACGCACAACGTTACATCCGCACAATCGCACGCACGAGCAACCAAAACACCAACAATCAACAAGCCTGGCGAAGAACCCATCCCGTGCTTGCATCATGCTGGCCGTGCGTGGGGTGAGAAACGTGTGAGGGGCGTGCCGCTCTGGGCAATGACCTCATGTCACGTAGCATCTAATCAGCCTCAGCTTCCACTTGCGTTGCTCGCCTGGCTCGCGCCACGTCCGCCGACCCGCTTTGGGCGATGTGATGGGGCGGGGCGCTTCGTTCGTTCCAACTCCCTCCCCTCTTTGGCCGCCCGAGATTCGGTTTGACAGCTGTCCCCCCCCCCCCTTCGGTTTGACGGCTCTCCCCCCTCTTTGTCGCCGACCGACTGTCCCCCCCCCCCCCCCCCCCCCCCCCCCCCCCCCCCCCCCCCCCCCCCCCCCCCCCCCCCCCCCCCCCCCCCCCCCCCCCCCCCCCCTCTTCGGTTTAACGGTTGTCCCCCCTCTTTGGTTTGACGGCTGTCCCCCCTCTTCGGTTTGACGGCTGCCCCCCTCCCCCCCCGTCTCCAGTTTGACGGATGCCCCCCTCTTCGGTTTGACGCGGAGATGGGCGCAGCCAGAACATTGGGATTATATTGAACTCGATTGATACACGCTCCGCTTAGGCCGCCTGGCGCCGCTCGAGCGCGATGGAACACGCCGCAGGATGCGAGTTGTAGGGGCATCCCCTAGCAACAGGCTTACAAGCAAGAGGCAGAGTTCACACCAGAGCATGGTTTTTCCCGTCAGCCGAGCCTCTGACCAGTTCCAGAGCCTAGATGTGATCGTATAAAAAGTGGCGTTATTGTAAGGCAGGCCGCGGCCTCGTCAGCAGCACGCGGCTGTTGACGACATTGTCCCCCCCACGCGCCTGCGGTATGGCGTTAGGAATTAAAGTCTTAGGCAGGCGGCGGCTTCCTCGTCAGCAACACACGGCTGTTAACGACATCGCCCCCCTCCCCCGTGCTCCTGTATGGCGCTCGAGGTTAAAGTCCTAGGCAGGCGGCGGCCTCGTCAGCAACGCAGGGCCGTTAACGGACTTGTCCCCCCGCCTTTTTTTTAGTTTGTATTTTTTTTTTTTTAGTGTTTTTAGTGATTTTTAGTTTTTTCGTCTAGAGTCCCCCCGCTAGTTGTTTCTACGGGATAGATCCGCCGACAGTTCCGCTGACGGAAAAAGAACCTAGCTGGTTATGCCGGACTGCTCCGCGGACGGAAAATCAATCACCTAGCTGTTTATACCCGACAGTTCCGCGGACGGAAAACAAGCACCTAGCTGTTTATACCCGACCGCTTCGCTGACGGGAAACAAGCATCTAGTTGGTTGTACCCCACAGCTCCGCCGACAGCTCCGCTGACGGAAAAAACCTAGCAGTTTATATAGGACAGCTCCGCGGACGGAACATTAAGCACCTAGCTGTTTATACCCGACCGCTCCGCTGACGGGAAACAAGCATCTAGCTGTTTATACCCGACAGCTCCGCCGACAGCTCCGCTGACGGATCAAAAAGAACCTAGCCTTTTCTTGTTATCCACAAACGCTGCACGCGGGGGGGGGGGGGCGAGGAGAACGGGTGGTTGTGATGGTGGTGGTGGGTGTGATGGCGGTGGGTTGTGGTGTGCGTGTGATGTGGTGGGTGTGTGTGTGTGTGTGTGTGTGTGTGTGGTGTGTTGTGTGTTTGTGTGTGTGCGCCGCGTGTGTGTGTGTGTGTGTGTCGGTGTGGCGGTGGTGGTGTGTTAGTGGTGGTGGGTGGGGTTGTGGTTTGGTATGGCGGTGGCATGGCGCACTGCTGCAGCATATCGACAAGGAAGCCCTCGACACTGGGGGGGGGGGACGGGGTGGTCGTTGAATGGTGGTGGTGGGTGGTGGGGTGGTGGGTTGTAGTGTGTGTGTGTGCGTGTGGTTGCGTGTAGTGTGTGAGTGGTGTGTGTGTGTGGTGTGTGGTGTCGTGTGTGTGTGTGTGTGTGGTGTGCGTTTGTGTGTTGTGGTGTATGTGCGAGTGTGTGTGTGTGTGTGTGTGGGGTGTGGGGGGGGGGGGGTCGTGGTGGTGGTGGTGGTCGTGTTGGTGGTGGTGGGTGGTGGTGGTGGTGGTGGCGGTGGCGCTTGCTGCAACATCGTCGACAAAAGACACTGCCACTGGGGGGGGGGAGGGAGACGGGTTGGTGGTGATGGTGGTGGTGGGTGGTGTTGGTGGTGGTGGTGGTGGCGCTTGCTGCAGCATCATCGACAAA
>CAUYUJ010004989.1:50207-65132 GCA_963575745.1 Prorocentrum cordatum | reverse complement strand
GCATGTGCGTGTGCGTGTGCGTGTGCGTGTGCGTGTGCGTGTGCGTGTGCGTGTGCGTGTGCGTGTGCGTGTGCGTGTGCGTGCGTGCGTGCGTGTGTGTGCGTGGGTGTGTGTGTGTGTCAGCGTGGACCCCGCAGAAAGAGTTGATGCACCGTTGATGTGCAAGGTATGTGGTGCAAGCTATATTGTGTAAGATGTGTGGTGCGCTCTGCGTGAGGCAAGCTGTGCGAGCTGTTCATCACGCCTGTGTAAAAGATGTGGCGCAAGATGTGTGGCGTACCATGCTCGGTGCACATTGCGATTCGTGTGTAGCTATGTTGAGCATGCACATATTCAGCATATAAACATCTAGTTAGCGTGGGCCTCGAACATTGACTTGTTGCGTTGTTGTGTTGGACCGCGAAGGAGAAAGACATGCGGTACACACTATGCGGTGTGAGCTATTTGGTGTAATAGATGTTGTGGCTTATTTGATGTCAGCTATGTTGTGTGTGACATCTACGAGGTGTAAACTGTGCGGTGTGAGCTGCGCAGTGACAGGATATGTGCTTGGAGCGAGGCGAGTAAAAGGCCCTGCGGTGTGACCTATGTGGTGTGAGCTGTGCGGTGCTGGCTAGGTGGTGTGAGCTGCGTGGGGGGAAAGCCGCCCGCGAAGCTGTGCGGAGCAGGCTGCGCCGTGCAAGCTGTGTGGTGTGAGCTGCGTGGTGCGCAACATGCGGCACACGCTGCGCGGCTCCCGCTCGTGGGGCCGGGCCCACGAGGCGCCCACGCAGCGGGAAAAACGGGCGCGCGCACGCTGCGCGCGAAACCTCGGGGAGCCCGCCCAGCGCACGGGGCGCCCCGAAAGAGGCGCACCCGGCGCCTGGGGCGTCCACGAGCGGGCACGGGCGCGGACGAAGGGAAACAAGCTAGGGAACCCTCGGGAAACCCTTTTTTGCTTCGCGGGTCGAGAGCGCACCTCTTCCAGTCGAAGCTGAGCGGGCCGCGCAGAGCTTGCATTACGCAGAGAAGGGGAAGGAGAAGGAGGGCGCAGCCTCAGAACGAGGGGGGGGGAGGGGGAGGGGCAGGAGGAGGAGGAGGAGGAGGAGGAGGAGGCGTAGGAGGAGGAGGAGGAGGAGGAGGAGGAGGGGAGAGGAGGAGGAGGAGGAGGAGGAGGAAGCAGGAGGAGGAGGAGGAGGAGGAGAGGAGGAGGCACGTCTCGGGAAACAGACACAGAGGGCCACCAGCGGGCACGGGCGCCAACGCGGCGACACCAAGCCCACCCAGCGCACGGGGGCGCCGACGGGGCGCCGGCGACAGCGTTCCTGACGTCCTCATCGTCATCGCCCCCCTCAGCAGCAGCGTCATCACCACCAGAATCACCATGATCACCAGTCATCCGAGTCATTGTCAGCGTCATCGCGATGCTCCCCATCATCATCGTCGGCGTCGGCATCGTAGTCGTCATCGTCGTCTTCGTCGTCGACATCATCCTCATAATCAGAATCAGCATCAGCACCATCGTCATCCTCCTCAACCTCATCATTACCATCATCATCACCATCACCATCACCATCACCATCACCATCATCATCATCATCATCATCATCATCATCATCATCATCATCATCATCATCATCATCATCATCATCATCATTATCATCATCATCATCATCATCAAACTCATCATCACCATCATCATCACCATCATCATCAACCTCATCAGCCTCGTCATGAGCAGCAGCATCAGCAGCAGCATCCTCCGCCTCCTCGTCGTCGTCGGTAGTCGTCGGTCGTCGTCGTCAAGTCGTCGTCATCGGTCGTTGTCGTCGGTTGTCGTCGGCGTCGTCGTCATCACCAGCAGTGGCACCATCATCATCATCATCATCATCAGCAGCAGCATCATCAGCATCAGCAGCATCATCATAAGTCATAAGCATGAGCAGCGGCAGCAGCATCAGCAGCACCACAAGCAGCAGCATCATCATCATCATTATCATCTTCATCTTCATCGGCATCATCATCATCATCATCATCATCATCAACATCATCATCATCACCATCATCATCATCATCAGCAACATCATCATCATCATCATCATCATCAGCAGCATAAGCAGCAGCATCATCATACGCATCAGCGTCAGCATCGTCATACTCATCGTCATGATCAACATCAGCGTCATCACCGTCGGCATCATCATCCTAATCATCACCAACATCAACAATGGTATCAGCAGCATCATCAGGAGCAGCAGCATCATCCTCATCATCAACATTACCAACAGCATCATCATCGTCAGCAGCATCGTTATCATCACCAGCAGCATTTACAATCTCACATAGTTCATCCATGTCGTCCAGATCGTCAGCATCATCATCATCATCAGCAGTATCATCATCATCATCATCATCATCATCATCATCATCATCATCATCATATTCATCATCATCTTCATCTTCATCGGCATCATCCTCGGAAACCTTAGCATCATCAGCATCGTCAGCATTACCATCCTCATCGTCATCATCATCAGCAGCATCATCAGCATCATAACCATCATCATAGTCATCATCAGTATCATCATCAGCAGCAACAGCATCAGCATCATGTTCATCATCATCAGTATCATCATCATGAGCATTATCAGCATCAGCATCATCAGCATCACAATCACCACCATCAGCATCAGCGTCATGACTATCACCATCATCAGCGGCATCATCGAAAGCATCATCATCAGCATCAGCATCATTATCAGTACCACCATCATCATCATCATCATCATCATCATCATCATCATCATCATCATCATCATCATCGTCATCAGCTTCATCACGTTCATCAGCTTCTTCATCATCCGCACCATCATCAAAATCATCATCAGATAATCATCATCATCAGCATCGCCGTGATCATCATCATCATCACCACCACCATGATTTATCACCAGCCTCATCATGTTCATCATCAGCATCATCATCAGAATTATCATCATGATAATCATCCATCCATCATCCCTCCTCCCTCCCTCCTCCCTCCTCCCTCCTCCCTCCCTCCTCCCTCCTCCTCCCCCTCCCTCCTCCTCCCTCCTCATCCTCCTCCTCCCTCCCTCCTCCCTCCTCCCTCCTCCCTCCTCCCCCCTCCCTGTCCTCTCTCCTCCCTCCTCCCTCTGGATGTGCGTTTCTTCTGGCGCTGCCGCGGGCGGCGGCGTCTGTCCTGCCACCTCGACTGCAGCGACGTCCTCGCCGGCGTCGGACTGGATGCTGACGACCACTGGCGCCGCCGAGGGGGGGAGGGCCAGCTTTCGGAAGCCCGCGAGGATGTTTTGGGTCGACGGCGCCCCCCCTTCCCGCACCTCTGGTGACGGCTCCCGCCTCCCGCGCCGCCCCCTGGGATCTCCGCGCGTCAGGAGGGGGTGTGGGGAGGGAGTGCATCGCCGACGCCAGAAATCCGCGCAAACCACCGAACCATCAACACCCCCTTCCAACTCCTACTCCGCCTCCTCCTCCCCAGTCAGCCTCTTCAACGACAACCTCATCCCCCTCCTCTCACCTCCTGTCTTACCCTCCATCTCTACCCAATACTCCATCCCCTTCCTGTTCCTACACCTCCTCCTCACTCCTGCTCCACCTCATCCTTCCTTCCTCCTCCCTCATTCTCCTAATCCGGAGGAGGAGGAGGAGGAAGAAGTAGAGCAGTCAGATGAGCAGGAGCTGGGCAAGTTTTCAGCAAAGGCCTAACAGCCCTTAGCCGAACATACCCATTCCCACACGCCTGACCTTGGTGGGCACCTGCTCAAAAAGCAGCCAGGTGCCATGGCCGCAATTGGAGGAGCTGCGATGAGATGGGCAGATCCCCCTCCTTCCCTGCTCCTTCCTGCTGTTACTGTTCCTCCGAAACCCACCAGAAATCGCCCGACGACCATCCCCGAATGACTCCACAGACGTCCCAAAGACCTCCGACAGCCCAGCGCCCTTCTCTCTGCTCTGAGAGCCTCTTCCCTCCCTCCCTCCCTTGAGGGGGCAGGCAAGGGGGGAACTGGCTAAGGGGGGAAGCGTCGATCTGGAATCGGCGACACATCGCCGGTAAATCGGCGATAGGCCCCAGGTAGCGAATCCGCATGCTCCAGGGTGGAATGAGACTGCTGGGCCCCCGTCGGCGATGAATGGGCGGTTCGGGGTCGATGCATCCCCCCTAAGCCCATCCCTCCCTTGGCATTGCCCCTGACCTTTTCCTGACGCTGACGCTGTTGGCGGGTTCGTCTGGTCAGAGACGTCATCTCGCCCTCCTCCTCCTCCTCCTCCTCCTCAACTCCTCCTCCTCCAATGGGCACCAGCTCTGACTTGGGAAACCCCAGACAGCAAATCGTATACCCCCTCGCGATATCGTTTGTGCCAAAACTGTTTACTTGGTGCGGCGGGCTCAGACGATATCGTCAGCACATGAATGGAATGAAGAATCATCGGTGGTTGCGACACCCTGGGACCTTGCCAACACGGAATAAAGATGGTGGAGACGCTAATGCCGCAGCATTTTACGGCGCACAGCGACAATGAATTTGCAGGAAAGCGAAGGGGAAAGTACAGGAAGCCCTGAGGATCAATGCGAAGCCGAGGGAGTTTGTCAAACACTTAAGCATCAGATCAGCACTTTCCTGATATGGCATATCGGCGGTGGACAAACCTCCGTTTTAGTAAACCTCCCCTTAGTGAAAACGGCCTGGGATCGAAACCGACGGCACTGGACCCGCAAAAATGACGGCCGCGACGCCTTCTCGCGAACCGAAAACGGCCAATTCCTTAATCGACGTGTCAGGGTAGGAGGTCTGTCCACTCCCGAGCATAGGAGCCCGTTTCAACGGTGAAACCGCCCGCCTGTAGTCTGGGGCCCCGGCCAGATTGCACCTGTGCCATCTCGGAGGCTTCAGACTGGCCACGTTGGCCGCCGTGGAGGTCCAGCGCGCACACACAGGAATCTCGAACAAATATCGGGGATGGACAGACCTCCCTTTAGTAAAACGTGGTTTAGTGAAAACGACCTGAGGCCCAAACCTGGCGGGCGCAAGCCTGGAAAATGACGGCCGCGGCGCCCTCTCGAGAACCGAAAACGGACAATTCACCAATCGACGAGAACCGAAGACGGACTCATGAGTGCGAAAGAGACCTGGCGGGGATCTCAAAGAAAACCCAACGGAGCCTCAGAGGAATCACCATGGATCCGATCGGGTGCAGGAGCGCACCGGCAGTGATGGAAACACTCCCTGTACTCAAAGGTTGCGCAACTTTCGCTCCGACCATCTAAAATAATCCCAGCCCTGTAGCGCGTGAGTGAGTTAGAGCGTTTCCGCATCTTCCACCCACCCATCCACAGTGCCCCCTCCCCCTGGGTCTGGAGGAGGGTTCGCGACCGATTGAGGTAATGAGCCCATTTTGGCCTCCGGGCGGGGGCGATGCCAATCTAGTACCCAGCCTTCAATCATCGACCTCCTCCAAGATTGCCCCAAAATCCAAAGAGGACCCCAAGAGGCTCCCAAGAAAGTCCCAAGAGCCCCCAAGAGGCTCCCCCAGGACACCCAAGACGCTCCCAGAGGCCCCCCGGACCGCCAAGAGGCCCCAAAGACGCCCCAAGAGGACTCCCCAGGAACTATTGAAAGAAATCCGAAGAGACCCCGAAAGGCATACAACAGGCATCTAGTCTTTCTGCTCGCCCTTCTCCACCTCCTCCTCTTCCCCAACCCCGTATTTTGCGGCATGCTCCTCCAAATCCCTCAACAAGGCTGGTGGGGTTACGCGAAACGTCTAGACATTAGGATCCCCAGCTCTAGACATGAGCGCCTGGTTGGAGAAATCTTTCGCGGGCCTCTGCGGAGGAAATCGCTTCCGCCTTGACCAAGACGCAACAATCGCTGTAACTCGAGTATTGGAGTACCGCGTGTCGATGGCCAGCCAGAGATTGTATGAGCCCCGCTATCCAACATCCTCCTTCCACACACACACACACACACACAGACACACACACACACACACACATACACACACAGACACACACACACACACACACCACCACCACCACCACCACCACCACCACCACCACCACCACCACCACCACCACCACCCATATTGTCTTACCCTCATCATCATCATCATCATCATCATCATCATCATCATCATCATCATCAGCATCATCATCATCAGCATCATCATCAGCATCATCAGCAGCAGCAGCAGCATCAGCATCAGCATCATCATCCTCATCCTCGTCGCCGTCTTCGTCGACGTCATCATCATCGGCGTCATCACCATCATCAGCATCATCATAATCAGAAGCAGCATCATCGTCATCATCACCATCACCATCGCCACCATCATCAACATCATCATTATCAGCATCAGCATCAACATCAGGATAGACATCATCATCATCATCATCACATCAGCATCACCATCATCACCGTCATCACCATCATCACCATCATCATCATCACCATCATCACCATCATCACCATCATCACCATCATCATCATCATCATCATCATCATCATCATCATCATCATCAGCAGCAGCAGCATCATCATCATCATCATCATCATCATCATCATCATCATCATCATCATCATCATCATCATCATCATCATCATCATCCTCATCCTCATCCTCATCCTCATCATCATCATCCTCATCCTCATCATCATTAGCAGCAGCAGCAGCGTCGCAGCGGGCCGAAAGGGAGGCGGGGGGGGGGGGGGCGGGGCCGCGGCAACCGCCGCTCTCGAGCTCCGCGCACTGCCCAGGGCTCCCCGGCACCACGACGCCGGACCCGAGCGTCGTCTCCACGGGCAGGTCCCCAGTCGCGCCGTCCACCTGAGCGGCCGGCGGGCCGCTGGCCGCCCCAGAGGCCCAGGACCTCCGGCGACTCGAAAAGACCGCGCGTTCGACGCGCCTCCAGGGGCCCATGTGGCGACTCGACAAGGTCGCGTGTTCGGCAGTCAAAATTGGCGACGAGGATGGAGTTCAAGGATGCAAGAGCCTTCGAGCGGCGCGGAGGCCAAGGATGCGTGCGCCCAGACGCCCTAGGCATGGCCAGAACCGCAGGATGGAAGGCGCCCTTGCGGTGAGGGCCCATCCTTCACGCTGGATGTGACTGTACACGCCGTCAGGGCCACCCCAGGAGCCCTGAGGCCCAGACCTCTGGCTTTCTCTTCAGCGCCACCATCTTGCCCCATCCCGGAGGGGCCTCAGGTGGCGACGCAACGAAGTCGCATGTCTTGCACGCCTCCGGGGGCCCCCACGAGCGCTGAGGCCCAGACCTCTGGATTTTTGTGCAGCGCCACTTCCTGGCCCCTGGACCGTAGAGCGGCTCGGAGTTCGCCAGGCGCGGCCCCCCCGAGCGGCGGCGAGCAGCTCCCGACGCCGCGACGAGGATCCAGCAGGGAGGGACGATGACGAGGAGGGCGAAGGGAGGGACGGCGGCTTGCACTGAGGGTAATCATGATGCAGGCCGTCTAACGCGCAGGCTAACGGGAAGACGCTAGCCCATGCGATCCTCCTCATGCCAAACAGTTCAAGCTCCCCCGCGGGGCCGCTGGGCTTTCTCCAAAGCCACCAGCAGAAGCCAGAGGAGGAGCAGATGCCTCCTCCTTGGGACCTCGAGCGACACCGGACTCCTGCCCCAAAACCACCATCGTCCCCCAACGCCGCGAGCGAGCGCCCGAGCGCGCCGCGGGCAAAGAGGCCGAATCGACCGAACAGACCCCCCAAGGGGCAAAACAGCAGCTCCAGGTCGGTCGATTGGTTGTCATGCTGGGATGTACTTCGCATCTGGAAAGTGTGCCCAGAGGCTGAGGGGAAGAGAGACCCATACGTACAGGGGTCGGAAACAAGGCCGCGACGGGCGCAGCGGGGGCCCGTTTTCGGGCTCTGGGGCGATTGCAAGACGGCCCAGGACGAGGAATCAGCCCCGGGGATGGCGTGTCGACAGCTCCAGGGCACACTTTTGGTCTGCGGGTCGATAGCGGGCCTCTTCCGGTTAAGACCTAGGCGGGGCGCACAAAGCACTAATTGGGGAGACAGGGCGCGGGCGGGCGGGGCCTCAGGCGGCCGGAGGGCGCGGGGTGCAGGCGGTGCCGAAGAGCTTGCACAGGAAAAGGTACGCCTTGGACAGGAGCCGGAGACGAAGTCCCGGAGGAAGAGCGAAGTAATGTTGCCGTCGCGCTCCAGGGCACACGCTGTGAGCAAGAAGCACCGTATCGGAACTGTGGGGAGGGTGACCTGCGCATGCACCGTGGCACAAGCGGCACCAGAGGCCGGCACCCACGGCAGTGCGTCCAGCCGCCAAGGCAGCGCGCGACGGGTGCCGGCTGGTCCTGCTCGAGGGGAGGAAAACTCTGGCCATGACGACGATGTCGCGGGCTCGTGTCGACGCCGATCTTGGTCATGGTCAATGCCAGCCGTCGCCGACTCGCACAGGTGGTCCACGGATCGACGGTGACTTAGACGCGACGGTGACAAAGATCGACACAGGGCAGAAGGAAACCCGGGCGTAGAGCGGTGAGGGCAGGGTGGAACAGGGAGGAGTGAGCGAGGGAGCGATATGAAGGAGGGAGGGTAAGGAAGAGGGAAGGGGGAGGAAGGTGGGGTAAGGAGAGAGAAGGGGGCAGTAAGAGGAGTGAAGGACGGAGTGGGGTTGACTTGACAGAGCTGGTCGACTGAGGCTTGCGGGGGGGGTCGGCCTTTGTTCAACAAGCGAGCCCGAAACTCCACGCAGAGCCCAGATGTCTTCTCTTCGCCTACAGCAGGAGCTCGGCCCCAAGAAACCTGCCACAGGAAGCCCAACCCCGAGACCCCAGGATGTCCACTCGTTTTTGGTCCGGGGACGCCACGGCTCCCACGGAAGCGCCATCGAGTCCCAAGAAAAACCCAGGGCACCCTGGAGGGGCGCAGATATGCAGTGGAGGCCAGTCCACAAGAGATCTTCCACAAGAAACCCAACCCTAAGACCCCAGGACGTCCCTCGATTTGGGGTGTGGGAGCGTCACACTGCCCATAACAACACCACCGAAACCCAAGGATCCCAGGGCACCCCGGAGGCAAGCAGGGTGCTTCTTGGCATGGGTCTCCACGGTGCTTGCAGCCGTTGGGTCTTGGCATGCTCGCCCGAGGTTGCAGCTTGAGGAAGCCGGGAGCAGGGCAGCGAAGCAGACCTCTCAAGCACCGTGGACATGCGGCGCCGCGCTGCCCGCCCACCGCGCCCCCCCCCTCCCTTTCGCCCCGCTCCCTGACCTCGTGCTCCGCCCTCCTGCCCCTTGTCGTGGCCCCCCTGCTCCTCCCTCACACTCGGCCCTCGGCCCATTGCGCTCCTGGATTGCGCCGAGACCAACAATTCAGGGCGGATCCAGATAGTGGCGGCCAGGGACCCCAGGCGGCACAACAAGAGGGCCCAAGCAGATAGAAGTCTGAACCCGCCACCCCCCCCCCCTCAGCAACTTCCCTCCCCCTCGTACTCATCCACCACCGTGCAGCTCGGCACGCAGTGGGCGTGTCCTCGGGTCCTTTGCCTTGGCCCTCAAGCACTCCCGAGGAGTCTTTACGAGGCCCGGAGCCCAAATTCTCAAAGCTTCGTAGGCTTGCCGCGGTTCCCCTGGGCTCTGGCGCATCTTCTCGTGTGACTTTTTCGGGCCCACGAGAGCCCCAAGACGGGTCACGAGGGCCTCCGGAGGCCCTCGAGACGGCGAGGCCTCCAAGGCGCCTCAAGAGGCCTCGCAAGAGGGCCCCAAGAGGCAAAGATTACGGACATCCACCAATTGTGTTTAAAAGAGTTGAAGTTGTCGCCTTTTCTGCTTTCCGACGCCCCATGACGGCCCAAGGTGCCCCCACGACCAGCCCAAAACGGCCCAAGAGTCCTCCAAGAGGGCCCCAAGACGGCCTACGTAAGAGCGCCCAAAGACGGCCCAAGAGGCGGCAAAGACGGCCGAAGAGGGCCCCAAGACGGCCCAAAAAAGAGCCCAAGAGAGGGAACGCGAACCGAAAATCCGAGCCTTCCGCCCGAAGAGGTCCAAAGGAGGCCACAAGAGGCGCCCAAGAGGCCCCGTCAGGCGCCCAAGAGGCCCCAAAGAGGCCCCAAGAGCCCCCCAAAGAGGCATAAAAGAGGCGGGATGGGCCGAAGGCAATTCGATGCGTGCTGAACCCTATGCTCGGCTTGGTCTGGGTTCTTTGTCTGAGAGAGCTCCCCCTGGGGCGTCGACCGATGCTGCCACCCCGAAAGGCCTGCCCAGAGGTGCTTGCAAACGTTTTGCCCGCTCCAGATGGCTCCAAGATGGCCCAAGATGGCCTCCATGACGGCGAAGATGCCATCAAGTTCGCCCAAGATGGTCCAAGATGATCCAAGATGGTCTCCAAGACGGCCCAAGAGCGTCCAAAATGCCTCAGAGATTCCCCAAGAAGCCTCAAAGACGGCCCAGGATGGCTTTAAGATGGCGGAAGACGGCCCAAGGGGCCCCCAAGAGGCCTCCAAGACGGCCCAAGCGGTCACAAAGAGCGCCTCCAGGAAGGCCCGAAAGGGCCAGAATCATTGATCTTCTTGAGGTGAGTAAAGGATTTGAGTAATTGTTTCTTTTCGGCCTTCCGACGGCCCGAGACGGCCCAAGAGCCCCTAAAGATCGCCCCAAGATCGCCCAAACAGGCCTCCAAGATGGCCCCAGAACGTCCCAAGAGGCCGCCAAGACAGACCCAAGAGGGCCCCAAGACGGCCCAAGAAGGCACCCAAGACGGCTTTCGACGGCGTCAGACGGACCAAGAACGCCCCAGGACGGGCAACGAGGCCCCCGAGAAGCCCCCCAAAGGCCCCCGCGATACCCAAGGAGGCCCCCAAGATGCCTCCAAGAGGCTCCAGGGAAGCTCCCAGGAGGCCCCAAGAGTGACCTCAGAGACTCCCAAGATGCCCCCATCTCCTCCGCCTCCTCCTCCTCCTCCTCCTCCTCCTCCTCCTCCTCCTCCTCCTCCTCCTACACCTACTCCTCCTACACCTACTCCTCCTCCTCCTCCTCGCAGATGGCGCTCAGCGCCAAGCAGGAGCTCCAGGACACCCACTCTGTCGCTGCCAGGCGATCGTCCACTGTCCGAGGGGGCGACGCTCCAATTCTTTCTACGCCGCCCGTCTCTGCCACCGCCGCCGCCGCTCCCTCGCCTCCCCCCGCCGTCCGAGAGCGCCTTGCTGCCACTCGGGGCCGAAGCGCTCCGCAGACGGAGGTTTAGGAAGGCAAGCACGAGCACAAGAAGCCAAGCGGAGCTCGAGACGAGGCGACTCCCCCTCCGCGTCTGCCGTTTGTTTTCTCAGCACTCCACCTCCCACCCCCCCAGAGCACGAGCGGCGGCTCGTGCAGGCCGACCTGCACAGCTGAGAGGGCGGGAGGGAGGGAGGAAGGCGTGTGGGGGTCTCTCAATGTCTCCAGGCACCGAAGGACTGGCAGCCCGTCTTCGCCCGTTCTCCTCGCCTCGCCTGTTGTCCTGTCTCCTTCTGTCTCTGCTGCTCATTCCCTTCGTCTTCTTCTCCTCCTCATCCTTCCCCTCTTCCTCCTCCTCCTCCTCCTCCTCGTCCTCCCCCCCCTCGTCGTCCTCCCCCTCCTCCTCCTCCTCCTCCTCCTCATCATCATCCTCCTCCTCCTTCTCCTCATCTTCCTCCTCCTCCTCCTCCTCCTCCTCCTTGTCCTCGTCGTCTCTCTCTCTTTCTCTCTCTCTCTCTCTCTCTCTCTCTCTGGCACGAGTCTCTCTTCAGTGACCTGTCGAGGGGGGGGAGGTCAGCGACACCGTCCTGGCGCAGCAACACCAGGGGCCGGGGTGGCCGCCACTGTTTCTTCCTGGCCGATTCGATTCGGGTCGGCCTTCCGACATGCTGCAGGCTAACCAGGATGCCTGCACCCTCCCGGCAGAGCTCAGATGACTGCGCCACTCGAGATCCGCGACCGACCGACCGACCGCCTCCTCCTCCTCCTCCTCCCCGCCATCCTCCCCCAAAGGTTCCCCGAAGGGTATCCACAACGGCTAGGGGAACACATGGTCCGATAGCTTGACAGAGCTCTTTGCCACAACGCTCGGCCACATGGACAATTCCAAAAGGCAGGTGGCAGCGGTGATTCGCCGTAGGCGTCTTCGATACTCCTGCGCCTTCTCTTCCTCTGCCTGCTATTCCTTGTCATCCTCCTGCCCAGCCCCGCGCAGCAGGGTTCAGCCGCCTGGATCAGGACAAGGGTGACGACCTGCTTCTGGAGGTCCAAGCGTGACACGTTACCGAGGTCGAAGCCGGATATCCCGTCGTGAAACACGACCTACGAGCAAGCAGAGGCGGAACGCGTCTCACTCGTGGGTGGGAAGACAGGAGGATGGCAAGGTAGGAGCGCTCGAACCATATCTGACACCTTAAGCATCCCAGCCAATCCTTCCTACTGCGCTGGACTCGTTTGTGTCCGTGCGGTATCCTGGGGGACCTGAATCTCCTCTGGAAGGGAATGAGGTGTCGGCTGGCACCGAGGATGAGCAGGGGGAAGGGAAGGTGGGGTGTTGCTGACATGCAGCGGCCATCCCCGCACCGAGTCGGCCACCTCCATGGGCGTCTTGGAGACCATGCACCCGTGCTTCCAATAATTAACCTGTCCATACATCGTCGCAGGAGTAAGAAATCGTGCACAACCTTCCGCTGGACTTCAAACAGGAGGGGGGGAAACAGCGGGACGGGTTCCCCCTGGGGCTCGACTCGGTGGAATTAGGCCCAGGCACCCTTCCTGGCGGAGTCAAGATGGGGAGGTGGAGGGCAGAAGGGGGAGAAGAGGGGAGGGGGTGGGAGGAGGGGGGGGAGGGGGGACAGGGGAGTGAGGGAGGGGGGAGGAGGAGAGGGGAAAGGGAGGGGAGGGGGCGAGGGGGGAGGGGGGGAGGGGGGAGGAGGGAGGGGGGGGGAAGGGGGGAGGAGGGGGGGAGGGGGGGAAGGAGGAGGGAGGGGAGGAAGGAGGGGGGAGGAAGGGGCCGTGGGAGGAGGGCAGGCGGCGCGCCGCCGTGCCTGGCCCCAGCACGCCCTGGGGCGGGTCTCGACCAGCTGCCCGTTGGCGGAGATGGCCAGCTTGTACTGGAGCCTGGGGGTGCCCGAGGGCGGCTCGGGAGAGGGAGCCTCCCTCCACGCCTCCCCGCCTCCCTCCCCGCGGCTGCCGACGTCCCGCCACCCCTCCTCCCAGCCTTCCTCCCACCCTCCCCAGCCCACCGTCTCCACGTCCTCCCCCTGCTCCGCCGTGCTCCTGCGCAGTAGCGCCAGGAGCCAATGGGAGGGAGCGGCGGACGAAGAGCACGGCGATGAGGAAGAGGGCGCGGAGCAGGCATCAGGGAGGAGATGAGGCCGATGTGAGGTGTCTCGCATGCTTGGCACACTCTGCACGCAGACACCCTCGTCGCCTGGATGGCACGTTGAGCGTTCTGGTGGCATGCTGGCCTGCAAGACGGAATGCCAGAGACTAGCATGATGAACAAACATATGTCAGGTGTTGCCGTATCGCTCGCACTCTCGTAACTGTCGGCTTGCGGTGGGCATAGGAAGCCTCGAGTTGAGCCCAAGATGACCCAAGATGACGTTTAAGACAGCGCTAGATGACCCGAGGAGGGCAGCTTGCTCTGGGTGGCCTCCAGGCTTCGCAGAGATGTCCCAGAGGCCCAACCCCAAGAGAGCCCAAAGAGGGCATCAAGGCTACGTGCTTGTGGCTCCAGACTTGCAACAGCAATTGCATCACCCTCGCCAGTCTCTCTTCTTCCAGCCGACTGCCTCAAGAATCCTGCCAGAAAAGAGGCAACGGAAGGCTCCCAATGGGGTCCCAAAGGAGTCACGTGAGCGTGCAAAAGGGTGCCGGAAGGGCACGAACACAGACCCAAGATGGCCTGAGGGTGCCTACAAGAAGCTCTCCGAGAGGGCCAACATCGGCGGTAACCGTATTACTAGGACTGGTTGGGCGGGTTCATCCTCAATGTGGGTACGGAGGTTCATGAAGGCACCGACCACACTCCTGGCATGGAGCAGGGGAATAAGGGAAGGACAAGGGAGGATGGGGAGAAGAAATAAGGATGAGGATGGCAGCGTGGAACATGTAACAGGACGAGGAAGGCTCGAGGGAACGAGGCAGAGCGCAGCCGTCCAACAGGTCGGACAGCTGAAGATGAGGACGGATAAAGGAAGAAGAAAACGGGGGGATCGCTACCCTACCCATCCTCCCCATCCCCCTCATCTCGCATATGACAGTGGGTAGAGGTCAGCAGATCTCACTCGGCAGCCAGCAGCGCTGCAGCATGGGCGTCGCGCCGGAGAACACACCCTCCCCCGCGCTGCGCACGCGCGCGGGGAGCCCGAGGTTGCCGACGGGGAGGCCCATGACGCGGGTGGGGTAGACAACCAGGGGCTTGATGTCCTCTCCGGCTCTCGGACGCACTTCGCACGGGGGAAACGAGGGTCCCGAGGGTCACGGGCCCTGGGCCCCGGGCCCTTACAGAGGACCAGGCCTTCACGCTGAGTCGTTCTCTGGGAAGCCCAGCACGGCGAAGAACCAGGGGACCCGTTTCCCTCAGGATCCGCTTCACCCATGGCGAGCGCCCGCTCCTGCTCCTCCTCCTCCTCCTCCTCCTCATCATCATCGTCATCATCATCATCATCATCATCATCATCATCACTACTACTACTAGTACTACTACTAGTACTACTACTACTACTACTACTACTACTACTACTACTACTACTACTACTACTACTACTACTACGACTACGACTACGACTACGACTACGACTACGACTACGACTACGACTACGACTACGACTACGACTACTACGACGACTACTACTACTACTACTGCTACTGTTACTGCTACTGTTACTGTTACTGCTACTTCTTCCATTACTACTACAACTACTACTTCTACTACTAC
>CAUYUJ010004989.1:5000-50107 GCA_963575745.1 Prorocentrum cordatum | reverse complement strand
AGGTCTAATATGAGCCCCCGTGGTGCCTCACTCCGCTGGACCCACCAGCAACCCTCGAAAGTGGCGACAGTTTCACAGATCGCAGCCCCCCAGAGATGGCGAGGTCTAATCTGGGTCCCCGTGGTGCCTCACTCCGCTGGACCCACCAGCAGCCCTCGAAAGTGGCGACAGTTTCACAGATCGCAGCCTCCCAGAGATGGCAAGGTCTAATCTGAGTCCCCGTGGTGCCTCACTCCGCTGGACCCACCAGCAGCCCTCGAAAGTGGCGACAGTTTCACAGATCGCAGCCACCCCAGAGATGGCGAGGTCTAATCTGAGTCCCCGTGGTGCCTCACTCCGCTGGACCCACCAGCAGCCCTCGAAAGTGGCGACAGTTTCACAGATCGCAGCCACCCCCAGAGATGGCGAGGTCTAATCTGAGTCACCGTGGTGCCTCACTCCGCTGGACCCACCAGCAGCCCTCGAAAGTGGCGACAGGTTCACAGATCGCAGCCACCCTCAGAGATGGCGAGGTCACTCCGCTGGACCCACCAGCAGCCCTCGAAAGTGGCGACCGTTTCACAGATCGCAGCCACCCCCAGAGATGGCGAGGTCTAGTCTGAGTCCCCGTGGTGCCTCACTCCGCTGGACCCACCAGCAGCCCTCGAAAGTGGCGACAGTTTCGCAGATCGCAGCCACCCCCAGAGATGGCGAGGTCTAAGTTGGGCCCCCGCGGTGCCTCACTCCGCTGGACCCACCAGCAGCCCTCGAAAGTGGCGACAGTTTCGCAGATCGCAGCCACCCATGGATGCAAGAGGAAAGAGGAGGAGGAGAAGGGAGGAGAGGAGGGGGACGGGAAGGAGGAGAAGGGAAGACGCGCGACCAGTGCTCTATTCAAAACGAGAACCAAATTACCCTGTGACGTACCCAACCCATCTGTATCAATGGAAACGAAGAGTTGGCCGAAACTTGCATGGGCAATCACCTTGATGCGTAAGCTACTTGGGACACGCGCCTATGGCATGATGCGCAGGCGAATCATACAAGAACGAGGGGCGACAGCTACAGGCTCGAAGAGGACATTGGGAATCGGGAACGCAGGGCAGGAGAAAAACGCGCGGGAAGCCAAACCATCAGCACGGCAGCAGCAGAGGGAATGTGACCGCAGGAGGAGAACAAGGACGAAAGCGGCGTCTAATTTGAGTCAGCGGTGGGTACCCATTGTGCTGTGCCCCTCAGCAGCCCTCGAAAGTGACGACAGTTTCACAGATCGCAGCCCCCCAGGGATGGCGAGGTCTAATTTGAGTCTGCGGTGGGTACCCATTGTGCTGTGCCCCTCAGCAGCCCTCGAAAGTGGCGACAGTTTCACAGATCGCAACCCCCCAGGGATGGCGAGGTTTAATTTGAGTCTGCGGTGGGTACCCACTGTGATGGGCCCCCCGGCAGCCCTCGAAAGTGGCGACAGTTTCACATATCGCAGCCCCCCCAGGGATGGCGAGGTCTAATTTGAATCTGCTGTGGGTACCCACTGTGCTGGGCCCCCCCAGCAGGCCTCGAAAGTGGCGACAGCTTTACAGATCGCAGCCCCCCAGGGATGGCGAGATCTAATTTGAGTCTGCGGTGGGTACCCACTGTGCTGTGCCCCTCAGCAGCCCTCGAAAGTGGCGACAGTTTCACAGAAAGTGGCGACAGTTTCACAGATCGCAGCCCCCCAGGGATGGCGAGGTCTAATTTGAGCCCGCGGTGGGTATCCATTGTGTTGAGCCCCCCAGCAGGCCTCGAATGTAACGAAAGTTTCACAGATCGCAGCCCCCCAGGGATGGCGAGGTCTAATTTGAGTCCGCGGTGTGTACCCACTGTGCTGGGCCCCCCAGCAGGCCTCGAAAGTGGCGACAGTTTCACGGATCGCAGCCCCCCAGGGATGGCGAGGTCCCATTTGAGTCTGCGGTGAGTACCCACTGTGCTGGGCCCCCCAGCAAGCCTCGAAAGTGGCGACAGTTTCACAGATCGCAGCCCCCCAGGGATGGCGAGGTCTAATTTGGGTCCGCCCGTGGCGTCACTGTGCTGGGCCCCCCAGCAGGCCTCGAAAGTGGCGACAGTTTCACAGATCGCAGCCCCCCGGGGATGGCGAGGTCCCATTTGAGTCTGCCGTGAGTACGTACCCACTGTGCTGGCCCCCCCCAGCAGGCCTCGAAAGTGGCGACAGTTTCACAGATCGCAGCCCCCCAGGGATGGCGAGGTCTCATCTGAATCTGCCGTGAGTACCCACTGTGCTGGGCCCCCCAGCATGCCTCGAAAGCGGCGACAGGTTTCACAGATCGCTGCCCCCCAGGGATGGCGACGTCCCATGTGAGTCTGCGGTGAGTACCCACTGTGCTGGGCCCCCCAGCAGGCCTCGAAAGTGGCGACAGTTTCACAGATCGCAGCCCCCCAGGGATGGCGAGGTCTAATCTGAGTCCCCGTAGGGCGTCACTCCGCTGGGCCCCCAAGCAGCCCTCGAAAGTGGCGACAGTTTCACAGGTCGCAGCCCCCCAGGGATGGCGAGGTCTAATCTGAGTCCCCGTAGGGCGTCACTCCGCTGGCCCCCCAGCAGCCCTCGAAAGTGGCGACAGTTTCACAGATCGCAGCCCCCCCTGGGATGGCGAGGTCTACATCTTGAGTCCCCGTGGGCGTCGCTACCGCTGTCCCCCCAGCGCTTGGGAGCCATCCACATCTGAGCGTTCTGAAGATTCGAGCGCTCGCCAGCCACAGGGATGGCGGGATGGCGAGGTCGAAATCTGAGCTCGCGGCGGATACCCGCTAAGCTTGCCCCCATACCTTCACCCAATCTACCGACCTCGCAGGGCACCCCAGCATCCCCCCGAAAGTGGCGACAGTTCCACAGATCGCAGCCCCCCAGAGATGGCGAGGTCTAATCTGAGCCCCCGTAGGGCGTCACTCCGCTGGGCCCCCCAGCAGCCCTCGAAAGTGGCGACAGTTCCACGGATCGCAGCCCCACCAGGGCGGAGGCGGGAGGAGGCGGGAGGAGGAGGAGGAAGGTGGAGACCACAGTGCTCTATTCAAAACGAGTACCCAACGCAGGAGGGTTGGGAAAAATACCCTGCGACGTACCCAACCCACGTGCATCAAATGGCAAGAGGAGTATGCCAACATTAGCAGGAACAACGACAGTGTAGACGCGGCGATTTGCTGTGCCAGCTACATGGGATGCGCATGCGTTGCACGATTCACAGGACGACGATCGAAAGAACGAGGCTTGAGGCCCCAGGATCGAAGAAGAACGGGTACGGGAACGAGGGGTAGGAGAGGGATGGGATGGAGGGCGGGGGGGGGCGAAAGGCCATCGCGGAAGCAGCAGCATGCATGGAGAAGGTGAGGCGGGGAATCGGACGACGATGAAAATGGCAGGAGGAGACAGAAGACTGCCGCGTTTTTCAAGCGCGAGCTAAACCCGCATCGCTGCCCAGCGCCATGGTCGTCGCAAGAGTTTCCACAAGATAACACTATGGTATCGGAGTGCAAGTAACGAGGAGGCGTAGCTCGCCCCCTGCTTCTCCGCCTCCTTCCCGCGCATTTCAGCGCGGGAGCTGAGCGCTCGCAGGCGCGCCGCCAGGTCTGCGGGCGGCCCGCGGGAAAGAAACTCAAGGCCGGGGTCGCGCATCATCAATCGGTTGTCCATCGTCCAAAGTTGCACTGGCGACGTACTGGATGAACGCGGAGCGAGCAGCATCACGCGCGTGCCTGAACGCCACGCAGGTACAGTGCACGCGCGATTGGGACTTCAGGTCGATCACGCGCGTCTCCACCAGGCTTGGCAACACCACGCGACTGAGGATCTCACTACGGTCTGCCATGCTGCTGTCCGCGGATGCAATGCGCTGCCTGCAAGTAAGGCGGCGGCGTCCCGCAAAAATGCAGCTTCTCTACCTGGGGTCTACCCGCGGGACCAAGGGCGACCTCCCAGCTCGAGCCGCGTCCGGCAGCAGGCCAGATAAGATCAGCAAACAGCAAGACGATAGACAGAGCAACGCGAGGGTACGGCGGAGTGCAATGACCGCCACCGTACCTGCACTTCTTTACCTTAAGTTTATCCCCTACCTCAACATCGAGCTCAGCAGATGTTTCTGCGGGCCCGAAGGACGACCGCCAGCTCGAGTCGCAGCGCCACGTGGCACGAACCGCAAAGCAAGGGCACGCGAGCATTGCTCGTGGTCAGAATCTGAATCCCCGTGGTGCCTCACTCCGCTGGCCACCCACCAGCAGCCCAACAAAGTGGCGACAGAATCCACAATCGCAGCCACGCACACAGGTGGGTGGCGAGGTCTAAACTGAGGTCCCCCGTGGTGCCTCACGCTCCCGCTGGACCCACCAGCAGCCTCCGTGGAGTATAAGAGCATAAGTCTGACAGTTTCACACAGTGATGGCCATGGAGATCTAAATAATCTGAAAGTCCCCGTGGAGCCTCAAATCCGCTGGAACCCACCAGCAAAACCCTCGAAAAGTGGCGACATTTCACAGACGCAGCCCCCCCGGGATGGCGAGGCTAATCTGAGTCTGAGTGTCCTCACTCAGTACCGCTGGACCCACCAGCAGCCCTCGAAAGTGGCGACAGTTTCACAGATCGCAGCCCCCCAGAGATGGCGAGGTCTAATCTGAGTCCCCGTCGTGCCTCACTCCGCTGGACCCACCAGCAGCCCTCGAAAGTGGCGACAGTTTCACAGATCGCAGCCCCCCAGAGATGGCGAGGTCTAATCTGAGTCCCCGTGGTGCCTCACTCCGCTGGACCCACCAGCAGCCCTCGAAAGTGGTGACAGTTTCACAGATCGCAGCCCCCCCCCCAGAGATGGCGAGGTCTAATCTGAGTCCCCGTGGTGCCTCACTCCGCTGGACCCACCAGCAGCCCTCGAAAGTGGCGACAGTTTCACAGATCGCAGCCCCCCCCCCAGGGATGGCGAGGTCTAATCTGAGTCCCCGTGGTGCCTCACTCCGCTGGACCCACCAGCAGCCCTCGAAAGTGGTGACAGCTCCGCAGATCGCAGCCCGCCAGGGATGACGTGAAAGGCAAGAGAAGAGAAGAGGAGGAGCGAAGAGAGGCGGAGAAGGGAAGCAAGAGAGGAGAGGAAGAGGGAAGAGAGGAGGAGGAGGTGGGAAGGAAGGAAGGAAGGTGGAGACCGCAGTGCTCTATTCAAAACGAGTACCCAACGCAGGAGGGTTGGGAACAACAACAATTACCCTGCGACGTACCCAACCCACGTGCATCAAATGGCAAGAGGAGTATGCCAACATTAGCAGGAACAACGACAGTGTAGACGCGGCGATTTGCTGTGCAAGCTACATGGGATGCGCATGCGTTGCACGATTCACAGGACGACGATCGAAAGAACGAGGCTTGAGGCCCCAGGATCGAAGAAGGACGGGCACGGGAACGAGGGGTAGGAGAGGGATGGAATGGAGGGCGGGGGGGGGGGCGAAAGGCCATCGCGGAAGCAGCAGCATGCATGGAGAAGGTGAGGCGGGGAATAGGACGACGATGAAAGTGGCGGGAGGGGCCAGAAGACTGCCGCGTTTTTCAAGTGCGAGCTAAACCCGCAGCACTGCCTGCGCCATGTCGTCGCAGAGTTCCACATGATAAAACTTGTTTAGAGTGCAAGGAACGAGCGAGGCGTAGCTCGCCCGCTAGCTTCTCCGCCTCCTTCCCGCACATTTCAGCGCGGGAGCTGAACGCTCGCAGGCGCGCCGCCAGGTCTGCGGGCGGCCCGCGGGAAAGAAACTCAAGGCCGGGGTCGCGTATCATCAATCGGTTGTCCATCGTCCAAAGTTGCACTGGCGACGCACTGGCTGAACGCGGAGCGAGCAGCATCACGCGCGTGCCTGAACGCCACGCAGGTACAGTGCACGCGCGATTGGGACTTCAGGTCGATCACGCGCGTCTCCACCAGGCTTGGCAACACCGCGCGACTGAGGATCCGACTGCGGTCTGCCATGCTGCTGTCCGCGAATGCAATGCGCTGCCTGCAAGTAAGGCGGCGGCGTCCACTTGTCTCAGAAGATGTTCCCGCGGGCCCGAAGGGCGACCGCCAGCTCGAGCCGCGGCGCCGGCAGGCCAGATAAGGATCATGCAACAGCAAAGACGATGACAGAGCAACGAGGTATCGGCGAGTGCATGACCGGCCTCCGTTTCCTGCACTTCTTTCCTGTAGTTCTCCTAGCTCATCGAGCTCTGCAGATGTTTCTGCGGGTCCGAAGGACGACCGCCAGCTCGAGTCGCAGCGCCGACGAGCTGCATCCACATCAGGCAACACCCCAGGAGACACTGGCACACCACGATTTGACGTCAGTCAATGCCAGACCACTCCATGTCTAGTTCCTCGCACACATACAAGCGATCGCAGATGCGGGATAATCGAAATAGAATGACGGGTCCAATCTGCGTCCGCGTAGGACATCACTATGCTGGACCCCGCAGCAGGTCTCGAAAGTGGCGACAGTTTCATGGGCCCCACAGCAGCCCTCGAAAGTGGCGACAGTTTCACAGATCGTAGCCCCGCAGGGATGGCGAGGTCTAATCTGAGTCCCCGTAGGACGTCACTCCGCTGGCCCCCCGGCAGCCTTCGAAAGTGGCGACAGTTTCACAGATCGCAGCCCCCCATCCAGGGATGGCGAGGTCTGATCTGTATCCCCGTACGGCGTCACTCCGCTGGGCCGCCCACGCAGCCTTCGAAAGTGGCGACAATTTCACAGATCGCAGCCCCCCAAGGATGGCGAGGTCTAATCTGAATCCCCGTAGGGCGTCACTCCGCTGGGCCCCCCAGCAGCCGTCGAAAGTGGCGACAGATTCACAGATCGCAGCCCCCCAGGAATGGCGAGGTCTAGTCTGAATCCCCGTAGGGCGTCACTCCGCGAGGCCCCCCAGCAGCCCTCGAAAGTGGCGACAATTTCGCAGATCGCAGCCCCCCAGGGATGGCGAGGTCTAATCTGAGTCCCCGTAGGGCGTCACTCCGCTGGGGCCCCCAGCATCCCTCGAAAGTGGCGACAGTTTCACAGATCGCAGCCCCCCAGGGATGGCGAGGTCTAATCTGAATCCCCGTAGGGCGTCACTCCGCTGGGCCCCCCAGCAGCCTCGAAAGTGGCGACAGTTTCACAGATCGCAGCCCCCCAGGGATGGCGAGGTCGAATCTGAATCCCCGTAGGGCGTCACTCCGCTGGGCCCCCCAGCAGCCTCGAAAGTGGCGACAGTTTCACAGATCGCAGCCCCCCAGGGATGGCGAGGTCTAATCTAAGTCCCCGTGGGGCGTCACTCCGCTGGCCACCCCAGCAGCCTTCGAAAGTGGCGACAGTTTCGCAGATCGCAGCCCCCCATCGTTTTCCCCTTCCTCGTCTTCCGCTTTGCGATACTCGCGCGTTTCAAAATGGCGACCCAAGAAATTATTTTCACAACCTGGCGATGGTGTAAGAATCGGGAATGATTAGCGGGCATGATGGGCAACCTCACTTCCAAGCCAAATCGCCACAGTGATCATTCATCATGCTCGTGGTCAAAAGAACTGAGTGACAAGAGAGCCCGAGGGACAACCTCACCTCTGAAACGACCCGCGTCAGTGGTGACAGTTTCCCAGAATGGCAGCCCCCCAGGGACGGCGAGGTCTAATCTGAATCTGGGTGGTGCCTCACTCCGCGGGACTGACCAGCAGCCTTCGAAAGCGGTGACACTTTCACAGATCGCAGCCCCCCCCCAGGGATGGCGAGGTCTAATCTGAATCTGCGTGGTGTCTCACTCCGCTGGACCCACCAGCAGCCCTCGAAAGTGGTGACTGTTTCGTAGATCGCAGACCCCCAGGGATGGCGAGGTCTAATCTGAATCTGCGTGGTGCCTCACTCCGCTGGACCCACCAGCAGCCCTCGAATGTGGCGACAGTTTCGCAGATCGCAGCCCCCCAGGGATGGCGAGGTCTAATCTGAATCTGCGTGGTGCCTCACCCCGCTGGACCCACCAGCAGCCCTCGAATGTGGCGACAGTTTCGCAACCAGCAGCCCTCGAATGTGGCGTCAGTGTCGCAGATCGCAGCCCCCCAGGGATAGCGAGGTCTAATCTGAATCTGCGTGGTGCCTCACTCCGCTGGACCAACCCTCAGCCCTCGAATGTGGCGACAGTTTCGCAGATCGCAGCCCCCCAAGGATGGCGAGGTCTAATCGGAATCTGCGTGGTGCCTCACTCCGCTGGACCCACCAGCAGCCCTCGAATGTGGCGTCAGTGTCGCAGATCGCAGCCCCCCAGGGATGGCGAGGTTCTAATCTGAATCTGCGTGGTGCCTCACTCCGCTGGACCCACCAGCAGCCCTCGAAAGTGGACGACAGTTTCGCAGATTGCAGCCCCCAGGGACGGCGAGGTCTAATCTGAATCTGCGTGGTGCCTCACTCCGCTGGACCCACCAGCAGCCCTCGAAAGTGACGACAATTTCGCAGATCGCAGACCCCCAGGGATGGCGAGGTCTAATCTGAATCTGCGTGGTGCCTCACTCCGCTGGACCAACCAGCAGCCCTCGAAAGTCGAGGTCTAATCTGAATCTGCGTGGTGCCTCACTCCGCTGGACCCACCAGCAGCCCTCGAAAGTGACGACAGTTTCGCAGATCGCAGCCCCCCAGGGATGCGAGGTCTAATCTGAATCTGCGTGGTGCCTCACTCCGCTGGACCCACCAGCAGCCCTCGAAAGTGGTGACAGTTTCGCAGATCGCAGCCCCCCAGGGATGGCGAGGTCTAATCTGAATCTGCGTGGTGCCTCACTCCGCTGGACCCACCAGCAGCCCTCGAAAGTGGCGACAGTTTCACAGATCGCAGCCCCAAAGGGATGACGTAAAAGGCAAGAGAGAAGAGGAGGAGCGAAGAGAGGAGGAGAAGGGAAGCAAGAGAGGAGGAGCGAAGAGAGGAGAAGGGATGCAAGAGAAAAGGAGCGAAGAGAGGCGGAGAAGGGAAGCAAGAGAGGAGAGGAAGAGGGAAGAGAGGAGGAGGAGGCGGGAAGGAAGGAAGGTGGAGACCGCAGTGCTCTATTCAAAACGAGTACCCAACGCAGGAGGGTTGGGAAATATACACCAAAACTAATAAAAGAAATGTCCACTAATAGTCTGGGGACTCTTTTTTTAGTATTTGTTTGCCTTGATGGTTTATGTTTGGTGTATTTTTTGTTTTCGTCGAAAAGCCCCCTGTAGGGGGACACGCCCGACATAATGGTAGTGATACTTTTGCCTCTGGTGAGCTGTACTACGGACAACGAGCAGATCCATACAAAAACCCTGCGCGGTCTGGACGCCGAGGCGCCATCGCGTGCAAGAGGAGCACCAGGGGTAAGAGGAGCACCTCCTCCGCCTCCTCCTCCTCCTCCTCTTCCTCCTCCTCCTCCTCCTCCTCCTCCTCCTCCTCCTCCTCCCCCTCCTCCGCCTCCATGCTCCGCGCGGGGCATCCGCGCAGAGCCACCACGTATTCCTGGGGCCGCACCCGAGGCTTCCGGACCTGACAGCCCTTGGGCACGGCCTCGCCTCCCGCCGCCTTGGCATCGCTCGGACGTCCATTCCCTGTGTTTTTTGTCGGTTTCGCGCGTCCTTTTTTTTCGCCAATTAAATGATCCAGGATGCTCCTCGATGGTCCTCGCCGAAGGAGAAATGCACACGTCCGAGCGATGCCAAGCCGCGCGAGCGGGCCCCTCGGGGGGCCAAAAGCGAAAAGCACGGCTCCCCCAGCCGTGGCCGGCCTCGTTTTCCCCCTCGCCTCCTCGTGACCCCGCTGCCAGGGTCCCTGCCGCTGCAGCTGCATCTTCTGCTGCTCCCGCCGATGCGCCCCGTGCCCTCGCTGCGCCTCCTCCGCTCACCCACCCCCCTCTCCTTCTCCCCACCTCCTCCTGCAACTGCTCCTGGCGAATGGCTCCTCTCCTCCTCCTTCTCCCCATCTTCCTGCTCCTCCGCCCGCACTCCCCCTCCCCCCGCCTCCCCTCCTATACCCTCACCCCTCCCTGCTCATCCTTCCGCAACTCCTCCCGGGCCGCCAGGTCTTCGGGCCACGGCTCTCGCGCCTCCGGCGCCCGATCGGCGAGGCGACCTGGGCAAACCCCCGGAACGCGCACGGCGAGGCGCAGCTGCCGCATCCGGTGGAGCGGAAGGGAAAGCTCCTGGAACAGACGAGGACGTCCGAAAGCCGTTTGGGTCAGGTCTTGGTGTGCCGTGGGTTTCGGCGTGCGGCCAGAGGGTGGGGGAGTTGGGTGGGGGAGTTGGGCATGGGCCCGTGCTGAGTCGATCTGCCTCTGCGAGTCGCGCGCGCAGACTGGAGGAGGGGGGTCCCGACTAGTCGCCAAAGCAGCCGCCCAGAGCAGGCAGAGTCTGGCCTGGGGGGAGAGGGCGCGGGACCGCGCCGATTGGCGAAACAAGACCATGTAGATGGCTGCTAGCCTCCCTCCCCATCGGCATCCTGCTTGCTGCTCCTCCCACGGCCTTGTCCACGCCGGCAAAGTCGCCCCGCATCAGCAGGGTCGGAGTTGCCATCAGCCCCAACTCGAAGCGCCTGCGCACAGCCGCCACACTCGACCAGCATGGGAAGGATGCGCGGTAAGGATGCAAGGGCCTTGAAACGCCATGCTGACGTTTTCCGTGCGGAGCGCAGCAGAAGAATGCCGAAGGATGCCGCATATCAGATCGAAGGGGCAAAGATGCAAGGGTAGCCTTGGAAAGTTGCCCCACCCTTTCTGTCATGGTTGACTGTGCTCAGGCCCGCAGGAGCGGAGGGAAGGTGCTCACGAGGAGGAGGGAGGACGGAGGAGGAAGAGGGGAGAAGGATCGGGAGGACCAGCGGGGGGGCTAAGGGAACAACAAGTGTCATAAACATAAAACTCGGAGGTCCGCGCGGATTTCTCGGATCCGCGCTGGGGCCCTCTGGCGGCGCCTCCGGCGCCGCCCCTGGCGCGCTCGGCGCGCCAGGGAGGGGGGTCCAGCGCGGATCCGAGAAATCCGCGCGGACCTCCGAGTTGTTGTTGTTCCCCTAGGGGCACTCGAGACGACGGCCGCCCCCTCCTTGTACGTTGTGATCCTCTCTGGGCCTCCCGAAAGCCTCTGGGCGCCGCGGCTGCATCGCGCCGCTTCCGGGGCCGGGGCTGGGCGGCGGAGCCGCCGGGCAGGGGCGGCGGCTACGCTCGCGCTCCACACAGAGGCGCAGTTTTGCGCATCCTCCTCCGCCCTCCTCCCTACCTTCCCTCATCATTCCCCCTTCATCTCTCCTCCTCGTCCCGGCCCTCTCCTCCCTCCTCCTCCCTACTCCTCCTGCTCCTCCTCCTCCTCCTTACCCTACCTCCTCCTCACCGCCCTCCACCCTCCTCACACTCCCCATCCACCCTGTTCTCCCATAACCTTCTCCTCCTCCTCCTCCCCCTCCTTCCTCCTCCGCATCCTCATCCTCCTCCTCTCATCTCCACCCCTCCCCCTCCTCCTCAGCCTCCTTCCTCCCCCTCCCTCCCCCTCCTCCGCCACCCCTCCTCCACACCTCCTCTCCTCCTCCTCCTCCTCCTCCTCTCCCCCTACTCTCCTCCTCCGCCTCCTCCCTCCACCCCTCTACCTCCTCCTCCTCCTCCTCCTCCTCCTCCTCCTCCTCCTCCTCCCCCTCTACCCTCCTTCCTCCTCCTCCTCCTCCTCCTCCTCCTCCTCCTCCTCCTCCTCCCCCTCATCCTCCTCCTCCTCCGAGTGGCTGTTCCTGCACCCAGCGAGAACAGGCCGCAGCTGACGCACGGGGCGAGTGCAGCTCGAGGGACATCGGGCCGATGCGGGCGGGTACTCGGCCGGCTTCGGAGCCGCGAGTGGCAAAGCACCCCGCCCCAACCCGAAGACCCGAATATCGGGTTGGGGGGTTACGGGCTTCATGTGTTGTTTCAGTGTTCCCCGAGCCCCCCCCACTGGAAATGGAGGGCTAATCGGGCCTTCGGGTTGGGTTGGGGTGGCTTGGTGGGCGGTGAGAGCTTGTAAGAAGCGGCACCCGAGGCCTCTCGGGGTGGAGATAGGGGTTAAGATTCGAACTGCATCTCATGAAGCAATGTGCCTGCTGGCTGGCGCAGGCCTCCAAGCAAGATGCGGCGGGCATTTCGTGTGGCTCCGATGAGGCGCCATGACACCCACCCTTACTGCTGCTGGGCAGAAAAAGCGGCAAATGAGGCTCAACCGCGATTGGCCTTGAAGTCTCCCGCGCGTTGCTTGTTTGGAAAGCACATCCTATGCTCGACGGCGTGAACCAATAGATAGGCTGCGAGCCGATACGAATAGCAAACACTTCATGGGGTGCCTTGCCCGCACTGCTATGGCGGAGCAAAACAAGCGGCCAATGATATAAACCCCTTTACCAGCCTTGAAGCATCTAACGCTGCGCTCAAGTATCACGACCCGCTGGTGGCTTGAGACAAACACAGCCTGATGCAAATCCTCCATAATGCGAATCGATACGCGTTGCAAGATAAAGCGGGCATCATAGTAGAGATCTGATGGCACGACGCTTGACTCGCGCTTTCTCCTGCGCCACATCCACATCCTCATTTCCTCCCTCAGTCTCCCTCCTCCCCCTCCTCCTCCTCCTCTTCCTCCTCTTCCTCCTCCTGGTAGCTTCCATGGCTCAGGCAAAGCCGCACTAGCTGCGACGATGCGGCAAAGTCGTTACAGCTACGGGAAACAGGAGGAGAAGGGGGGCGAGGCAGGGGGAGAGGGGGGAGGGGGAGAGAGCAAGGAGGGAGGAACGGGGAGGAAGAGCAAGAGTGGAGAAACGGTTACTTGCGAAGCATCAGGCGTTGCATGTCTTCTGACTCTTAGCTCAGCGCCGTGTGACGCGCGAAGTACGACGACCTTGGCGCGGACCTTTGCGGGCGAGACAGCGAAGAGATGCTCCAACTGCGGGTGAGACAGCGAAGAGATGCTCCAACTGCGAGACGGCGCAGCCCTCGATGCTCCACTGCGGGTGTCCTTCGTAGATCATCGGGGGGAGGCGGGCAGGAGCGCCCAGAATCGATTCGACAAGCCGGATCGGCGATCGAAATGCGCCGGATCGGCGGCACTCGGCAGCCGAGCCGGGAGACGTCGAAGGGGCGGAAAAATCGGCAGGCTGGCGCGTCTCCAGCGAGGGACCCGGAGGCCAAAATCGGAGCTCGGAGGGGTCGAGAGGAGCCCCGGGGGGGGGGAGCGCGGAGCTGGCCTGGTGAAGATCATCCACATCGGGGGCCAGATGTCCGTGTCCAGCAGCTCCCCCTCGAAGCGGGTGTCCTGCGCGCCCGCGCCTCTGCGCGCAGGCTCGCCAGGAGCGGCACGCCTGCGCGTCGCCCCTCCCTCCGTGCCTGGATGGGGCCCTGGGGCACACAAAGAAGCAGACACGAATAGCAGGATTCCCCACAGTGTCCCAGACGTTCTGGGCTTGCGGCTCCCCCCCACCCTTCCCATAGTTTCCCATGTTTTGTTTTTTTCCTGGGAGTCAACGATGAATTGTGTCCGTGTGCTTCTCTCCCTCCTGAGCGCCTCCCTCCCTGACAACACGAGGGAGGCCCAGGTTAGGGGAACGGAAAATGGCATAAACATAAAAACTCTGAGGTCCGCGCGGATTTCTTGAATCTGCGCAGCCTCTCTGGCGCGCGGCGCGCGCCAGGGGCGGCGCCAGGGGCGGCGCCGGAGGCGCCGCCAGGGGGCCACAGCGCCGATCCGAGAAATCCGCGCGGACCTCCGAGCTTTTACGTTTGTGTCATTGTTCGTTTCCCTACAGGTGCACCCAACCTGAAGACCCGAATTTCGGGTTAAAGGGAATAAGAGTTCCACATGTGTTTTCTCTATGTTTCCCGACCCCCCCCACACTGGAAACCGAGGGTAAATCTGAGCCTTCGGGTTGGGTTGGGGTGGGTTGGTGGGTGGTGTCACCTGACCCCATGTGTTCAAAGAAGCCAATCTCCGCCAAGAATGTTCTAAGAGCATTTCGTGGAAACCACCAAAGGCTCTTAGAACATTGCTTGGCAGGGCTACAGGCGAACCAGGACGCTTCGCCACTGCTTGAGAGGAACCCCCGTCGCTCCAGGCCCGTCTCCGAGTCGAACGTCATCTGCGGGTGGATGATGCCGTGCGGGTGGCTGGATGCCGTCGCGTTGCAGGCGCCCACGGCAATGGCCACCGTCGTAGGCCCCCTGGCCGGTATGCGAGGCATCTCCTCCTCAACATAATCCTCCCCCTCCTCCCCCCCCTCCTCCCCCCCCCTTCCTCCACCCCCCCTCTCCTCTCCTCCCTCCTTGCCTCTCCGTCCTTCCTCCTCCTCCTCCTCCGCCTCCTCCTCCTCCTCCGCTCCATCCCCCACCCCTCCTCCACCACTCATCCTCCTCCCTCCTCCTCCTCCCCCCTCCCCCCTCCCCCTCCCCCTTCCCCCTCCTCCTCCTCCGCCTCCTCCTCCCCTCATCTCCTCCTCCTCCTCCCTCCTGACTCCTCCTCCGCCTCTCCTCCTCCTCCTCCTCCTCCTCCTCTTCTTCCTCCTCCTCCCCCTCCTCCTCCTGCTGCTGCGCTCGCACCAAGAGAGGCGGTCCCGCCTCGTAGCGTCTCCGCGGCGCGCACGCCCGCGCGGGCCGCGCACCGTGCCATGGCGACGTCGACCCTGGCCACCTGATCCTCGAACCTCCTCCTCCCTAAAATCATAGCGAGGGCCGTCGACATCGCCACGACGACAGGGCCCCCCAGGTGGGGACCCACCCTGGGAGGCTCACCACACCGGCCTCTATCTTAGAAGCCCCAGACATCCTTCACGGGCAGCTGCAGCTTCAAACGATGTATCAGCCGCTTCCTCGTATGGAAATTCACATCGCACGCAACAGAATACCCATCAGACGCATACCGCGGGACATCAGCATAGTTACCATGTGCCTTCGTGCGATGCCCTTGCCACGCACACTTGGTGTCAAAAGTGTCACCACACTCAAAGAAGATAATGTGTAGTTTCTGGACCGTCTCCTGCGCTTGTGGAACTACGCCTCGGACTCTATGAAGCCATACCTCATGTTGACACTGATCGAGATACCATTGTAGAAAACGTTGCCATGCTGCGGCGCAAGTCGCCAAATATATCTTGGGAGACTGCCGTATGAGCCGAACCGGTTGTCGCACATCCGGCGGCAATTCATCGGCATTCTTCCACTTATGCAACATTCCAAGTCGGCCCCAAGCACACCTAGCCATTCACCATTGATCCCCAGGAGATCAATCAGGCGCCGAAGGGTCGCTGGTGCATGGTCGATCACCCTCTCAAAATATCGCAGCCGCCTCATTCGCCTTTTTGTCGTAATATCTGCCCGTTGAGCCCGCCAATGAACATATTCATATTTTTGGTGCTCCACCGTTTGCGCATCGTGAGAAAGGCCAGTAGCCGTTCTGAGCCCACGCATATATGAAGCCCTCAGCCGTACCTCATTCCCCTCGCCAAGTTCATGCCAAATCTCAATCTGCTGGAATAAACGAGAAAAAAGCAAGCGCCTCCACATACCTGGCTTTGAATTCATCCTTAATATTTGTTCGTGGTACGATACTCCGTCTGATAGGAACAACTGCTTGCTCACAACTTTGAAGACGCCGACTAACTTCTGGACGCCACGAGTTATCAAATGGCACCACCACCCCCATATGTGTGTAATGACGTTCTACATGAAACGTAACCCATATTTGGCACTCGTGATCGGCACCTCCCCTTCGTACAGGGTGTCACGAAGGGCCTCAATATTCACTCCTCGTAGCTGAAACAGTGCACCAGTCTTCCCCCTCCCGTAGTTAGGCCCCATGAAGTGCGCGACGAAAGAGGCGCGCATGATGCCCATCGCATCCTTCACACTCTGGAGCGTACAACTACTTTCCTGCACAACTGGATCATCACATCATCAACGAACGTAATATCCACCAAGGGGTTGTCATCATCTCCAGGCTTGCTTACAAGATCGTGCTCAGGCTGGTAAATGCCAAGATCCAAGACGAGACTCGCCGCTTGCAGACTTCGACGCACCAGGTCCAGCGGCTTAGTGAACACAAGATTGAAGAGATAATCCGCCGTCGCACACCCAGGTCTTGATCCACGGGTTGGCATACCAAGTAGCGTTGACCCACCTACTTCGAACCATACCAGACGTTGTGACTCTGCCACCAATGTGGCTAGATGTCGGTCAACCCGCTGGCCATCCAATAGCGCAGGCTGTGATAATATATGGCTCGCCAGCGGTACCAAGCAAAGTGGAAGATCACACTCGTTAAGGATCGACTCTGGCTCATCCTCCAAATATTGCATGCGGCTTGCCATCTGGCGAATAGTACGATGAAATGCCGCCTTGAGATCCAAAAATGCACACGCCGCAGACACATGATTCTTTGCCGCCAGCTGGGAGATAAGCCGAGCCTGCTGAGAAGCCATCACCGTTGAACGCCTCGGCCGTCCACCAAGCTGAGAACCCCTTAACATAAAATCCAGCGCGTACGCCAATTGCTTCCCCAAGAACCGATAGTGATGCTTCGCAAAGACATTGCATATCTCCACCGCCCTATAGGCCTTGTTCGTGGAGGGATCCCCTGAATTTTTGGATACTTCCCCCAACCGGCTGTGCTTGAATGCGATCGGTTCGATCCCAGTCGCACAGACTTTCACCAACAAGGGGTTTACCAACTTGGAGATCTGTTTCGGCGCTGCGTGTAGAACTTCCTACAATAGACCATCGGTACCCGCTGCCCGCCTTCGTGGTCCTCGCGACAATCGATACTCCGCATCCGCCAGGTGTGGGAGCACCTGTATATTCAAGGGGACATCTGCAAGTGCCGTGCTCGGAAACTTTTGATATACCCCCGCGTATTCCTGCGCAGACACAACCTTCGCGTCCTCCAACTTGCTGTACACCTGCATCCTGTTATTACCCATGTCTTCCTCCGACGCGATGACCTTGCCTTCATCGTCCTTCCTATACGGTAAGAACTTGCCGTTGGAAAAACGAAGGCGCCCCCTACCTCCGCAGAGAAGTAAACGCCTCGCCGCCTGCCGAGCCTGCGGGTGGTCACCAAGTACCGTGTGCACCCCGATATGCTCTGCATAGTCGTTCAATCTACCATCGTTCTCCGAAACAAGACGACGGTGCAATATGTGGGTGGTGATCCCCATGAAGGCATATATCTGACATTTGAGCTCAGTGTTCGACCAAATTCTATCATTCAGAAATTGCACGCCCAGCACCAGCTTGTCCGATTCTTCGTGCCAGGGGTCACCTTCCTGCGAAAAGGATTGGTATTGTAAGGGTAGGAACGTACATATGTTATGACAGGGTTTGCCATCTCCTCGCTGAAAATTATGTAGTCCCTGAAGTACATAGCGCCGTGGTCTGATGAGTCGCACTGTGTCCCATGTAATATATGACTGTGAAGGTGCGAAAAGATCCCTCGCAAAACACTGCCGAGCTGCATCCTTCACCTGCCTCATCACATCCGAATACTGAGAGTTGACTTCCTGCTCCCATGGCCCAGGTTCAGCATTACCAAGAATTTCTCTAAACCGCATACATCACCCATCCTGCTTCAATTTGTCGCATGACAAATACACCTGACCACATTCCAACCTCGGCGCTGCAATATGTTGGCAACACATGCGCGCAACCACCAGTCGGTCGTCTTCTTTACATAGCCCATTGCCCAAATTTGAAAAACACGGAATCCAACCGTTGCTTGGAACCACGAAGCCGACATACCAATGTAACCCGTTCTATGTAGAACCGTCCCGCCCGTATATGTCCAACAGTCTGCGCCGCCAACTAGCGCATTGCACATGCGTATGTTATGGAACGTCGCAAACTCAGCGAGCATCTTCCCATTCTCGTCAACCTGGCTGGTAAGTAGACTGTCCCCAATGAACGGCATCTCCATAACACTCGTGTCTATCCGTGCATTCGCGTCCATAAGCAAAATATCCGACTGATGTGCCTGGAATACCTCCGTCTGCTCCTTCCACCACTGTCTTCTCTCTTCTACAGGTCGCCCCCGAGGTGGAGCATGCATCACCGCAACTTTTTATCTGGAGATGAGGCGCCTCTATCTGCACGACCAAGCATGTCGGGGTCTTGTGTATAACTCGCAAATGTTGCTGCTGCAGGAAGTAGCCCTGCCTCTGACACGTCGCATACGGTATCGTTGTAGAGACTAGAAGTGCACGCCCTTGCCCACCAGCACCCGCAACCGCTCGAAGAGTTACGTCTCCATCCGCCCACTGCTGACCTTCTCGCCCTCGAGCCTCCTGTACCCCAACCAATAACATGTTCTCGCTGTGGAACTGGAGACGCAGCTTGCGTAACCTTTTCTTCTTATTCTCACGCTGCGTCTTGTTCAATTTCTTAGACTTCGCAGCACCTTTCCGATGTGTTAGCTTGTTCCGTTCCAGATGTGCCATTCGGGTAAAGTTTGCTCCTCATCTCGTTTGTATCGGTGAACATTTTGTTATCGGAATATCCAGCTGGCTCCTGAAAATAAAGACCATCCTCACAAACGTTGGGCTAACAATGTGCATAACGTTGATCATATCTCAACCACTGCCATCGGAGGCCATGGTCGTACTCGACGTGCTCTGCTACCTGCAAGTGTGGGACCCCACGGTGGACTACTAAGTTCGACCGAGCAATATTGTCCGCCAAGTGATACCGTGGGTCCAAGTCGTGTGATTTCGTATACTGCAACGAGACGTTTCCTCTATAACATACGTCCCGTGATAACGCATCCAAGAAAACCGCAAGCTCCCAGTTCGGCTGGTAGCCATGCTTCCCATGTACTATGCCAAGGGCTATCTTCGAATCAGATGTGACCGTCCAATCGGTCTCCATCTTGTCATTCAGCATGATGATATAGAGTATCGCCCATATCAACGCCATGATTTCCGACGTAGTACTATCCATATGACTGTTCTCTCCAATGGTCCGTGAACTCTCCATCGTCCGTGCCGCCAGATATCCTTGGAATACGTAGTCGCTCTCCACTTGGTTGCTAAACACCACAACCCACCCGTCAAGTGGGGGTTAGACTCCTTGTGAGATCCATCCGTCCATATAAATCAGCGCATTGGTCTAGCCAATCCATCGGTCCGCCTGGGTTCCACCAACAATGGTAGCCTGGCCAGCTCCGACAGCCCGACGTTGCTGAAGTCGTGGGCAAGCTGAGTGGGGCGGTCCATCCGACGCATCACGTCCTGGAAAGTGTCTGGAATATTCACCTTGCAACAGCGCGGTGGCTCTAGTAGCCCAGCCAGCGCAAGGCACCTAGAAGCAGAGCGTGGCATCTTCGGCACCGCTGCGCGCTCCAAGCCTGGCGGGGGAGGAACCGTGCAACGCGCCGTTGACGTCGTAGACGGGGAGCGAGGATCTTCACCCAGACGAGCGCGCCCCTCGCGTCCCACCGTGGTTGCCCGACAGTGATCCCGCCCACGATTGTCACGAAAAAATTCACCTTCGTGATGCGTAGCATCTAGCCTGTATTCGACGCCACCACCTTCACAAGGCGACGCCCTAGAAACCTGCGAAACACGCAACGGTGAGCATGCTGACATCACGCTTCCACTCGGCCTCGGCGATGCCAGTCGTGATCTCCCACAATCCGACATTGGTGACCGCGGAGCACTTGGAATTCCAAAATCCGCGGCCCTATCACGCACTTCACCTAAGCGGCCATCTCTCCCAGGTGAAATGTTCCATCTCACTTTTTTGGGATATGCCCACACTCAACCGACTGTCTCGTCTGTGAAGCTATGCGCACACGACCCCCTGGATGATCAAAACCATCTCCGCCTGGTATTCCGCCAATCCGAACCCTAGCAGGAGGAGGTCGTCGAGCAGCCCCATCACTAGACTCGTTTCCATGTTCCGAGCTACCCGGGGTCCCAAGGTGAAAGAACTGAGGCTTCCCCACCGCAGGCGCGATACTGGTTGGCATAGACGTTGGCGTCGGATAATACGGTTGCTTTCCGTTCTCTCTTTGACGCCGCCCGAATGGCTGCATCGCCTTACCAACCAACTCCTTAGCAGGGCCCTTTCCCCGATGCTGATGACATCCTTCGAAGTGCACCACTTCAGGGGGCCAGCCTTTCGCCACAAGATACGGATCCTCCCCTGCCAAATTGGGCGACGCCTGCTCCGTTGGGACCTCTGAAGGCACTGGGGGCGTGGGAGCGATCGACGACTCCACTTCAACAGCTTGATCTGAATGTCCGAACCGTGCGTGGCTTTCATGTCGTATTTCTGGGGTCGGTGAACCATGTATCGCCGCCCATGCCTGTATTTCTTCCTCTTGGATCTTCGCCTCCATCTCGTCGTTGGCCATAACCCCCTGCGGTGGCTGATAATGACATTGTTTGCGTATTTTTTGTGCACACATTGGTTCCTCCTCGGCCATGCGCATTGCAATATCTACTTCAATCCCCTCAGGGCATGGAGGTGGCGAAGCCTGCGGTATAGGAGGCTCCGCCCCCCCAGTCTTGGGCGTGGCCGCACCCGCAGTGGATGACGCCGTTCCCATCTGCGCGTTCGACCTCTGAATCGCATCCACGACCCCCATCTGCTGCCGCATTACCTCAGTCTTTTGAAACTCTCCCGCAAACCGAGCAAGATCCTCAGCGTCCCCCTTGATTGCCTGATCCTCCTGTTCTTCGTGCCATGTCTGCAAGTGCTGCTGATGCTGTTCAGGAATAAGATTATTGAATGTCTCCTCCGTCTGTCTCCTTATCCATTCCATTCGCTGCTCCTCCATTTGCTGGTATTGCTGGTATTGCTGGCTCTGGATGTTCTGCATGTTCATGGTCTGCTCTGCGTTGGCCCTCTGTTGTTGCTCCTGGATCTGTTGATATTGTAGCGCCTGCTGTTCCTGAAACCGAGCACATTCTGCCATGACCTGGTTCTGCAAATGATTTGACTCGTTCTCGACTTGAGCATTCCGTCGAAGTAGTGTCTGATGTAGCTCCCCCTGTCGTGTAGCTTGAGCCGTCACCATGGTTCAGCGCCTTCATCTGCTGAATCATTGCCATCACTCCAGCACTGGGCGCTACGTGCCGCTATTCGCACTGATCCTGCTGCGGGAGTGGCTGCGTAGAGTGCGACCCTGAGGATGCTTCGACCCGTCGTACTGCACCCTCCATCTCATATACCTTACCATGCCGCGTGTCCTCCTCATCGTCCATCAAGAAATCCTCGTCTTCCTCCTCGTTCTTCCTCTTCAGGTCACTCAACAACTCGAGCGCGCTCTCCCTCTTCTTCCTGAGCTCTGCTTCGTGATCAGCCAGCTTCCGCCTTTCACTCTGAATGTGCTTTGTTTTTATCTGCGCCTCCAATTTCTCAACATCATTTTCCAAAATTTGCCGTTGCTTGAAACTCGGCTTCGCCACCATCAACATATATTTCAATACCTTTACATCTGCCACCTGAGGGACACATCCTTGATCTGCTTCACGCGCTGCAATGATCATATTCAATAACTTGTTGATATTATGGTTCGCCTCGCGCTTGTACTGCTGAATTGCCTGGTTTCCTTCTGGTGGCGCCACATATACTGCGTGTTCATTAGCTCCGTCTGCCTTTGCTATTGGTATTTCATCAAAGGCTTTCTGTAGTCGTCCATCCCTATCACGATGCTGTTGATCGCGTGGTCTAGATTGACGTCTGCTTCCTCTTGGCCTTGACCATGGCTCTTTTTCTTTCCATGACTGCTGGTCCTTCTGCGTGTGGTATCGCTGATACTGCTCATTCGCCTGTGACCACAAAGGCGCCATTGCCTCCTGCTGGTATCGCTGGTCCTGGCTGTGCTGCTGGTTGCGCTGGTGCTGCTGGGCCGAGTGGTGGTTGCTCAAAATGTTGGCCGCCTCGACCACTCGCAGCAACGCACGCGCCGAGGCGCGGCGGCCTCTCTCCCGCCTGTGCCAGGCTGGCTCTCCCTGTCGCCTCGTTGTCGTCGCAGTAGCCAGCTGCCGCGGCCGCCCGTGAGGCAGCTCGCCTGAGCCCAGGCCGTGGGGGCAGCCCGCTGCACGAGTGGGGCGACGACGGGCCCCAGGCGCGCGCGGGCGGGCACCCTTCCTCAGCCTGTGGCTTTCCTCCTCCTCCTCCTCCTCCTCCTCCTCCTCCTCCTCCTCCTCCTCCTCCTCCTCCTCCTCCTCCTCCTCCCCCTGGCAGGGCAAGATACTGGGCCTGCCGCGACGACGGGAGCACTGAGCACGCAGGACAGACACCACGTCGTTCCGAGTTCGGCCCCCGGGGAGGGGCCGGGTGGTCGGGGCCGCGGCGCTCAGAAGTCCCCACGGTGTGGCGCCGGCAGGATGCAGCGACGAAGACCAGAAGGTTGGCGAAGAGAGACGGGGACGAGAAGATCGGTGCTGCTGGCCACGACTCTGTGCTGCGCAAGTCGGGTATGAACCGTGGGGCGCCTCGCGTATCTGGCCGCGCAGACAGAGGAGGGTATGGATCGTCGACATTCGGTGTGGTCAATGATTGCGGCGATTGGTTGAAGTGTGCGCTGACAGCGAGGCCATGCTGTGCTCTAGTGAACCTGTAATCCCACCAGACCTGGGGGGCCCTTCCAACACCCTGCGTCCCCTTCGGGGAGGGGTTTACCCTTTCCCCTCCCCCCTCCCGCTGGGCCTGGGGGGGGGTCCCCGAGACGCTGAAGCGTCCAAGACGGCCTCGGCGAGAAGCCCAAAATGATCAATGTTGTTAAGATTTTGGCCAAATTGGGGCCTCCTGGGGGAGGGGGGACCGAATTTGGGAGCTCCCCTCCTTCGATCGATCTCCTCCCCGATGGCCCCAGGCCCCAAGAGGTGCCCAGGAGGCCCACAAGAGGCCCCCAGGGGGCGCCACTGATGCCCCCAAGAGGCTCCTACAAGACCACCAAGACGCCCCGAGAGGCCCCCCCAGAGGCACCCAAGACGCCCCAAGAGGCCGCGGCAAGAATCCCGAAATCACTGACGCTCCAAAGGTTTTGGTCCATTTTAACCTCCTGGGGGGGGAGGGGGGGCGGCAAATTAAGGGGCCCCCCTCCGTTGATCGATCTCTTTCTAGATAGCCCCAAGATGGCCCCTGAGGCTCCCAATGGTGAAGCTCCCAAGAAACTCCCAAGACGCCCCAAGAGCCCCCCCAAAAAATGCACCCAAGACGCCCCATGAGGTCTCGGCGAGAAGCCCAAAATCATGAATTTGATGAGATTGGCAACATTGGGAATCCTGAGGGGGGACCCTGATAAAGGAGCCCCCCTCCTTTGATCGATCGCTTCCAGGATGGCCCCTGAGGCTCCCGAGGGTGTCCCAAGACGGCCCCAAGTTGTGCACAGGAGGCCCCGAGAGGCCCTCACGATACCCTCAAGATCCCCCCAAGAGGCTCCCAAGAGACCCTCAAGAGGCCCCAAGAGGTTCCCCAGAGGCACCCAAGACGCCCCTAAAAAGGCACCCTGGACTGCCAAGAGACCCCGAAGACACCCCAAGAAGACTCCAAGAAGCTCTCGGAAGACATCCGGAGAGACTCCGAGATGCCTTCAAGAGGTCTCTGACCTTTCTGCACGCCCTTCTCCTCCTCCTCCCCTCCTCCTCCTCATCATCATCATCATCATCATAAGCAGCATCATCATCATCATCATCATCATCATCATCATCATCATCATCATCATCATCATCATCACTCATCATCAGCATCATCATCATCATCATCACATCATCATATCATCATCATCATCATCACAGCATTCAGCATCATCATCATCATCAATTATCATTCATCATCATCATCATCATCATCATCATCGTTCGTCGTCGTCGTCGTCGTCGTCGTCGTCGTCATCATCATCATCACATCAGCAGCAGCAGCAGCAGCATCATCATCATCATCATCATCATCATCATCGTCATCCTCATCAGCAGCATCATCGTCATCATCAGCAGCATCATCATCAGCAGCAGCATCATCATCGTCAGCAGCAGCATCATCATCGTCATAATCAGCATCATCATCAACAACATCAACATCATCGTCACCATCATCATCAGCATAATCACCAGCAGCAACATCAGCATCATCATGATCATAATAATCACCATCAGCAGCAGCATCATCAGCAGCATATTCAGCATCACCAGCATCAACATCATCATCAGTATCATCAGCATCATCAGCATCATCAGCAGCACCATCATCATTATCAGCATCATCATCATCATCATCATCATCATCAGCATCATCATCATCGTCGGCAACAGCATCAACATCATCATCAGCATCACCATCAGAATCATCATCATCATCACCATCAGCGTCATCAACATCATCACCACCACCATCATCATCAGCATCAGAAGCATCATCATCACCATCATCATCATCAGCAGCAGCATGTTTATTAGGATCATCATGATCAGCATCATCAGCAGAATCATCAAAATCAGCATCAACACCATCATCATCATCCCCATCATCAGCAGCATCATCAGCAGCAGCATCTTCATCCTCATGCTCACAGTCATCATCAGCAACATCGTCCTCCTCCTCCTCCTCATCATCATCAACATCACCATCAGCATCATCATCATCAGCAGCACCAACATCATCATCAGGGTCATCCGCATCATCAGCAGCATCATCATCATCCGCATCGTCATCATCATCAGCAACAGCAGCATCATCCTCCTCCTCATCATCATCATCATCATCATCATCATCATCATCATCATCATCATCATCATCCACCTGCTCCTCCTCCTTCCTCCGTCCTCCTCCCCCTCCCCCTCCCCTCCCCTCCTCCTCCTCCTTCTCCTCCTCCTCCTCTCCTCTCCTCCTCCTCCTCCTCCTCCTCCTCCTTCCTCCTCCTCCTCCTCCTCCTCCTCCTCCTCCTCCTCCTCTCTCTCTCTCTCTCTCTCTTGCTAACGCTCCCTCCTCATCCTATGCATCCGCCTCCTCCTCCTCCTTCTCATCCTGCTCCTCCCCCGATTCCTCCTACATCCTCCCCCTCTTCGGGTACGGCATCTGACGAAGCCCTTTATTACACTGCATTCACCTCCAAATCCCTCGTCGGGGCAACCTGTCTGGGCATGGTTTCTGTATGGGCGAATGGGGTGACGCCAGGCGTCTGGAATTGACGGGGGAGAGCGAACACGAATCAGACAGCATCGCCAAACCGGCGTGGCCTTATGGTACATCTTGGAGTTGAAGCGGATGCCTGGCTCGAAGGAGATGGGCATGCTGCCTGCGGCGATGTCTATCTTGTCGAACCACCTGCGGGGGCATCAGTGGGCACAAAGATGGGGCAAGGCGAGGAAGGCCGAAACTGTCGTCCACTTGTTAGTCAGGCTGTGTGCGCTACTGCGTTTATCCGTCATGGCCTCAACGGTGGAATAAGGGTGGGGAAACGCGACCAACAGAGGACGTGCGTGGTGGGGGGGAGAAGCCGGCCCTCTGAAAACCTCCGCCCCCCGCCCATCAGGCTCCCCCTGGACCCATCAGTGTAGTGTCGGCGCCCGTGATGGCCAGCAGGGATGGAGGAGAGCGGACCGCAAGGAAGGTGAGGGAGGTCGTGGCCAGCAACCAGATCCATACCCTCGGCCTGGTGCGTCGGGCCCGTGGGCAACGACGCCGTAATTGCGGGGCGTTTTGTCGCGGAATGCCCCCGCGCGGAACGATACGACAGCATATCCACGAGATGACGCCCCAGAACACAGTCCGCGAGGGTGTGGATGTAATCAAAATCTGCGATAAGCATTGAGTGCAAGGATGCAAGACCCTCGGACGGGCGGGAAAGCCAAGAATACGCGCGTCCCAAACGCGCCAAGGATGGCCAGAGCCGAAGGATGCAGGGTGCCCTTGCGACAAAGACCCATCCTTGGACGCCGGCTCTGACTGTAGGGATACGTCTGCCGCTCGTGAGGAGGCGAGGTCACGGGCATCGCCGAGCGCAGCGGCAAAGGGATACGGCTAAGTCGGGCCTGTCCCCCTACAGGGGGATTTTCGACGAAAAACACAAGACACACTGAAAATGGTCAAAAAATAATCCAAAAATGGTCTGGGGACTATGTTGTGGAAATTGTTGGACCTTTTGGGGGGCATTTTCGGGGTATCTTTCATTTTTCGTCGAATATCCCCCTGTAATTAAGGGGACACGCCCGCTTCAAGGATACGGCCCCGCCCCCGGCTCGCCCCCCCGCCCCCCGAGCCCGGCGCGCCATGCCCTCCGGCGAGCGGCAGCCTCACCCCAGGGGACCTCGTCGGCCTTCTCTGGCCCATGCAGGGCGCGAGGCAAGGACGCCCCGGCCCCGCCGCCGTGCGGGTGGGCTGGCTCCGGGGGGGGAGGCATCGACCTGGGATCGGCGGGACACCGCCGATGGATCGACGACAGGCCCCAGCGGCGAATCCGCACGTCCCTGCGCGCGGCGGGCCATCGGCTCCCATCAGCGAGGACTGGGCGCTCTTGGGGATCGATGCATCCCCCCCAGGGCCGTCTTTATCCCCCCCTGACGTTGACCCGGCGGTGGACAAACCTCCCTTTAGCAAACCTCCCCTTAATGAAAACGGCCTGGGACCGAAACCGACGGACCTGGACCCTCAAGAATGACGGCCGCGACGCCCTCTCGCGAACCGCAAACGGCCAAAATTCCTGAATCGAGACGTCACGGTAGGAGGCCTATCCACCTCCGATTGACTGTGATGAGGACGCCCTTGCCTGGCCTGGCCGCCCTGTCGGCGGGGATCTTCTGACCCGGGTCAATCCAGACCCGGGTCAGTCAGGCCTTGCAGAATCCTGCAAGGTCCTGCAAGGTCCTGCACCCAAACCCGGGTTAACGCGCAGGACCCTGCAAGATCCTGCAGGATCCTGCACCCAAGCCCGGGTCAATGCGACCCTGGCCCTGCAAGATCCGGGCGCTCTGGCTGACCCCCGGTTGCACTGACCCCCGTCTCCAGGCTCCACATCCAGAGCGTCTTGGACTGTTTGGGAAGGGGTGCCGCAAAGCTGAGTCGCACTGGATATGGATAAAAGTCGAGCCTTTGGGGGCCAGATGTTGATCCGCCCCAAACTCCAAGACTCCCTGGATGTGGATGTAACTATTGCCCGCATGTGATGAGAACGCCCTGGCCCTGCCGCCCCTTGAGCAGGGACCGACCGTCCTGGCCTTCCTATAGACATACCACGAGATGTTCCTAGAACCAAAAATGTTCTAAACACAAAAACAGTGTCCTGAGAACATTCACCCGATGTGTTATAACAAGACGGTCCCAGCCCCCACTGGAAATCGAGGGTAAATCCGAGCCTTCGGGTCGGGTTGGGATAGTTTGGTGTGTGGTGAGACCTGACCCCATGTGTTAAAACAAGACAATATCCGCCAGAAATGTTCTAAGAGAACATCTCGTGGAAACCACAAAGAAGGTTCTCAGCACATTTTGATCTGTAGGGCTGTAGGCGAGCCAGGACACTTCGCCACTGCTTCATGAGGACGCCCTGGCCCTGCCGCCCCGTCGCCGACAGGCCCCGACCCCGGCCGAACGCTGGTTCTTTTGCCAAACGATCAAGGATGTTCCCTGTGTTTTTTTTGTTTCGTGCGTGTTTTTTTTGCCAAACGATCAAGGATGTTCCTCGATGGTCCTCGCCGGAGACAAAATGCACGCGTCCGAGAGATGCCAAGCGACATGCCCCGACCCCGGCCGAACGCGAGCCCGATCGCCCCCCGCGCCGCCCACGCCGAGCCGCGCGGGGGCCCCGCCGCCGCGAGCGCCGGCCGCGCGGCCCACCTCCCCCGCGGGGCCCCGCCCCGCCCGCAGGCCGGCCGTGCGCGCGGGGGGGGTGCGCCGAGAGGGGCGCGGCGGCGGTGCCGCGCGGGCCCTGCCGCGGGAGCCCTCGGTGGAGCTCCCCGTGGGGCCACGATTACCAGCCTCGAACGTACCCCCATCCCTAAGATTGGCACGCCAAAAGGCGATGACAGTCTCAGGGATGCGCCCTCAAGAGGTACGGGAGTCCCTAAGACTGGCGTCGTGATGAGGAGGTGCCCAGCATAGGGATAGGGATATGTTCCAGGCTGGTAACACGATGCGCCTGTGTCGTCCCAAGGGGGGACGGCCCTACGCGGGGCCAGGCGGCGGCGCCGGGGCGCCGGCATCACTCGAACGTCTCATGGTCGGATGTATGACAATTGGGGCTGGGGCCGGAGAGATGGGAGCCGGAGTCGGAGAGATTTGAGCCGGTTTCGGAAAATGGGTGGCGCGGACGCGGAGGGGGGGAAGGGAAGAAGGAGGAGGAACGCAAGGTGTCGTCTCTGCAAAACGAGGACCCAACACCACAGGATGGTTGGGACTTGAGACGCCAAGCTTTCGGGAGCTTAAACCGTTCTTGGACCGTCTCGGAGGCCTCTTGGACCGTCTGTGGAGCGCTCTCGGACCGCTCGGACCCCCCCCGAAGGCCCCCAATGGGTCCTGGACCGCCAGGGATACAGTGGGTACCAGGGGGGGGGGCAGTTTGGGAAAAGTGGGCCGCCTCCGGGTACCAGCGGGGGCGCAGTCGCCAGGCATATCATAAAATATTGCTCGCCCTCCCCCTCCTCCCTGCCCTCCTCCAGGGAACGACCCGCATGGCAATCTGTGGCCTCGCTCTGCCTCCGTACCTCCCTCGTCTCGTCTTCGGTCCACCTTCGGCGGCGACGACAGGGGCGACTACGTAGCCCAGGGGCGGGCATTGGGAGCTTCTGGTGGCGACGGGCAGGCGGGTGACGCTTGGTCGCGGCAGCGTGCCGCGCCTCGCGTCGTGGAACTTCTCCAGGAACGGCAGGTCGACCTCGGCGCGTGAGCGCGTTGGAGGCAAACGTCAGACACCATGTGGGAGGGAGGGATCAAAACATAGAGGTATGTGGATATAGCGAGAAAAGAGAAGAATGAAGAGAAGGAAAAAGAGAGAGAGAGAGAGCCAGAGCGACAGACTGATGGGGCACACAATGATGGGGGGCGAGAGAGAGGGGCAGACACACAGAAAAAGAAAGAGAGAGCGACAACGAGAGTGGAGAGAGAGAGAGAGACAAAAAAAAGAGAAGCAGAAAGAGAGAAAGAGAAACCGCAGTAGCAGGGCGAGCAGGAGCAAGAACAACACAGGCGGGCACGAGCACGCGCAAATCCGGACGGATGGTCGGACCCTCTGGAGACGATCTGAATACGGATCCTGGGAGAAAGAAGAAAGAGAGAGAGAGAGAGAGAAAACAAAAAGAGAGAAAGAGAGAGAGAGAGAGAGGAAGGCAGTGGTAGAGAGGGGGTGGAGGAAGAGCCGGGGAAGGGAAGGGGGGAGAAAGAAGTGGTTGGACGCCTCTGAATCCAGGCCGGGGACGGGATGAAAGACACTGAGCCGACGGAAGCGGGCGAAAACATGCCCCGTCGAGTGCTCCAAATCGGGCCCGCGGGCATGGACCTGACGACATGGCCGTGACGACGAGAGCTCTGCCCCGAGCTGCAATCATCGTCTGTCCCTACTTACGTCGACTGCCAGTAGTGCTCGCAAACCTTCGCCCTGACAATACCTGCAACCACAAGTTGGCCCTCACACTCCAGGTTCGTTGCGGCAGTGTCGCGCTTCTCCTCCACAACAGCTGGGGTGTGTAACACAGGCCCTGGGCCCGCCTTATCTTCCCGGAGCGTTACCCCCAATTTCAATCGCACTGCAATTGCACTCAGACCTGGAACCATCCTTGAATGTGCGCCTCCAGGAATACGCAGTTTCGATGTGGGAAGTTTCTGCGATCCTCTGCGCTTGCCTTGGCGCTCCCTTGCCGCCCGCTCGAGTTATTTCGCCTTCTGCTTGGACTCCTTACCAGACTGGGTGTGTGAAGGTGAGCACCCGCGCCCCCATCCCTCCCCTTGAAACCAGAGGCCACGGAACACTGGTGTTATGCCAGCTGGCTGATGATATGGTGCCCCTCCTCCTGCACCGCATCAAGATCATCAGCCGGCTCTCACTCTCTCTCTCTCTCTCTCTCATGTTCTCTCCCTGAGTAGTTCTCTGCAGATGCATGTGTACATATACATATATACGTATGCAGAGATAGATATGTGCGTATTCCTCCCTCTCTCCATCCTTGCACGTATATATCAATACATGCATACATACATATACAAGTCTGAATATATGTATATATATTTATACCTGTATATATGGGAATATATAAATATTTATATATATATATATATAGATATATTGCCCCAGAGGTAGGATGCTGGCGACACCGCACACCAGATCTCATTGGCGACGATCCTTTTCTCCAGGCTACCTGGAAGATAGGTAGCCTGGAGGCCCCTTTTAGCACCGAGGACAATCCCTTTGCAGCCGCCACGACCCCCAAACATAGCCACCGAGTCCCACCAGCCCTCTGGGCGTAGGTGGTTTGGAAAGTGTCTTCTTCCACCCCTCCTTCTTCCCCTTCGGGGAGGGGTTCACCCCTCCCCCTAACCCCCTCCCCTGGACCTGGACGGGGCGTTTCGCGAGCGGTCAGAGGGTACTTTTTCGCCCAAGATGGCTCCAAGAGCGCTTCGGAAAGCCTAAGATGACCTCCAAGATAGCCACCGAATTCCCAAGGAGTTGCGTCGCAATTGTGTATTTTTCTGAAAGCATGCAGCGGGGCAGGAGGAGGGTAAAGGCTTCACCCTCCTCCTGCCCCGCTGCCCGCGGGCAGCGGGCTGACCGCCCTGGCGCGCCTCGGTGCCCGCGTCGTCGTCGGCCCGCACGGAGTCCGTCGTGTTCATCATCGAGAGGACGCGCGCCTGCGCCCGCGGGCCCGGCCACCCGCGATGGGGGGGTAAGGGGCAGCGTTGGGGGAGAGCCGGCTCTCAGTACGGGACGTGAAAACGACCACAGCCACTGCTTTTCTCTTCTTGCCGCCTTCCAGCCAGCAGAAACGAAGCAGTGGTTGTGTGGCCACTTTCGTTGCGCTTGGCACCAGGGAAAGGACCACAAGGACTGCTCCTTTTTCGGCCTGCTGCAAGGCGGCGCAAACAAGAAGCAGTGGCTGTGAGGGAGGAGGGAGGAGGGAGGAGGGAGGGAGGAGGGGGAGGGAGGAGGAAGGAGGGAGGAGGGAGGAGGAGGGAGGAGGAGGAGGAGGAGGAGGAGGAGGAGGAGGAGGAGGAGGAGGAGGAGGAGGGAGGAGGAGGAGGAGGAGGAGGAGGAGGGAGGAGGAGGAGGAGGAGGAGGAGGAGGAGGAGGAGGAGGAGGAGGAGGAGGAGGAGGAGAGGAGGAGGAGGAGGAGAGGAGGAGGAGGAGGAGGAGGAGGAGGAGGGAGGAGGAGGAGGAGGGGGAGGGGGAAGAGGAGGAGGAGCAATAGGAGGAGGCCGTCGCCGGCAGATCGGGCGCAGGCCCTCCGACCGCGGGTCCTCGCGCTCCGGGGCGGGCTGGGCTGTCAGGCCCGCGTCGAGCACCCTGGGGAGGACACGAGGCACGCGGCTGCGAGGGAGCCCGGAGTGGCCGACATGGAGTGCTTCGGCGCCGACCTTGCTGCCGCGCCCGCTGCACCCTCGGCATCGGCTCAGTCCTGTTCCGCGGGTAGTGTGCGCCTGCTGCTGCTCACCCGTCTTTCTGCACAGTCCTACACATTCCTCCTCCTCCTCCTCCTGAATTTCTTCCCTGAACCTCCAGGGAGGCCGAGGAGGACGCAGAGGAAAGACGCAAAGGGCGGCAGTGGTTACCAAAGCCTGCTGTTTGGATGTTCCAAGATAACGGCAGTCACGTCCCCGCGTCTCCGCCCCCCAAAGGCGACGACACGTTCCGCGCAGGCGGCGTCTGGGAATGCCTAAGGATGACCGAGGCCACATGGGAGCAACATGTAGGTAGCTATCTGCACCACAGCGCTTGTGTACACCACAAAATGCTCGCGTGCACCATAGCGCGCGTGCGCACCACAGCGCTTGTGTACACCACAACACCCGCGTGCAACGCAGCAGCTGTGTACACCAAAGTGTTTGCGTGCATCACTGCGCACGTGTACACCACAGCGGATGTGTACACCGCAGCAGCCGTCTACAACACAGCGCCTGTGTACACCACAATGCTTGCGTGCACCGCAGCGCCTGTGCACACCACAGCGCCTGTGTACACCGCAGCAGCCGTCTGCAACACAGCGCCCGTGTACACCACAGCGCCTGCGTGCACAGGACAGGTAGAAGGAGAATGTGGGTGAGGACCTGCTGCGGACAGCTAAACACCACGCAAAGGGAGCGCTGATAATAGAATTCGATGTTCCCCCTTCCTTCCTCAACCATCCTCCTCCTCCTCCTCCTCCTCCCTCACCCTTCCCCCCGCCGTGCGGGTCGGCGCTACAACGCACGTGCGCATCTCAGTGCGCATCCCGGAAAAGTGGTTTATTGAATCAGTCCATCTGGTTCTGGGAAAATCAACTCGGCAGGAGCCTTCTGGACGCAAGTGGGAGGAACTAGGATGATGTGGCGGGACACAGGACTCGTATATTCTAGAGGCACTCCATTCCCATAAGGATTCAGATCCAAATCCCATATCAAACAATTGTATCCTGGGGGATTCACAAGCGCTCCATTTTGCACTAAGGATTTCTTATGAATTTCTATCTGCAACATAGGTGCTCTGTTGCACAAGGTTGCTGTGGTGCACACAGGCACTGTGGTGTACACGGGCGCCGTGTTGTCGACGGCTGTTGCGGTACACGCAGGCGCTGTGTACACAAGCGCTGTGCTGCACGCAGGCACTGTGAAGCACACTGTCGCCGTGTTGCACGCGGTTGCTGCGGTGCAAATAGGTGCTGTGGTGTACACCGGCGCTGTGGTGCACGCGGGCACTGTGGTGAACACAGGCGCTGTGGCGCCGATCGCCGACGACATGCTGCCGACCAGACGCCGCCGGCGCGAAACGTGACGCCACCGGCTCCCCTCTAGGGGGCGCCCAAGAGGGGGGTGTCCAAGAGGGACGGGTGCAAATCATGGCCCGGGGCATGAGCGCGGACCAGGGGGGGCAGGGAACGCACTGAAGCAAGAAGAGGGGCCATGGAAATCTGGGAGACATCATGGCCCCCGCCATGATATCCACCCCTCCCTAGTCATCACCCCCCTCTTGGCCGCCCCCGGCCTCCCCCCCCCCCGCCCGGGACGGCCGTCATCGCCCCAGAATGAAAAAGGAGGAGGAGGAGGAGAAAGAGGAGGGGGAGGAGGAGGAGGGGGAGGAGGAGGAGGAGGAGGAGGAGGAGGAGGAGGAGGAGGAGGAGGAGGAGGAGGAGGAGGAGAAGGAGGAACAGGCTCCTGCATCGCAAGGGAAACAGGTCCCGAGCAGGGCAGCAGGCACCGCGACCACGGCGACGCCCACGACGACAACGGCGGAGACGAGCCGAGATCACGATCCGCACCGAAGCACGGATTTGAGAAAAAGCCCACCCTGCAAAGGTCAATGCATATAGGGAGACAGGGAGGAGGAGGAGGAGGAGGAGGAAAACCTTGTGCAACGAAGAGAATATGCGCTTCCATCGTATCCGCGATTCGTCTGCCTCCATCTCCATTACTTCCCCTCCCTCGAGTTCCCTCATTCACTTCCCTTCCACCGTTCTCTCAACTTTCCCGTTCCCGATCCCCCCTCACTCTCCTAGGACTCTGCCTTGCGCGTGTTAGCTCTTGGGAGTCAGAAGGAAAGGGCATGAGGAGGAAAGGGAACGAGGTGGGAAAACAACGCAAAGCTAATGATGGTGATGAGGAGTTTGTGGGCAAGTTGAGTGAGGAAAGGATGAAACGGCGTAGGAACCATATGAGGATGAGGAGGAGCGAGGAAGCGGAGGAGAGGAGGAGTAGGAGTAGGAGTAGGAGTAGGAGTAGGAGTAGGAGTAGGAGTAGTAGGAGGAGGAGGAGGAGGAGGAGGTCGAGGGCATCAGCTCAGCCCGCATAACACACGTGAGCGTGTGGCTCGGAGAGGGCCCTTTCTATTCCCTGGAAAGAGCAGCTCCCGAAGCCACATACACCCGGAGGGCTGGTGGGGCTTCCAGCTCATGATTACCTTGAGCATAGTCCTCATCGTCGCCAACATCGGCAGCATCATCAGCAGCAACATCTCCATCAGCATGGGGAACATCGGTCCAGGATGTATGTGGGTCTTCAGAGGACTGGAGAAACGAGGAAGAGTGCAAATGAGTTCCACTTCTCCAAGAGTCAAAACTTTCGCACTCCTCCCGCTCCTCTCCTCTCCAGGCCATTCCCCCAGCCCGCCCACTCTGCATCACTCCACTCCTCCCCGCCGCAATCGTCCCCTCTCCTCCTTGATCCACCCGAGAGGATTTAATATGTTCAGGGCATTCGGAACAAGTAGAAAAACCATCTCATAGTTTCCTGCTGCACCTCTTCGTGGATTTCCTCCCCTCGCTCTGCCTTCTCCACCCTCCTTCTCCCATCCCCTGATTCCTGATGGGTCCTGAAGGGTCCTCATGGGTCAGGCGGGGCCTGACGTCGGCGCCTAAGCCTTGTTCGAAACTGGAAGTGGAAATCGGGCTGCGCACCACGTCTACTCTGCTAACTTCCTAACACCGGCAGAGGAAGAAGAGGAGGGATCAGGCAGAGAAGGCAAGGAGGAGAAGCGCAGGGAGGAGCAGGAAGAAGAGTTGGACGGTGGACGAGGAGAAGGACTCCAGTCATCTAGCCTGAGGCAGCCCCGGATCCCTGGCTGATAAGCCGCAGACACCTACAGACCCCCTGGTCGGTGAGCCCCGGACAGCCTCCTGTCACTGCGTCGATGAGCCTCAGACCTGCCCCGAGTCCCTGGTCAGCGCGCAGCCCAGGACCTCCGGCCAGCTAGCCTCCGACAGCTCCAGGGGTGCGGTGCTGGGGCGCGGCGACACTGCAGGATCGAGGGTTGGCAGAATCCTCAGCGGTGTTGTCTGTGCTCGAACTCGCTCTGCGTGCGCGGTGGCTGGGAGCGCTCCAACCACCGCGTCACCCCAAGAGGTCTTCGAGCAGCCTCGCGTATGTATGCAACGGACAATCGACCGCAGCATGCTGGAGGCACTTGTCGATTATCCTCAGAACGTGAGTTAGCGCCGGCGTTTGCTTGTCCACCGAAGCCGCCCAATACGACGCAGGCAGCGTAATGAAGGTCGATACAGGCTGCGTGCGGTGGGCGGAACTGGAAAGGGTAAATACACATTGGGCTAACACACGTCCTGAGGGTCATCGAACTTTGAGGATGTATCATGGTAGCGCGGTGGCCGGAACGGCCACAACCACCGCACACGAAATGGCTACATCAGCCTTCCATGACCGGTCGATACGCTGCCCAGACGCCAGACGCGGAAGCAGGATTACCACCGCAGGATCAAGGGTTTGTGATATCATGCCCTGTCACTGAGGGCCCGGTTGTTAAGGCGGTTCGGTATGGAGAGGGCCCGGTCAGTTCGACACTACTACAAGGATGATGAGCAGGCCGAGAAGGATTTTGAGGAGGCCGAGGAGCGATACTGGCATCTGTCTCGACGTGGAGGCCTGCCCCTTGGCAAACATCTCCGCGATGCGGAACGCAGGCAGCAGACGTAGCAACCACCGCCATACTAACTTCAAATGGTGGTCCCGCGACAGAGCTTGACAGCCGAGGTGACGCCGGAAAAACTCGAGTCCATTCCTCAAAAAGCTAGCAGACACTGTCTCCCGACACCTCTCACACGTGCGTGCTACACCGACACCTATCAAACCACAAAGTCGTCCAGGGCGAGCTGAGGGGCCTTCGGTGCCTTGCAATTGTCGCCGCCCTCGTGGCAATGGACTTGGTTCGCCTTCTCGGGCGCGGTGAAGTCCTTGACGACCGCCCAGGAGCACTGGCCCTCCACGTTGAGGGACCCGAAGCCGACGCGCACGTAGCCCATCTCGCCCCAATACTCACCCCACGAATTGCGCACGATCCAGTAGCCTCCGTTCTCCTGGTCCGTGCCCCAGCCGACGACTGATACAACATGGTCGATAGACCAACTCGAGTTTGTGATCACGCCACTTTCGTAGTTCAGCAGCGGGTTCGCGTCGATGCCGCAAGCAATGGGACCGCGCGTGTAGATCTCCTTCATCATGGCGTCCTTGCCGCTGATGGAGCCGTAGTCGGAGATGGTGACGTTCGGGTACGAGCTGAGGCCTGAACAGTCGCCGCCCTCCTGGTCGAAACTCCCGCAGGTGCGGGCAATGTTCTCGGGCTTGCACGTCCAGTCGCCGTGCTTGCAGAACCCCTCCGTGGACTCCGCGGAGCACGCCATGTAGGGCTGGGCAGTCGCGTAGCTCAATCCACTGCCGCTATCGGAGATCTGTTTCAACCACTGGTACACTCCGTCGATTGATCCACCGTGGCAGCTGCCAACGCCGCCACAATTAAGGATGTGCTGCACGGACGGGTTGATGTCGACTCCCTCTGCGTTGCGGGCGATCTTCACCCTGTCAGCCAGCGCAGACACCGCTCCGTGAGCCCAGCAGGAGCCGCAGTACTGGGGAATGTGCTGGTTGAGGCTCATGGTGCAGAAGCTCCTGCCGTCCTTGTTGCACCAGCTGAACTCCTCGGGGTACTCGACGTCGGACAACAGCTCGTGGGAGTCGGAGGAGTTGCCGCGCCAAACGATGCCCATGCCCTCCTGCACCTCGCGGCCGAGGAGCTCGCTCCTGCGCTGGCGGCCGCTGCCGCAGGTGAAGACGCCAGAGGGCAGGCGCTTGGCGTCCTCCTTCTGGTAGCAGGCGCTCGGGACCTCCTCGTGGTAAGTCGGGCCTGTCCCCCCACATGGGGATTTTCGACGAACATTTGAAACAAATATTCAAAAAATACTCCAAAGGGTCGAAAACTGTCAACAAAATCGTCCCCAGGCTAATTTTCTACTATGTTTGAAGATTCCCCCTGTGGAGGGACGGGCCCGACTTCATCCTCGTGCCACAGCGCGGCCCTGCACCAGGTGCACGCGGAGGCGGAGCCGCAGCTCCTCTCGTCGGTGTACCTCCCCCGGCACGCGTCGTCCGCCCGCGCGGAGGCGAGCAGGGCGAGGGCCAGGGCGGCCCTCATCGTCCCACGCGGGGGGGGGGGCGAGAAGCGCGGGCAGGGGCAGCGCGGACTGGGCAAGACGTCAAAGCGGCTGCAGATGGGGGGAGGGGGCCGAGGAGGAGGAGGCCGAGGTGGCGGCCGAGGAGGAGGCCGAGGAGCGCGGGGACGAAGAAGCCCAGGAAGAGGACGAGGAGGGCCGAGGAGGAGGCCGAGGAGGGAGGCCCAGACGGGGTCCGCCGGACGATGAGGAGGAGTGCCAGGGGCTCGAATCCAACCTCACCCCTCTTCACGGACAAACCCATGTGAACATGCACACGCATGGATCCTTTGGGAGGCTGCTGCGTCTAGGCTGACCAACCTCCCTATTGATTCGCCAAGCTAGCACACAAACAGAATCAATCTGGCTCAAGATCGCCTCCAGCAGTGAGGCCACGAAATCGCAACAGGTCGGTTCCCATTGACCACCGAGCTTCCCAAAGATCCCCCCGAGAGACCAACATGCTCCGAGCATTGCAGACGTTGACATGATTGTTGCCCTCTCGCCCATTCGCTTCCGCTCGTCTTCTGATACCTCAAGGCGGACACAAGATCGCCCAAGAAAGCCCCAAGAATGGCCCGAATACAGCCCCCGAGGCTGCCCGGAGCGCCCCCAAGGGCGTTCCAAAAGGGCTCCGGGAGATGCTGTGCTGGGCGGTGACAGGGCGAATCGAAATTCCAACGTCACCATGTTGAGGTCAAGTGCGTCCAAGAAGGCCCCCAAGAGTGCACCCCAGGCCCCCAGGAGGTTCCAAGAAGGCCCCAAGAAAGGGCCCCAAGAGGGCCTCCACGGCACCCCGATTGGCCAAAGATGCATTCTAGATTCCAAGATGGCCCCGAAATACCTCCAAGAACCTCCCAGAGCGAAACATCCGCAAGGGCCTTCATGGTTGACTCAGAATCGTCGTGCTCGTCATGTCATCTCGCCCTCATCATCTTTCTCGTTGTCCTCATCATCGTCCTCCTCCTCTTCCTCGTTCCTCCTCTCCTTCTCCTCCCCCCTCCCTCATCCCCGTCTTCCCCACCCTCGTCGTCCTCCTCCAACCACGGTGAGATCATCACAATTTGAGTGGGATGGGGAGAACATGTTCCGCGAACTTGATCAAATTCATGGTCACCCTCCTCCTTCCTCCTCCTCCTCCCATATTCATCCTCTTCCTCCCTGCTCATTATCCTCCCTCCTCCTCCTCCTCCTCCTCCGCCTCCTCCTTCGAACAAGCCGCGAAGATGTTCCCCATATTCGGGGATGGACAGACCCCCCTTTAGTAAAACGTGGTTTAGTGAAAACGACTTCGGGCCCAAACCTGGCGGGCGCAAGCCTGGAAAATAACGGCCACGGCGCCCTCTCGACAACCGAAAACGGACAATTCACTAATCGACGTGTCACTGTTGGGGGGTCTGTCCACCCCCGACATGTGCACGTATGCGTTTCGAAACCCGGGTGTGTCCAGGAGTTCCCCGAGCTTCGGTTTGACGGCTGCCTCCCTCTGAGTTGCACTGCGTGCATCTACACTTCCCTGGTCAAGGCAAGTCGCCTGGGCATCGTTGCTGGGGAGCTGGCATAACGGCACGAACAGCCCACGATGTTCTACAACAGAACGATCGTGATACTTATGATAGCGATGGTGATGTTAATGAGATGGTTGTCAGCGTGGGCCCAGGCGAAACCTCGCCACCGAGCGAAGCTCCAATGAGAACGATCGCATTTGATCGTCGCCAGAATCGTCCAACCTACAGCATCTCTGCTGGACCCTTCTTTCCTCGGGGACCTGCAGCGCGCGGGCCCTATCCCTGGACGCCCCCTGGTTCCTGGATCGCTTGTGCCGCCAGCCGACGTCTCTAGCCGAGGACCCTAGCAGCAGGCCAAAACAAGTGCGCAGGGACGCCAGAGCGACCCGAGGATGAGGACTCTCCCTCTCGACAAAGCCTGCTCACTCGGAGGGGGTCCTGCTGAGGTGGGAGGTGGTGCCGCCCTGCTGCCTTCAGGTGGGACTTTCGGCGCAGTCCTTCCCGAGCTGTCAACAGCGATGCCGATACGAACCCGAGCGGCATCAGCGAGACGGCCAGTGGTGTTCTCGACTGTCCTGTCTTGACGGCTGGCGACTCAGGCGGCCCATGCGCTCCCTGGCCGTCCGCAGGGCTAGCCAGGCCGCCGATGCACCCTGGCGCCAGGCGTGATATCTTGCTAGTGGGTCTCGCGCGTTCGGCGCACGAAGCGACTGCGCCCGCCGGGCCAGGCCGACTCGCAAACCTCCTCCGCAGGTGCTGCCCGCGCATGGAAGCATGCGGCAGTCGGCTGAAACACCCGATGCCGCGCCACGCGCGACCTGGCCAACTGGATGCATTACGGATGCATACCCCGCACCGCAAGACAAGGTCCGCCTGGCAGAGCGCGACCCGAGGGCCCAGGAGATCGCCGCGGTCATCGTGTGACACCTTACCCTCGTCACGACCATTGTTGGCGTCACGTGCACCTTGGTATTGCTCTACACCGCGACAGGGTATCACGCGGACGGCAGACGGACATGATCATGAATCTCATGAAGATCGGTGCCGCCTCGCTGGCAGCAACTACGTATCGAAGGCGCGACGCACAGAGTACGCCTCTCCCCACGCAGGCCTGCCCAGAATGATTCGGCGCCTGGGGCCAACAGGCCGCTCTTAAGGCGAGGATGTACTCCCTCCTCCCTCTTCCATTCTCCTCCTCCTCCTCCTCCTCCTCCTCCTCCTCCTCCTCCTGCTCCTCATCATCCTGCTCCTTCTCCTCCTCCTCCGCCGCCGCCTCCTCCGCCGCCTCCTCCTCTTCCCTCCTCCTCCTCCACTTCCCTCCTGTTCCTCCTCCTCCTCATCATCATCCTCCTCCTGCTCATCCTCCTGCATATTCTCCTCGTCCCTCCTGCTCTCACCTCCTCCTCCAGTCGAGTCTAATCCGTAGACCCGGTACGCACCTAGCTTTTGGGTGCGTGTCCACCGGGGCTAGGCGTGTGGCCCCCAGCGCAGCAATCGTTGAACACCTCCAAGGGATTGCCGGCGAAACGCCCCTGACCCAGATCTCGGGAGGGTCGCACAGCACAGTGAACATGGCGCCCCGGCCTTGGATGCCTCGAAACCGAGCGGTGGAGCGCAAGTTGGTGAGAACGAAGGGCGGACAGGAGGCGGGGGTCCGCGGTCGTGGGGGGTCGTGGGGCGGAGTCGGCGGTCGTGCGGGTTGGCCCTCGGGTGGCGCTGCCCGCGGCGGTCCTCCTCCTCCCCATCCGCCCATCTCGGGCGGCGCTACCCGCGGCGGTGATGACCGGAGCGGCGGCGACGCTGTCGGTGCAGTCGGGGGCCACTCGCGTGACGTGGGCGACCTCCTCCTTCTCAGCCTCTAGCTCCGTAGCATCTACCTGCTCTTCCTTGCCCTCTGATGCCGTCTCCTCCTCCTCCTCCTCCTCCTCCTCCTCCTCCTCCTCCTCCTCCTCCTCAGCCTCTACCTGTTCTTCCTCGCCCTCTGCTACCTCTTCTCTTCGTCGGTGCGCTCCAAAAGGGTGCGGCGCAGCCTGCATGCGGCCGTGGCCGTGCAGGCCGGCGGTCCACCGCACACGCGGGGACTCCGTGAGCCCCTGGCGGTTCGGAGGCGGGGGCGCGGGGCGCGGGGGCCCCGACCGAAGACGGCCTGCAGCAGCGAGGGTAGAGGCAGGCCCGAGCTGGACCGGAACGCGAGATCGGCTCGGAACGGAAAGAGTTGGATCGCCGGCGAGTCGTCCCGAACCGAAGCGTAATCGGATCGCCGTGCCTGGCTTCGGCTGGCCCCAGCCGACGCCGGCAAATCGAACCGAACCCAACCGAATCGGGATCGCGTGCCGAGTCGGCGAATCGAATCGCATCGAATCGGCGCGTAGGCGGCCCTGAGAAGGTTTCCTCCCCCTCCTCCTATCCTCCTTCTACTCCTCCTCCCCGTACTCCTCCGTCCTCCTCCTCCTCCTCCTCCTCTTCCTCCTCCTCCTCCTCCTCCTCCTCCTCCTCCTCCACCTCCTCCTCCTCACTCGTCTGCATCCTCCCGGTGAGGGGAGGACGGAGGAGGCCTCGACATCATGTGTTAGCCCTCGCCCCCCCTCACGTCGTCACCGCTGGACGCAGCTCGAAAGCACCACCTAGGACAGAATGGGAAGGGATGATGGGGGACCGGAGAGAGTGGTGTGAGGAGGTAACGAATGAGGAGGGAGTGGACAGAAAATGTGAGGGAGCGAAAGAGGATGAAGAAGAGGGGAGAAAGTGAGGGAGGCGGGAGAGAGAAGGGGGGCTGGAGCGGGGAGGGGATGTGAGCGACTGGCAATCATAATGGCATCGGCGCTGGCGCGCAGCCCGAGCAGCAACGTCGACGGGCTAGCAAGAGCGTCCGTGTACCTCAGCATTGTCTTCATCACGTCCGCCCTCCTCCTCCTCCTTCTCCTCCGCCTCCTCCTCAACATCCTCACCCTCTCTCGACCTCCACCGTGTGATCTTGTGCCATCCTCCTCCTCATCCTCCTCCGCCTCATCCTCCTCCTCCTCCGCCTCCTCCTCCTCCTCTCCGCCTCCTCCTCCTCCTCCTCATCCGCCTCCTCCTCCCCCTCCCCCTCCCAGTCCTCCTGCTTCTCCTCCTCCTCCTCCACCTGCTCCTCGTCCCCCTCCCCTCCCCCTCCCCCCCCCCTCCTTCCTCCTCCTCATCATCATCATCATCCTCCTCCTCCTGTACCACTAGGACAGAGCGCCAGGGGGACCAGGGGATAAGATGAGACAGATCTGCGGTGCAGTCCAGCCAAGGACTAAGAGACCAAGAGTAAGACAGGGATTCCTCCTCCTCCTCCTCCTCCTCCTCCTCCTACTCCTACTCCTCCTCCTCCTCCTCCTCCTCCTCCTCCTCCTCCTCCTCCCCCTCCTCCTCCTCCTACTAGTGGCATCATCCTGGAGGGACGTGTGGGCGTGTTGGGGGGGGGGCTGATGGCGCCAACAGCAGCGGGGCGGGGGGCCATGGACTGCGGCGGCGGCGGCGCAAGTCGCAACCCGCCTTGAACTCGGAGGAGAAGTTGAGGTAGATGCCAGCGTGGGCCTCGGCGACGACGACGACGACGACGACGACGACGACGACGACGACGACGACGACGACGACGACGAGAGAGCGAGGGAGGAGGAGGGCCCGGCCGGCCGACCCTTCCTGCAGCTATCGCCCCCTCACCTCGCTCACCCGCCGCCTTGCCTTCGGCACGTGATGGGCTGAGCCAATGCTCGGGCAGCCCTCAGAAATTGAGAGCTGCAAAGCTTCCAGGGCTCGGACCACGAGCTTCACAAGGATTCTTATCGAGCGAGGCCGCGCCCCATCCATTCCTCCTCGTCGCTTCGCAGAGGCGGCACGGCCCGGTGGCGGAGCTGGGAGGCCAAGGGAAGGGATGAGGAGAGGAGGGACGAAAGGGACAGGATTATCATCCTCTTCCTACTCTTCTTCCAGCCCCACGTCGTTGTCATACTTATCCCAATTCCCATCAGCCGCATCGGAATCTGCATCATCAGCAGCAAAAGCATCAGCATCATCATCATAATCATCATCATCATCACCATCATGTTACTCATCATCATCATCGTCATCATCATCATCATCATCATCAGCATCAACATCATCATCATGATCAGTATCACCATCACCGTCGTCGTCGCCATCATCAGGAGCACCAGCATCATCATCACAATCAGCATCATCAGCAGCAGAAGCATCATCATCATCAGCATCGTCAGCATCATTATGAGTATCAGCAGCAGCAACATCGTCATCGTCGTCAGCATCAGCACCAGCACCAGCAACAGCACCACCATCGTTACCATAAGCTTAATACTCGTGAACATCATAATCATCATCACCATCGTCAACATCACCCTCATCATCATCATCATCATCATCAGCATCAGCATCATCATCATCATCATCATCAGCATCATCATCATCATCATCATCATAGTCAACAGTTCTTCATCGGCATCTTCAGCATCAGCATCGTCATCCTCATCCTCATCGTCGTCGTCATCATCATCGTCATCATCAGCATCCTCATCCTCAGCATTATCAGCATCACCATCATCGTCATCATCAGCATCATCAGCATCTCAATCATCATCATCACCATCACCATCAGCATCAGCATCATCATCAGTATCATCATCATCGTCTTCATCATCGTCGTCGTCAGCAGCAGCATCATGGTCATAATCATCATCATCATCATCAGCAGCAGCAGCAGCATCATCTTCTTAATCAATTACCATGATCATCATCACCATCATCACCACCATCGTCATCGTCAGCAGCATCACCATGGTCAGTCGATCAGCATCGGCCTCAACACGAGCCGCAGCATCAATATCATTATCATCGTCATCAGTAGCAACATCAGCATCATACCAATCAAGAAAAATGACAGCAGCATCATGATCAATCCCTTTATCAGCATCATCAGCATCATCATCAGCATCCTCATCATCATTATCAGCAGCATCCTACTAATCACCATCCGCATCTTCATAATCGCCATCAATATCCTCAGCCACAGAAGCATGCTCATCATTACCATCACCGCCACCATCACCCTCACCACCACCACCACCACCATCAGCATCATCATCACAAGCATCACAATCAGCATCATCATCACCAGCATGATCAGCTTCATCATCATCATCAGCATCATCACCATCGCCATCACCATCGCCATCATCATCACCATCATCAGCATCATCAGAATCAGCATCATCATCATCAGCATCATCCTTCCTCCTACCTCTTCCTCCTCCCTCCGCCTTCTCCTCCACCTCATCTCATCATTCCCCGAACGCTCGTCCTCGTGGTCGTCCTTCTCATCCATGTCGCTGGAGTCGAAGGCGAGCTGGACGAGGAGAAGAAGAGAGGAGGACAACGAGGAGGAGGGCGACGAGGAGCTGCCTGATAAGGGGCGCTCACATCCACCTCAGCTCTGCCTTGGCAGCTGGGCCCCAGGACCCCAGACGCAAGGGCCTTCTGTGATCCCCCTGGCCTGAGAACCCCGCTGACCTGGCCTGAGCACGGAGCCGACCGAGCAACGGCACTCGCGGGCCCCGGAGACCCTCCCCGACCAGAGGAAGCGGGGAGCCCTCGGCATGAGGACGCCTGGCGTCGTCGTCCGTGTGTATCATCCTTGCCCTCGTCGTCGTCCGTCTCGACCTTGCCGCCGTCGTTGTCCTCCTCCTGCTCCTCCTCCTGCTCCTCCTCCTCCTCTCCTCCTCCTCCTCCTCCTCCCCTCCTCCTCCTCCTCCTCCTCCTCCTCCTCCTCCTCCTCCTCCTCCTCCTCCTCCTCCCTCCTCCTCCTCTTCCCCTCCTCCTCCTCCTCCTCCTCCTCCTCCTCCTCCTCCTCCTCCGCCTCCTCCTCCTCCTTTTTCTCCTCCTCGCACCAGCAGCGGCCTTTATGTACGGCTCCCGCACCTTGAGCAGGCCCTTCGCACCTGGAGCGGTCAGGTCGAACTCCGGCTCCTCAACCGCCGGAGGGAGGAAAAAGACGGGGAGCGAGGAACGGAGGACGGGGCGGAAGAGGAGGAGGGGAACAGACAAGCTAGGTGCGCTCGCGTCATATCTGACGTCCTACCCCTCCCTCCCATCCCTTACCATGGCGCTGATTTTCTCTATCCGCGGACGCGTGTCGTAGCGGACCTGTGGCTCCGCGCGGGAAAAGGAGACGGGAGCAGGAACCGAGACAGAGGGGGCGAGACGGAGATGGCGAGGTTGGGCAGGGAGAGAGGGAAGGCGACGGATAGAGGGTGTGACAAAAGAGGGGATCCGGATGCGAGGAGAAGGAATGGATGTACAGAGGGGAGTAAGGAAGGGGTAAGAACCAGAGAGGGGCGCGAGGAGAGAGGGAAGGGTTCTACAATTCGCGGTAACCGTCGCTACCCGGCCCGCCCACCCCCTTTCCCAAGGAACGTCACGATTCCCGCCGGCGCCGTCTTGGGAACGGCCAGGAACAGCGAGGGGAAGCTGACATTAGGGAAAGATGGATAAGCCTTCGAGATAGCGCTGCACACACACACATGCAAAAGAGT
>CAUYUJ010004988.1:0-65139 GCA_963575745.1 Prorocentrum cordatum | reverse complement strand
ATCTCCGCAGATTTCATGGCGCCTCTTCTTGTTTCATTACGTCCCTGGCCCCCCCGCTAGGCCGCGCACATGCCGCCGGTCACGATTTGCACCCCCCCCTCTTGGACACCCCCCTCTTGGCCGCTCCCGACCTTCAAACAGAGAAATGATCGAGAAACCATGCTTTCAAAACATGAAGCCGGTAGATTACAACAGGACGGCCCCAGCCACAAATGTTCTGAGAGCACATCCGTGCAAGCCACGGAAGAGGTCCTGAGAACCTTAGTTGGTGCTGGGTGTGCCTTCGCGGAGACCTCTGTGGACCTCCGCGGCCCTATCATGCACATGATCTCGACCGGATTTCGTCCAGATTTCGACCAACCCTGGGCATCCTTCTCGCCCAGATGTCGACCAAAGCCGACGAGATCGGGAACCCCCAAAACGCAGGAAGTCTTGGGACCCGCGGAGGCCCCCATGAAGGACCACGCACTCTGGCGGGCCCGTGGGCACGCCAGGACGCCTCGCCACTGCTTGACCGCTGGCCCCCCGCCGCTCCTTCGGGCCCGCCTGCGCCCCGTGGCCCTTGGAATCAAAACTTCCCAAATCCGCCACCGTGCCCTCGGGCACGAGTTTTAGGTCGGACACGTCCTTCCACAGGAGGAGTATGCAGGAATAGTTAAATTATCCCGACAAAGCAACCTAACAGCGATGTGTATAAGCATATCTGGAAGCATTCCCCTTGAGATTCAGGTGAGAATCCAGTTGTAGAATGCTGCTGTTCTCACAGTCGCAGTCGCATTCGCGATGACAGTCGCAGTGGCAACGGCCTTAGGATCCAATGGAATCCTGAGGATTCCTAGGGATTCCTAAGGTATCCTTAGGCATCCTTAGGAATCCATAGGAATCCTTAGGAAACCTTAGGAATCCTTGGGAATCCTGATTCCTAGGGATTCCTAGGGATTCCGAAGGATTCCTGAGGAATCCTAAGGATTCCTAAGGATTCCTGAGGATGCTTAACTATGCCTACGGATTCCTAAGGATGCCTACGGATTCCTAAGGATTCCTAGGGATTCCTAAGGATTCCTATGGATTCCTACGGATGCCTCAGCCTGCCTCAGTTTCAGCCTCAGCCTCAGCCTGCCTCGGCTTGCCTCAGCCTCAGCCTCAGCCTGCCTCGGCCTCAGCCTCAGCCTGCCTCAGCCTCAGCCTCAGCCTGCCTCGGCCTCAGCCTGCGTCAGCCTCAGCCTCAGCCTGCCTCAGCCTCAGCCTGCCCCAGCCTCAGCCTCAGCCTCAGCCTCAGCCTCAGCCTGCCTCGGCTTGCCTCAGCCTCAGCCTCAGCCTGCCTCGGCCTCAGCCTGCCTCGGCCTCAGCCTGCCTCAGCCTCCCCTCCTCCCCCCCCCCTTCCCCCCCCATTCAGCCTCACCTTGTCTCAGCTTCGGCCTGCCTCGGCCTCATCCTCAGCCTCAGCCTCAGTCTCAGCCTCAGCCTGTCTCGGTCTGAGCCTGCTTCGGCCTCAGCCTCAGTCTGCCTCAGCCTCAGCCTGCCTCAGCCTCAGCCTCAGCCTGTCTCAGCCTCAGCCTGCCTCAGCATCAGCCTCAGCCTCAGCCTCAGCCTGCCTCGGCTTGCCTCGGCCTCAGACTCAGCCTGTCTCGGCTCAGCCTCAGCCTCAGCCTCAGCCTGCCTCGGCCTCAGCCTCAGCCTCAGCCTGCCTCAGCCTCAGCCTGCATCAGCCTCAGCCTCAGCCTGCCTCAGCCGCAGCTTGCCACAGCCTCAGCCTCAGCCTCGCCTCAGCTTCAGCCTCAGCCTCAGCCTGCCTCGGCTGCCAGCCTCAGCCTCGCCTGCCTCGGCCTAGCCTCAGCCTCAGCCTGCCCTCAGCCTCAGCGTCAGCCTCTCAGCCTCAGCCTCATCAGCCTCAGCCTCAGCCTCCTGCCTCAGCCTCAGCCTGCCTCAGCCTCAGCCTCAGCCTGCCTCGGCCTCAGCCTGCGTCAGCCTCAGCCTCAGCCTGCCTCAGCCTCAGCCTGCCTCAGCCTCAGCCTCAGCCTGCCTCGGCGTGCCTCAGCCTCAGCCTCAGCCTCAGCCTGCCTCGGCCTCAGCCTGCCTCAGCTCGGGCATTCAAAATATGGCACAGGACTTGTGTTCTGGGAACACGAAGATCACGAAGTGGCCTACAGTTGGCTCCAGGCAATCAAAATATTGTACAGGAATGGTGTTCTGGGAACACGAAGATCACGAAATGGCCTACAGTTGGCTCCGGGCATTCAAAATGTGGCCTGGGAATGGTGTTCTGGTAACACGAAGAACACGAAGTACAGTTGGCTCCCGGCAATCAAAATGTGGCCTGGGAATTGTGTTCTGGGAAGACGAAAAACACGAAGTGGCCTACAGTTGGCTCCAGGCATTCAAAATGTGGTCTGGGAATGGTGTTCTGGGAACACGAAGAACACGAAGTGGCCTACAGTTGGGTCCAGGCATTCAAAATGAGGCCTGGGAATGGTGTTTTGTTGGCTCCGGGTAGTCAGAATGGGGGCTGGGATAAGGTTTTGGGGAGTCCCCGGTTTTCCCCGGCATCCCCCGGATCCTGCCCAGACCCCCCTGGGGAATCAGGATGCTGTCTTTTGACCCCACTAGAAAACTATCAGTCTTCGCTGTTAGGTAAAAAAATATCTCAGTGCGACTCTACCTAGGAGTTGGAGCCCCTAGGAAAGCAGCATTAGTAGTAACAGGAAAGCTAAGCTAAAGCTAAGCTACAGCTAAGCTACAGCTAAGCTAAAGCTAAGCTAAATCTACACTTAAGCTAAGCTAGAGCTAAGCTACATCGAAGCTAAACCTAAGCTAAAACTAAGCTAACTATAAGCTTAAGCTAAGCTAAAGCTAAACTAAAGCTAAGCTAAAGCTGAGCTACAGCTGAGCTACAGCTAAGCTAAAGCTAAGCTAAAGCTAAGCTAAAGCTAAAGCTAAAACGAACACTAAGCTGAAGCTAAGCTAAAGCTAAGCTAAAGCTAAGCTAACGCTAAGCTAACGCTACGCTGAAGCTAAACTAAAGCTAAGCCAACGCTAAACTAAAGCTAAGCTAAAGCTAAGCTACAGCTAAGCTAAAGCTAAGCTAACGCTAAGCTAAAGCTAAGCTAAAGCTAAGCTAAACACTAGGCGAAAAGCTAAGCGAAACGCTAAGCTAAAGCTACGCTACAGCTCAGCTAAAGCTAAGCTAAAGCTAAGCTAAAACTAAGCTAAAGCTAAATCTAAAGCTAACGCTAAGCTAATTTTAAGCTAAATCTATGCTAACGCTAAGCTAACACTAAGCTAAATCTAAGCTACAGCTAAGCTAAAACTGAGCAACCGCTAAGCTAAAGCTAAGCTATAGCTAAGCTAAAGCTAAGCTAAAGCTAAGCTAAAGCTACGCTAATTCTAAGCTAAAGCTAAGCTACAGCTAAGCTCAAGCTAAGCTAAGTCTGAGCTACATCTAAGCTAACACTAAGCGAAACGCTAAGCTAAAGCTAAGCTACAGCTAAGCTAAAGCTAAGCTAAAGCTAAGCCTAAAGCTACAGCTAAAGCTAAAGCTAAAGCTCCCAGGGGACTGGGGGGAACCGCGGGGCGGGGACTGGGGGAACCGCCCGGGGCGCTTTACACTGCCCGGCCCCTTTAAGCTAAGAGAGTAAGAACCCTTCTAGGCAGAGCCTAGGTAGGGAAAAAGTGTGGGGACGATTCAATATGATTAGTGCCTGCACGTGAAGGCTCTAGAGAGTGGGAGAGCGCCGCTGCCCGTCCGGGCTCAAGCTTCGAGGCAGGAGTTCTTCGGTGGGGTTTCCTGCCCTCCCGTCCTTGCAGCCCTCCAGTCAGCTGCCATCCGCGGGCTGGAGTTGGCGGCTCTGCGCCAGGTGGTGATCTCGACGGTGCAGAGCTGCCCTCCTGTGTCGCTGGCATGCCCGCGGGCGAACATTTCCTGCCCCGCGCCCTTCTGCCCAGCGTCCGTGTGCACGGCGCCGCTGGTCAACGTGAGCTGCCCTCCCTGCGAGGGCGTGGCGGGCCTCGCGGTGAGGCGAGCATGGACCGAGGAAAAGGTGTCCTTCGGCATCCTCGGCGCGGTCGCAGGCGCGGTGGCCACCTCAGCTGCTCACAGTCAGAGGCGTGGCTCGTCGGAGGTGGAGTCGGTCGAGGCGCGTGCGAGGCAGCAGGTGGCTCTGTTGGGGCTCCGCAGTGGCGCGGCCAGGTGAGTACATCTTGATCAAATACGATATGCCAGGGCCGCCTCTCTTCCACAAGCGTCTGGTCACCGCGGTCAGTGTGGCCTTCCCTGCGCTCGTCTCGACGCTGACGGCCGACGGAGATCATCACGCTGAGAGCACTCGCTGTGATGATGTGGCGGAGCTGCGCTGGTCACGGACTCAGGGCTCTACCCCGCCTGGCGTCGACCCCGTGCAGGTGCACCGTTTCAGGCAGTTGCCGACCGCGGCCGAGCTCGAGCAGCTCCAGCGCGATTGCGCCTTGATGGTGGGCGGAGTCATGCCAGCCGCTGCGGGAGCTGCAGGCGGCGCTGGTCTGGGTGCCCCTCCCCAGCCCGCGGCTCCGCCCCCGCGCCAGGGAGGAGAGGCGGGCGTGGTGGCCCGCGCGGGTGCCCATGCCGCCGCCCCGGTGGTCGCGCACTCGGTCTGGCTCGCCACGGAGACTTTCGCGGGCTCAGGCGTGGCGAGAGGCTGCCAGACCCGCTTTCCGCCAACGGCGTGATCGAGGGCGGTTCGGCGCTGGTGCCTGTCGCAGGTGGTCTCGCGACGGCCAGGCTGGTGCTCGCTGGCGAGATCGATGCGTTCGTGATCAACGGTCTCCGCGCGCTCCCAGCGAAGTTCAGCCAGGAGGGCTCACGCCGTCGTCCTTTCACGGAGGCGGTGGGCGTTCAGGTGGGGGGCGAGCCCGAAGGCGGGCTCATGCTGGATGGGCCGCCCTCCTGCCTCTGGCTGCTCCGCTCGCGGCGAGATCGGCGCCACCCTAACATACTTATACCACATGTGCGTCGCCAACCCAGGGGCGACGCGTGCGCGCCGATACATCTTGCAATCTATGCGTCTTGGCGGGCGCTTTCTGGCCAAACCGCTCGGGAAACGATATGCTACAATATGGGTGTACTATATGTTCGGGACGGACGCGCGCCTCCAAGGATAACATATAGCATTAGCGTGTGTTTGTGCGTCCCACGAGATGCTGGGCTCGCGCCCGTCACGCACCGGGCGAACTGGCTCAGGGCAGGCCGCGTCCCCGACGGGGGCCGTTCGATTCGCGAGCGCGAGGTGATGTGCAGGGTGATCGAGTCCATGGTCGGCGTGGACCTGCTCGACGCCCCCGCGCTGCAGATAGCCGAGCTCCTCTGCCGCCGCCTGCAGGTGATCGAGGGCGCCCGCGCGGTCTTGCCCTCGGCGCCAGACTACTCGGCGGCGGACGAGTACATGGGCTGGGCGGCCCATCGCGGGGCAGCAGCGGTGGCGCCTCAGCTGCAGAAGCACGCGGCGGCCAACCTTCGCGACGAGGCCGCGGTGCTCAAGGAGGCTAGGAAGGTGAAGGAGGAGCAGAAGCTGCGCCGCGGCCCCAAGGGCGGCGGCGGCAAGGGTGGCCCCGCCCATGCAGGGGGGCCAGGGCAATGATTGCCTCGCGCCGCGGGGGTCGGCCGACCCGCGGCTGGCTGCCTTCGGGCCGACAGCGGTCGCGTCACTCGACGCTCGACGTCGGCCCCCATAGTAGTTCCTCCTCCCCGGGCTTCGGCAGATCGCCAGCGCGATCTCTCCCCGCTGCCGCACTATCAGACGACGCAGCCGACCACGGGGTGAATCTCGATGTCTACGAGGAGGAGGCTGGCTCGCAGGCGTCGTCCGGAGCAACTCGCCAATGACGCGATTGCAGGCCCCAAGGCGCCCCGCCCGCCGCGGGAGCAGCGCGGAGGGGCCGCGGCGGCGCACTGTCTTGTTGCCGCCACAGTTCTGCATCGGGTCAAGACGGCGCCCTCGTCTTCGGTCCGCTACACCTGCCGTGGAGCCGCCAAGTAGCTCCTGGCCAGCAGCCTGGTCCTACGCCGGGGGCGAGGCACCGAGCCCCGCGGCGAAGCACGTCAGATCCCGCGCTGAGATCCCAGAAGTGGATGCGGCCGCGCCTGCGGCCGAGACGGTGCTCGACCCAACTGGGAAGAAATACGTGCTCGACTACGAGAGCAGGAAGATGAAGACGCCAGACAAGTGGTCGAGGGTCCTCGACTCGAAGCCGCCCATCACCACGTACATGGATGAGATCTTGAAGAACGATCCTGCCGCCTACCACCCGTTCATCTCGGACCTGGCGCGGGCGAACACGTTGGGCTTCACCTGCCGCCCAAAGGATCTGGCGACGCCGTTCTCCGCCAGCGAGAAGAGCGGGGCCCAGGGGTTGGTCTGGGACGCGCGAGTGCCGAACGGGCGTTTCCGCTCGCCGCCGCTCCCGTCGATGGGGACATCCGCTGCCCGCAGAACATCGACGTCATCGGCGCCGACCCGGTTCGCTGCAACAGTATCCTGAATGCACCCAGCGGAAGCGTCATGGAGTTCTCATTCATGAGGAGGTGGAGGCTACAGACCGCCACCAGCCTTGGCCGAGCGCACCGAGCGCCCAAGTCAGGCCTCGCTCTGGGTGGAGCAGCGGCCGCGAGTCGCTGGGGGGAGGTGGAACGGTTCATTGGACATAACATCCGCCGCTCTGCGGTTGATCGGGAGTTTCTGTATATATAGAAGAAGGGGCGCGCGCTTCTGGGCGAGAGGGAAACGACCGAGAGAAGAAGGGGCGCGCGCTTCTGGGCGAGGCTCGCGAGGGGGCGACCCAGCGGCGAGAAGTCAGCGAAAATCGCGCGCCCCGAGAAATCTCCTCCTCCTCCTCGTCCTCCTCCTCGTCCTCCTCCTCCTCCTCATCATCATCATCGTCCTACCGCATCCTCCTCCTTCTCCTCTTCGTCCTCCTCCTCCTCCTCCTCCTCCTACTCCTGTTCATCCTCCTCCTCCTCATCCCACTCCTGGTCATCCTCCTCCTCCTCCCGCACCCTGGTCCTCCTCTTCCGCCTTCTCCTCATCCTCCTCCGCCCCCGTCGGCATATCCAGACGTGTTATGCCGTCAGGTCTTCGGTCCGGAAACGATGCCGGAGGCCGCTCTGGGCTCCTCTGGGCATCCCCCCCGGGGCCCGTTTTGTGATGATGTCTCAGGCGAGGGCGCCGGTTTGGGATTCGTCGGCGGATCCACTGGATCCAGCGGATCCGTCCGGAAACGGTGCAGGAGGCCGCTCTGGGCTCCTCTGGGCATCCCCCCCGGGGCCCGTTTTGTGAGGATGTCTCAGGCGAAGGCGCCGGTTTGGGATTCGTCGGCGGATCCACCGGATCCAGCGGATCCGCCCGGAAACGGTGCCGGAGGCCGCTCTGGGCTCCTCTGGGCATTTCACCCGGGGCCCGTTTTGTGAGGATGTCCCAGGCGAGGGCGCCAGTTTGGGATTCGTCGGCGGATCCACCGGATCCAACGGATCCGTCCGGAAACGGTGCCGGAGGCCGCTCTGGGCTCCTCTGGGCATCCCCCCCGGGGCCCGTTTTGTGAGGATGTCTCAGGCGAGGGCGCCGGTTTGGGATTCGTCACCGGATCCAGCGGATCCAGCGGATCCGTCCGGAAACGGTGCCGGAGGCCGCTCTGGGCTCCTCTGGGCATCCCCCCCGGGGCCCGTTTTGTGAGGATGTCTCAGGCGAGGGCGCCGGTTTGGGATTCGTCACCGGATCCAGCGGATCCAGCGGATCCGTCCGGAAACGGTGCCGGAGGCCGCTCTGGGCTCCTCTGGGCATCCCCCCCGGGGCCGGTTTTGCGAGGATGTCTCAAGCGAGGGCGCCGGTTTGGGATTCGTCGGCGGATCCACCGGATCCAGCGGATCCGTCCGGAAACGGTGCTGGAGGCCGCTCTGGGCTCCTCTGGGCATCTCCCCCGGGGCCCGTTTTGTGAGGATGTCTCAAGCGAGGGCGCCGGTTTGGGATTCGTCGGCGGATCCACCGGATCCAGCGGATCTGTCCGGAAACGGTGCCGGAGGCCGCTCTGGACTCGTGCTCTTCGCACCGGGGGTGAGGATGACGTGAGTTCCACAGAAACTCCCTCAAATGATAGATCACATCATGTGGAGGAGGGATATGTTATGTATGCTCAGAAACTTGCTACGATTTCGTAGGAGACTATTACAGCGGGCGCGCCCGTCTCCGGCCATCAGCTGAATGCGAAGTCTTGCAGTTCCGTCGCCTGCTTCTGCTCATGGCGGCCGACCTCGGGCTGCCGTGGGGCCCCGTGGTCACAGCGCACGACGCCTGTCTCGCAGGGATGGCCGCTCGCGAAACAGTCCTTCCGCTTTCACCTGTCAAGAATGTTGGATCAGTCAGTGAGAGATGGAGACGTCGGACGTCATCGGCGATTCAAGCACGTCAGTCCGCTTTGGGCCCAGGAGGTCTCCACCATGCTGACGAGGGGCCGCCCCCGTTGGACGCGTTCAGGGGCACCTCCACCATGAAGGCCCCGAGGATCTCCGACGGGGACCGCCAGTGGGGCCCCCGGGAGCTCAACCCCGGCTTCAACGAGGTCCCTCTTGAGGCTCTTCGGGGCGGCGCATAGAAGCAGGTTGCCTCGGCCAGGGTTCGCGTCATGGAGCCCGTCGCTATTGCCATGGGGAGGGCCGCGAACATGACCCCCAGGCGCACTTTGAGGAATCGGGCCTTTTTGGGGGGATGCGTCCGCTCAAGCTGCTAGGTAATTTTCGGACTGCGCTGGCTTTGGGATATGGAGGGTGCGCCGCTTTTGCGCCTCTAATATGTTGCCGTCGCGAGGCCGCTCTATCCGTTGATAGTGGTTCGAAGCCCGAGCGCCGTTGGGTCCCCTCAGAGCTCAACGCGGCCGATGGGGGTTCGCGCTGCTGGGGGCCGAGGTCGGGCCGTAAGCCGCCTCGGCCCGGCAGCGCGGGAGAGGTAGCTGGCCGCAGCTTGGCGAGGAAGGACTTCTTGGAGGGCCGCCCCTTCATCGGCGCCTCCAGGGCGGAGAGGGGCGCGAGGGGTCAGGAGACCTCAGGCCCTTGCCACTTGCTGGGGCCCGACGAGAGAGGCTTCCTGGAGTGGAACGCGGTGGCCCCGCAGACCCAGTGCAACTGCCAAGAGGCCCTGGCGGAGTTCCAGAGTTCCGCAGCTGCTCGCAGCCTCCCGCTCGCGACCGCCGCGGGCGCCGACTTGGCGCTGACGAACTGCGCCGACTTCGCCTGGGGCACAGGGCTCGAGAGGGCCGTTTTGCTGAAGACCTATGCCGCGTTGCTCTCGGAGCGCCCAGACACCCCCCGAAAGGGGTCGCTCCGCCTGCCTCGATTTTCGAGGGCGCCCCAGGGCTGGGGGCGCCTCGATCCAGGGCAGACGCGGCCGCCAATCCCTTGGCAGGTCACGGCGCTGCTGGCCAGCACGATCGCGACCTCGCGGCCCCGGAGGTGGCGATCAGGATAGTGGTGATGTTCTGGGCCTACTTCAGGCCAAGCGAGGCCCTCGGCCACCGAGAGCAGGACGTCTTCCCCCCAGCGGCTCGCGCAAGCACTACGGTTCCAACCTGCGCCCCTCGGTCCGAGGGGGGCCTCGCGGACGAGAGCGTCCTCCTGGACTCGGTCGAGGTCCCGTGGCTGGGCCCGCTGGCGGCGAGGTGCCGCGCCGCCGCCCCGACGACGCTGCCCTTCGGCTCCAAGGAGCTTGGGCGGCCCTGGCGGCGCGCGCTGCAGCTCGTGCGCCCGGGGCGGCACTGCGCCCCCTACCAGCTCAGACGCGGCGGCCCGTCGCGCGACCGCCTGTGCCGGATCTGGTCTCTCGCCGAGATCAAGGGCCGCGGGCGCTGGGCCTCGGGCTACGGTATGAAGCGGCACGAGGCGCGCGCGCTGCTGCAGCAGGAGCTCGCCGAGCTGGGCGCCGCCGCCCGCGAGCAGGCCGACGCGGCGCCCGACGAGCTCCACGGGGTGCCGGAGACGGCGCCGGGGTCGACCCGCCAGGGAGAGAGGCCCCCGCGGGGGCTACAGGCGGCGCGCCGAGGTCCGCGGCAAGCGGCGACGACGGCGAGCCGCCGCGGCGGATCTTTGGGCGCGGGGCCGTGCCGCAGTCGCGCCGAGCTCCCTTCGTCGAGCTTATGTGCCCGCGCGCCTGGCCCGAGCTGTCGCCGCCGCTGGGCGGGCTTCGCAGGGCTGGGACATCGCCGACGGCTGCGGCGCGGACCTTCGGAGCCCAGGCGTCATCGACGCGCTTCTGAGCCGCGTCCAGAGCGGGGCCATCATGGGCGCCCATGTCGGCCTGGACTGCAAGACGCGGTCGAGAGCCAGAAAGCTGGATGGTCGAGGCCCGCCGCCGCTGAGAAGTGATGAGGATATCTGGGGACTGCCCAGCGCGAGCCGCTGCGATGCCGGACTCCGCTCGATAGCGAGCCATGCCAAAGAAGAGTGAGCGCATGTGGATTTCTGTCAGCATCAGGTGCCGCGGCGTAAGGCGACGACATTTCTCCTCTTCAATTGGCCGCCAGTGCATTCGCAGCACAGACGATGCGAAAGCAGCCAAGATAGATGCAGTGCGACTGGTAAACGACACGTTGCTTTAAAGGGAAAAGGCCCAAACGGTGTTTTTTGGACCGCGAGAGCGCGCCCTTATCCCATGGAGCTCTGTCAGACTCTGGCGCGTCCTGTCGTGGCCAGGCCAGGGCGCTTCTGGCGAATGGGTAGGGGTCGAGGTCTTGTATCTGCGCCCTCGCGATCACACCAGCGCGGCTCTCGCCGCCAGCTGGCCCGCTCGCTCGTTCTCTTGATCGCTGGGTGAAGCTGCGGCGAAAGTTTGATTCAGGGTGCTTCGCGCAGTCATGTCCCTTGGCGCGGTGGAGCTCCGAGGTTCACGATTAGTGCCTGCACATGAATGGTCTAGCGAGTGGGAGAGCGCCGCTGCCCGTTCGGGCTCAAGTTTCGAGGCGCCCACCAGCCGCCCCGGTACTGCCACCTCTCCTGTGCGACCTCTGTCCCTCAAGGGGGGTCGAGGTCTTGCTTCTGCGCCCTCGCGATCCCGCAAGCGCGGCTCTCGCCGCCAGCTGGCCCGCTCGCTCGTTCTCTTGATCACTGGGCGAAGCAGCACCCGCAGCAAAAGTTTGATGCAGGGCGCTTCGCGCAGTCATGTCCCTTGGCGCGGTGGAGCTCCGAGGTTCATGATTAGTTCCGGCACGTGAATGATCTAGTGAGCGGGAGAGCGCCGCTGCCCGTTCGGGCTCAAGTTTCGAGGCACGACGCTCTCGCCGCCAGCTGGCCCGCTCGCTCGTTCTCTTGACCGCTGGGCGAAGCAGCACTCGCAGCAACAGTTTGACTCAGGGCGCTTCGCGCAGTCATGCCCCTTGGCGCGGTGGAGCTCCGATATTCATTTGCGTTGGTCATGTGCGGCGTTGCTTTATTATTTGTTGTTTTCGTCCAGCCCCCCCCCTGCAGGAGGACATGCCCGACCTAGCGCGAGTTGGAGTGTCCTTGGTCGATTCCTTGAGCCCTCGTCCTCCCTCTTGAGGAGTCTTCGAACGGGCCCGCCCCAAACTCTCACATCTCCTTGGACTTGGCGCGCATCCCCTGGGCTCCGAGCGGTGGCGCGCGATTCTTGTCTCGGGGCCAGGAGGGGTCCAAGACGGGCCAAGCAACCTCCAAGAGCCCGCAGGGCCCAAGGGCGTCTCGAATCGCAACTCGGCCGGTCCAAGACCAAGGTGGTTCCAAGATGGCCTAACGCGCGCCCCAGGGCAGCTCCGAGAGCCTGCCCGAGAGGATCCCGAGAGCCAACGATCCTTTTGATTCCTCTTGGGCTCAGTATTTCCAACATGTTTGGGCTTCTCGACTTGTCGAGCCAAATCATTGATCATCCGTCGGTGTTTGAAGGACTTTGGCATTTATTTCTTTTCGGCCTACCGACGGCCCGAGACGGCCCAAGAGCCCTAAAGATCGCCCAAGAGAGGCCCCCAAGACGGCCCCAAGAGGGCCCAAAGACGGCCCAAGAGGCTTCTAACACACCCAATAGAGCTTCAAAGACGGCCCTGGAGCATTCCAAGAGGGCCCCAAGTCGGCTCAGAGAGGCCCCCAACACGGCTTCCGACGGCGCCAGACGGGCCAGGCGCCCACCAGGACGGCCCAAGATGGCTCTAAGATGGCCCAGTGCGGCCCAAGAGGCCTCCAAGAGGGCCTCCAGGAAGGCCCGAAGAGGCCCAAGTCATTGATCTTCCGTTGGTTGTTGAAGGACTTTGGCATTTAGTTTTTTTTCGGCTTACCGACGGCCCGAGACGGCCCAAGAGCCCCAGAAGATCGCCCCAAGATCGCCCAAGAGGCCTCTAGGATGTCCTCAGAACGGCCGAAGAGGCCCCCAAGATGGCCCTAAGAGGGCCCCAAGAGGGCCCAAGAGCCTCCAAGACGCCCAAGATGGCCTCCAAGACTGCCCTGGAGCACCCCAAGAGGACCCCAAGAGGGCCCAGAGAGTCCCCCAAGACGGCTTCCGACATTGTCAGACGTGCCAGGAGCCCACGAAGACGGCTAAAGAGGCCCCCAAGAAACCCCCAAAGGCCTCCAAGAGGCCCAAGGATGCTTCCAAGAGGCTCCCAGGAAGCTCCCAGGAGGCCCCAAGAGTGTCCCCGTAGGCTGCCGAGATGCCCCCTCCTCCTCCTCCTCCTCATCCTCCTCCTCCTCCTCCCCCATCCTCCTTCTCCGCCTCCTCCTGCTCTTCCCCGCCATCCTCCCCCAAGTGTTCCCCGAAGAGTTTCCACAACGGTTGGGGGAACACATGGTCCAATAGCTTGGCGGAGCTCTTGCCACAACGCTCGGCCACATGGGCGAGTCTAGAAGGCAGGGGACGGCGGTGATTCGCCGCAGGCACCTTCGATGTACATCTAAGATGCCACATGCTTCCACAAACCGAAAGGAGGGCTTCGTAAAGAGTTTTATTGTTCTTGCCCTATAGCTTTCCAAGGCCTCAAGGTGGCCCCATGGCGCCTCCAGAGGGCGTCATGCTTTCCATTCCTCCTCTCCGTTCCCCCCCTGCTTCTCGCCTTCTTCTCCTCCTCGTCATCGTCCTCTCCCCTGTTTGTTCCTTCCTTTCCTCTTCTTCCTCACCTCCTCACCCCATGCTCCTCCGTCGTCATCCTCGCTCGCTCGTTGCGGCAAGATCCGGCTCGAAGGAGCAAACCCGTGTCCCCACTGAACCCGTCCTCAACGCCTTTTCCCAAGGGGTTTTGACGGGGTGGCGCGACCCCCCAAGATTGCTTCCGAAATCCCGCCTCTGCCATGCCCCCAAGACACCCCGAAAAGCGCCGAGACGGTCCGGATAATCAGAAACAGCAAGGAAGGTTGTGCAGGGATCTTTGCCTAGGCGATGTTTAGTTTCCGATGGCCTTCCAATGGCCCCAGGATGGCCTCCAGTAAGAGGTATTTGTAGCAGTAATCGTCGTAATGGTAGTGATACTAGTAGTGGTCGTAGTAGTAGTAGTAGTAGTAGTAGTAGTAGTAGTAGTAGTAGTAGTAGTCGTAGTAGTAGTAGTAGTAGTAGTAGTAGTAGTAGTAGTAGTAGTAGTAGTAGTAGTAGTAGTAGTAACAGTAGTAGTAGTAGTAGTAGTAGTAGTAGTAATAGTCGCAGTAGTAGTAGTAGTAGTTGTAGCAGTAGTAGTAGTAGTAGTAGTAGTAGTAGTAGTAGCAGTAGTGGTAGTAACAGTAGTCGCCGTAGCTATAGTAGTGGCTGAAGCTGTAGCCGTAGTACCAGTCGTAGTCGTAGTTGTCGTAGCCGTCGTAGTAGTAGTCGTAGTAGTAGTAGTAGTAGTAGTAGTAGTAGTAGTCGTAGTCGTAGTAGTCGTAGTAGGTAGTAGTAGTAGTAGTAGTAGTCGTAGTCGTAGTAGTCGTAGTAGTAGTAGTAGTAGTAGTAGTAGCAGTAGTCGTAGTAGCCGTAGAAGTAGTAGTAGTCGCAGTCGTAGTAGTCATAGTCGTAGTAGTATCACCAGTAGCAGTAGTAGTAGTAGTAGTAGTAGTAGTAGTAGTAGTAGTAGTAGTAGTAGTAGTAGTAGTAGTAGTAGTAGTAGTAGTAGTAGTAGTAGTAGTAGTAGTGTAGTAGTAGTAGTAGTAGTAGTAGTAGTAGTAGTAGTAGTAGTAGTAGTAGTAGTAGTAGTAGTAGTAGTAGTAGTAGTAGTAAGAGTAGTAGTAGGCGGCGTCGTCGTCGTCGTCGCCGTCGTAGCAGTAGTTGTAGTAGTCGCAGTATTTGAAAGTTCCCACTTGCTTGACTTCAAATGTGGCTCTCGCCCTCGCGCCGCACACGCTTCCCCCAAACGCTTCCACAGTTGCACTGAAGCAGGGCAGCTCGTTCCCAAAGTGAGGTGCTCGCTGGAAACGCCTTCGTGCTGTACGGCACCGCCTCTGAATTGTGCAACCAGTCTTCGGAAAGGGTTCTTGTCTTGGCCAAACGCATTGTGAATGTATCTTGGGCGGGTTCTCCGACAGGAGATGGCTGTGCCCCGCTGTTTAGGGCACTGAGATCGCTTCCGAGTGCGGCAAGATGGCCCCCAATGCGGCCCCACTCGCCAGGACGACGGCCCGAGTGGATTGCATGACGCACCAATGAGGCTCCAACATTGCGTTGCAGGCCCCTATCCCGCCTGGAGCGATCCCAGAGAGCCCCGAAGAGGCGCCAGAGAAGACAAACTCATTGAGTAGGTTTCGGTATCTGACGGCTTTACCATTACCGCATTTCGTCTTGGCAACCGAATATTTCCAAGACAGCCCCGCGAGAGCCCCAAGCTGACCCACAGACGACCCAAGAGGGTCCCAAGCCAGACCAACATGGCCCAGGGACAGCCCAAGACGGCGCCAAGCGTGCTCCAGGACGGCCACGAGACTCACACCGCTTCATCTAAGGGCCCCAGACGGCCCAAAAGGGCTCCGCGAGGGCCCCCAGCTGGCCACCAGACGGCCAAAGAGGGACCCAACACAGTTCCAGAAGATGGCTCCAGGACGGCCCCAACGCGACTCCCAACGCGGCCTCGAACGGCCCCAGACGGACCAAGAGGGCCCCAAGACAGCTCAAGAGGTACCCAAGACGGGTTAGCATAGCCCCGTGAGGATCTTCCATGTTCTTCCTCGCCGATTCCCTTCGCCAGGACGCAACAGTGCGCCGATAGATCCCCCACGTCATCGAATATAGTAGAGCCTTTTAGGCATTCATGTTTTCTTGGACGACTTGGGAGATCTTCAGTTGTCGAGAGGCAGTAGCTACACAGAGAGCATTCACAAAGTTCCAGATCTGACTTTTACGTACGCCATCGAGACCTTGTAGTTCTGGTGTGTCATGCCACGGGCCAGTTACGCGCAGTGCCCTGGCGCCCAAGCCAGCGAGAACTTGAGCGCCCGCGACGCGCCCGCGATGGATCTCAACGCCATCCTTAAACGATTCTTTGGCTTACGCCGCACCGCCGACCCCTTGGGACTCCTGGTAGGTCTCTCGGGGGCCTCCTGGTTGCGCTTTGAGGGGGAGGAGGAGGAGGGGGACACAGAGAGGAGGCTCTGGGTCATGGTTCTGGGTTAGAGGCTTCTTGCATGTGTATCGGGATCTCGCGCCACGCCTCTCGGGGGCCTCTGGAAGGCAGTTTTGGAGCCACTTGGAAGCCGTTTCGGAGCTTCTGGGGGTCTTTTTGGGGCCTCCTGGGGGCCTCTTGGGGGCTCCTTGGGGCGTCTTGGGGGCCTCTTGGGAGCCTCTGGCGGCCTCTGTTTTGAATTTTTGATCGCCCTCTGGGGCCCCTCTTGGTGCCGTCTTGGAGCCCTCGTGGGCCGTCTTGGGGACTTCTTGGGCCGTCTTGGAGTAAATATGCTCCTCTCCGCCTCATCTTGCACTTGCCTCTCTCGCTGCCTGCCTTGCCGCACCTTGGCCCTGCGGCTCTGTACCGCAGCTGTTTGTGCTTGCAGGACAGAAAAGAAGCGCGCCAGCCCTCGGCCGTCGCGTGTCGTCGGTCGTCGGCCGGCCGGCCTCCCCCCTTCCCATTCCTGAGTACAATTGCTTAGCGGTTACTTGTAGTTTCAGCGATGTCTCATCCCGTATCCTCTACTACTGAGCAGAGTGAACGCGAGACCTTAATTCCTTTATGATCTCACCCCGACTCTCAGAGGAAAGACTGGTTAGCAGCCGAAGCCCGCGACCAAGTCGCAACAGGGATGAGTTATGAAGAGACAGCCGAATTGCCCGTCCGAGCCGAGCTTATATCGCAAGTTGTACAACATGACGGGCAACAACCACAGGACGGCGGCCCGGGGAGGGGCCGCCTTCCCTGTTCTTCTATCGCCATTCGGGTCTCTCGTGGGAGGAGTAGGGGAGAAGTTATAGACTTGTCAAGAAACGATTCTCACTCTTGGATTCCGATCGGTGATCGTGAACAGACTCCAGGCCCGATGAGGCGGGGCGGCACAACAGCAAAGATAAGACGAGGAGCATTCTCGTCGTTGATTGCTGAATCTTCGGACACAATAAACTCCAGCCCGATTGCTATGCGGACTATTGTGCCTGCCGCTGGCCAAGCCAGTGGGTCGGGCGAAGCTGAGGGGTCCAGAGGCGTGCACCCCGCTGGCCCAGTCGCATGGGAAAACGCCCGAGGGACTTTTCATCCCGATAGCGTTAAACGGGCAGAACGGACAAGACAGCGATGAACAGTTTGATGATGGAGACGATATCAACTCCATGGAGGATGACACCGAGTATGCCAACTATCAAGTGTCACTCGGCCGAGATTTGTCATCGATAACTGATGCAGACCACCCCGTCCAAGACGAGAGATGGTCCCCTGGGCAGGATGCAATTGATTACGATCACGTGGAAGCCCTAGGGGAAGCGTTTGCTATACCAGACTCGGACACCGAGATAAGTGACCTGACGCCCCAGGCGGTCGAGGTGGACATGGAATATCAGACTCAAGCGAAGCATGGCAGGGAGATCACAGGACGAACTCCCGCTCCTCAACTCAAGAAGCAAAGGAATGAGGATTACGATTTGAATGATTCCCCGCTTCAGGAAGGGCTTCATCGAACTGCCGTCGCCACAGGCGATTGGCAACCATCGATACCCGTTGTTGTTGAGGATGATGAAATGGTCAACCCCCGGCTTCGTTGGATGAGTTGGTTAGACAAGACGAAAGGGATGATGGGGCTTCGAGAGGTGGCCAGACCGCCAGGGAGTGCGCGCGCACGTCCCAGATCGAATGCTTCGAGCAGGGGAAGGCCTAAGATGCCTAGATCTGGAGCTCGATCCACTTCGAGGAGCAACAGCGCGATATCCACGCGCGAGACATGCTGGAACTGGGGCCCCAACTGCCCGCCCCAGGCGGAGAACAGGTGCCCGGGGAAAGCCCGCAAGCCTGATGGGGCTTGTAGGCGCCCAGCATGTAGGAGATGCTCTGACGTGTGCCCCAATTGTAGCAATCAGTGGTTGTGTGTGGATTGCGCGCCGATGGATGAGCACAATTGCTTGTGCCTTCTCGTCCAGGCGGTGCAGGATCAGGCGAGATTTGTTGAGTAAAACTCAGCAAGAATTCCTGGCCCGTGAAGCCCAGAGGGCTGAGAAGCCCGACTAGACCTAGAAGAGACGAAGGCAGTCATTGAGGACGTTCGGAAGACGTTCGAGGCAGAGAGACTCGCTATGGCCCAGGCGGCCAGGGAGCGGGACAGAGAACTGGTGGAACAGATGCCCCATCAAACCGCGGCTGCCAAGCAGCGCGCGGAAGAAGAAGCTGATGAGATATATGCTGTGATGATAGCCTCCGAACGACAGGCCGTTGTGATGGCGACCAATCAGTGCGTTGATGCCAAGATCGCATCCGCCGCTGTGGCGGCGGCGAGAATAGAAGGAGAGAGAGTCGCTGCAGCCAGGGCAGAACAAGAAAAACAGGAGCTCCAAGAACAACTTCAAACTGCCAGGCTGGGAGTGGCCAATGCCCAGATTGTAGCTGCGACGATAGTTGATCAGAATAATCAATATCGAGAAGAGCTCAAGTTACATGAGAACGCTAAAGCATCTCTTAAGCGTATGCAGTTGAGCGACAGTACGTGCCCACCGGCCAAGCCGGCTGGGGCGAGTAGACGACCGTCGCCGGCGGCCCAGCCGTCCGGCGTGACGTCCGCGCAGGCCCAGTCAGGCTCGACGACCATGGTAAGCGCGACGCCGCCGATGCTGAAGGTGAGAGCTGCGCCGCAGCCGCGGCCCGCGAAATAGGATGATGAAGAGAATTGCTCGCTGTGTTTCAATCCGAAAGTAGGAGATTGCGCCACTTGTGGACTGCCAAGCTGCAAAGATCACTTCGACGCGAGCACCGCGCGGTGTTCTGCATGTACTCGAAAAAAGAGTTTGCCGGCAGAACAGGAGAAGTGGGACGAGCAATGGCGAAAACACAGTGCTGATCATGACTTTCGGGCCCAACAGCAGAAGCTTCTTGACGAATGTAGCGCCGACAAACTTAGTGTTCAGCAGATAAAGGAGGAAGCTGAGGAGCATATAGACTGAACTCAGGAAGGTCAGTTGCCAACTTCCGGGAGAAGGATGAGGCTCTGGCATGCGCAGTTGCATCAGAGAGAGAAGTGATGAAGCTCAAAGCTATCATCACAAAGCCCTTTCCATATGGTGAGAAGGAACAGGGCAAATTGCCCAAGTTTGGTTCGTTTGATATGCCTTTGCTTTCGCAGGAAGCGCCCGTGAGGCCTGTCATGCGACCCAACTTTACTGTTCCTGGTCCTGCAATCGAAGGTCCGGCCATGCCGAGTACTTCCGAGAATTTCTTACCAATCAATGCGAATGTCATAGGAAACAATGTTGACATGACTTTTGTCAACTATTATCCATTCTCCAATGGCGGGCCTGTGAGCCAGCGGCCAAGCCGTCTGGCGGAAACAAGGACCACGCGCCAGCGGCAACGACGCCAGGCGGGGCAGGACAGGACAAAGATGGGGATGACAGTAGTGTCGCACCAAGTGCTGAGATGTTGTCGGCACTTAATGATGCTGTGCGGGACCGGCCAGAGAAGCCGCCTCCGGGGACTCTGGGGGGACCTGGGCCCCCAGGCGGTGGAGGCGGTCGTGGCCACGTGACCCGGGAGGCCTTGATGAGAGTACCCCGTTGGACCAGTGGAGACAGGTTGGACACAATCAGAAAGTGGATCTGATGGACATTCCTGATGTTGCAAACATACGGGAGTGGCAGATGCATGCAGTCCGCGCTATTGCTGGACCATCTCCTGAGATTCAAGCAGCACAGCGTTGGATCACGGAAGCTATGGGCCCTGCTGTGGATGACGAACAGCTCAGAAACCCAGGATGCTTCCAACGTCTTGACATCATGATCGCCGCAAATTTGATTGAGCAGTTCACCACAATGCGTAGGAATCGCGGTCTGTCCAATCATCACATGCACTTCCTTTAACAGATCAGTCGAATGGAGTGCGGCGCCCAGAATGAGGGGAGGCTCTTGACGGGGCGCGAGATGGTACAAGCCATTTGCTATTGGTGTTCTGTTAGATCGGAGTTAGGTCAACACCGCATATCGCGTGATATCTTCAAGGTAGTCATGGACCCCAATAAGCCAGATGCTGACCTATTTCGTTTTTATAATGAATGTACATATGTTTACCAACAGCTCTACGGCGTCCGACCTCCATCTGATGAGATGAGAGCTTCGATCCATGCGCACTTCATCGAGCAATGCAGGAAGCCTAAGAAGTTAGATTTCGTTTGCCAAGTTTACGACTTGTCGAGAGACAAGTTAGGAGAAGGCGTAAGGTCCTACGAATGGCTCATGGCTCAGATTGAAGGGGTGATGTTGCGTGACAAAGAAGACTGGAAAATCAGTATGCGTGAGAGTACTCTGAACCAACGTGCTCGACATGCGCGACTGGGTGGAGGTGGGGGCAATAGATATGACAATTGTCGATATGCCAACGGCGAAGCCGCCCCGGCAGAAGTGGCAGCCCGTCTCGGGGAACCCACGGATGTGATGAAGAGTGGATTGACTTAAGGGTGAGACGACGTGCAAGTTTGTACACGAGGGTCAGACCTGCCCGAATGCAGGTCAGGGATGCCCGTTTGATCATAAGAAGCCCAAAGCTGCCGCGCCGGCCCAGCCGGCTGCGGGGGCCAAGTCAAATGCTGCTCCGGCTCAGAACGAGAATCCCAGAGGGAGATCTGGGAAGCCCGATGGCCGAGGCCGAAAGGGGCAGAGCCGATCGCATGCCCCGACGGGTGGCCGTGGGAAAGGAGCGCAATAACGGAACAGGAGCCAATCTAACCGTTCGCGCGGAAAAGGGAGTACGCTGCCATGTTATGCTTATTCGCGGGACCCCAAGAATTGCCGTGGATCTTTGGACGGTTGCAGCAGGCAACGCAGAGGCTTGACCGATGCTGAAAAGCTCAAGCACGATAAGTATGAACAAGCGAAGCTTGATGCTGGACAGTTTCTAGGATATGTGCGAACAGTTAAACAAGCCAATGCCGCGGCTGCCAATGTCTCCTCCGCTGCGGGTGATAGCGGCTCTAGGGCCTCTAGTAACAGTTCAGAGAAACGCAAGAAAGACGCAGACAAGAACAAGGGCAGAGGCAAAGGCAAAGACATGATTTGTCGCTCCTTTCAAGGAAACAGGCAAATGCACGCGTGGTAAAGATTGCTGGTTTGCCAAGACCACGACTGGCCATCCGTGACATTGGCTTCTTACTGGCGGCCCAGCCGCCAGTGCAGGAGGACTGATTGGTATAATTTTGATTAGGGTGCTCTTTCTTATCTTCCTCGCTCGGTGCCCGCGTCGGTCAAACCGAAAGCGGGGGGGAAGGAAGGTGTCCACTGACCAAGTCAGCTTGGGTGCCATTGCGCGCCCCGCCCCGTTAGCTCGGGGCCTTCCTGGGCAGAAGCAGGCTGGCTTTCATTTTTCAAAGGCCTTTGTAAATTCTAGCGGAGGAGTTGACAGGAATCCCTCCGGCGGAGAGTTTCACCGCGAATGTAGGGAGCAAGTTGAGAACCTCGTAAATATCCTTGCGAATTTCCTGTGTCCTCATTCTCGGGGCGCCATCAAGATGTACTGGAGCGAACCCCTTAGTAAGAGTTGCATTCGATCTCAGATGAAGGGTCGGTGCAAGTTCCGCGTCCGATCTCGCCCCTCGACCGCGGAGCCCGCCATCGCTTGCAGGAAGGCGCGTCGCCACGACCTAAAAGAGTTGCCCTCGAGTGACAAAGACAGGTGGAAGTTCCCGGGGGAGATGCGTCGACAGATGTTTACTCCGTCGAGAGCGTCCGCAGCATCAGGGCGTCAGACCTCCAAGATGGCGACTGGCACCTTTGGTCGAGGGATGGGGGGGGGGGGAAGAGGGCCCACGCGGCACAGCCGCTGCAGGATGCACAGATTAGGATGCTGCGTATCTTGGGGCGCTGAGCTTTATTATTGATACAGGGTGTGGGTATAACCTCATAACGAAAAAGTATATTAAAAGTGCAGGTGCAATGAGATTGACTCGAAAGCTTCCGCAATCGATCACTCTGAATACTGCCAGGGGAGAGTCAAAAACGCTCGGTTCAGTTCGCATCGCATGCCCTAAATTTAAGGGTGGTAGTTTAACGCTTTGGTCATGCCGGAGACCCCGCGCGTGATCTCGGTAGGAGAGTGGTGCATGGATCACGGCTTTAGTTTCTGGCCAGGAGGCCACAGACCCTACCTATTGTTGCCCAGCGGTCAAAGAGTGGACCTGATCGTTGAAGGCAAGATTCCATACTTGACCCTTTCAGGCAAAGGGGCGCTGTGTCAGTGGATGTGCGCGGTTGCCGCTGGGGAGGGTGAACCTGTCGAGCGGTGGTGTTGCGTGGCGCCAGGCGCCAAGGCATTTCTGGACAATGCGGAATCAGCGGGAGGCCCTCCGCCCCACGCTGTTCAGATTCGCGTGACCATAGACCTGCATGCACATAAGTTGATTGGCAACCGCAGCTACGTTGACGGACGGCCGACTGAGCTCGCGCCCGTTTTTCCGTCCTCATTAGACTCTGTGGATACCATCACTTATTTCTATTATTCGCCTCGCAAGGCTAGCGAAAGCGGTTGGAATCGGACACCGACCGGCATTGTTACCTCCAAATGTCTCTCGACTTTGCCCTGCCACGGCCAAGCCGTTGTTCAGACCGACGAGCAGCCCGGCAAAGCCGTGGCCTGCGCAGCCGCATATAAGAGCCCTTGCTGGTACGGGGTCTCAGGATACCTCCCCTATGACATGGGTCAAGGGTTGGACTCCAACGCGTGCGACGCGGCCCCCGGGCCCGAGGTGGGTGAAGTTGGAGACGCTGACGGTGTCGACCTAGTCGACGTCGACGCACCGCCAGAACTAGACCCAGACGATGCAGAGGTTGAGGTGTCGGGTTCCCTTGCCGAGCGGCTCAAAAAGGCCGCAGCCTCCCTGCCGCATCTTCTAGTTCATACTCCCAAGAACCCATGTTGTTCAGTGTGCAATTGGGCCAAAGCTATCAGAAGACAGCAGCGCAAAGCGCGCAACAAAGGGCTGAAGGTTTCCCGCCCATACGCTAACCTCACTTCGTTTGGACACCTGACGACGATGGGCCATTGGTTTGCGATGGATGAACTCTCGCGGGGGCTCCACGATGAGACCGCGTGCGTGACTTTTCGCGACCGAGCGACGGACTTCCTCGCCGCTCAAGGTGTGCACGACAAGTCGGCGGTTCATGTTTGCAAGTTTTTAGTGGACCTCGAGGCTCCGGGAGAGAAGTTAGAGTATTGTTATGCCGATGGTGCGCGTGAGCTTGCAAGGGCGCGTTGCGAGCTCAAGATTGCACATGATCCTGCCATCCCAGGAAATAAGACACAAAACGCTGTCGCCGAACGTGCGAACGGCGCGGTACAGATGGGGGCCCGAGCGCTGCTCATGCAGGCGGGTCTCCCACCACCATATTGGACGTATGCCGTTCGATACTTTTGTCTTTGCTACAGTGCCAGGGCCCCTGAGAAGGGGAAATCCAGTTGGGAACGTCGCTTTGGACGCATGTTTGAGGCGCCGCTTCTTCCCTTCGGGTCTCTCGTGCGCTATGTGCCCCCGCCGGAGTCAAGATTTAGAACGGCCGAGACTGGCGGCGCAATGATCCTTGGAATATACTTGGGGTATGTGCACAAAGCGGGGGGCATGGTTGGTCCAGAGAGTTGCGTTGTGCCGCTGAGACAACTGGATGGGCTCAATATGGAGTCAGGACGCACGCCCGTGGGCAAACGACCCACCATAGAGAAGTCTGGTCAGGTATACAGCAACATCTTGAACGGCACTGCGGAAGATCAATCTCCTCAGTTTCCTTTGAGAAAAGCGTACGAGCAGGCAATGACTGAGGTGCGCTCCGTCACGATCCCTCCCGCAGGAGAGGCCGCGGCCGTCCCAGAGGGTCCGCGGCAGGTGACAGGAGTGCGATCGGACAATTTGTTTGGTGCAGATGAGCCCGCCATTATCGCGCCACCGCCTCCTCAAGAAGGCGAGGGCGCTCCACCGCGAGACTCCGAGGCCGAATCCGATGATGATGACGGTCCGGGGGGCTCATGTGTGGATGGCGAGCCTGTGGTGATTGATGGCCGGGACCCACAGCGAGACTCTCGCCCAGACGAAGATGAAGACAATCAGTTAGGTCTCGCACATATTGAGTATCGTTTGCCAAGCCGCGTGAGCAGGTCCCAGGGCAAGGGCGGCTTCTTGCTCGTGCGACCCAGAACCTTGATGCGATGGAATACTTCGAGGACAGGCGTATTGTCGTTTGTCTAACGGAAGAGGAGTTGACGCAGAAGCTCCCGTTGACAGGCCGTCGGAAGACGTGCAGCATACGAGTTGTGCTCCATTATGATCCCGACTATGTTCCAGTGACTCGCGTGTGGGTCGCAGATCCAGATCCTAAGTGCGGTGCTCAGTGGTTGAAGAAATTGCCTGAATCCACCAATCCTGGAATTTATCCTGGACGTTGGTTCAACATGAATCAAGCTCAGCGCCGGCAGTCCGTCGAACAATACAAGGCCGAGAAGAGAGGATTCTTTGGTATAGACGATCCCGGTCCTTGTCTTGGCCTCCTGCGTGATATAGGCTTGGGCGTGGGTGATCCGCCGACTCCGCCCGAGCCCGCAGTGGCCCGGCCACCTGCGGCCCGTCCAATTTCTGAGGAGACCGCTGCCTATCTTGCGGCTCATCCAAGGGCAAGGGTAGCCGCACCGTGGGTTGCTGAGAGATTCCGTCGTTTGGCAGCGCAGGGCGGCCGAGGTGCAGCTGTAGCCACCGAATCCTCTGAGGGGTGATTCCGACGAATATCTTTCGGGTGATGAGGATGTTTGGTGGAAGCAAACATGGTGCGGTGGTGCCATAGCACGTGGCGGTGTTCCCTGCGGCCCAGCCGGTAGGGGCCCGTTATCCGACGATGAATCTGAGGTGACACAAGAGGCAAGCCTGACCTCGAGTCCGGCGGCCGCCGCGTCGCGGCGAAGAGTGTCTCGGATGCCGTTGCAGGCCAGCTCGGCCCCAATGCCTAGTCGCCGTGAGAAGGAGAGATTTAATTTTGATTACTGATACAGCCGTTTTACTGATCTCATCTCAGTTGTCGACGAGCCCTTCCGACTTCCCAGTGATTGGCAACGTGCTAAGATTGATGCCGTTGTAGCTCGCTCTGTTTCCAAAGATGAGGCCAAGGCTAATCAAGATGCCCAGGCCGCTCTTAGAAAAGAATGGAACATATTGCGAGACATAGGCACATGTTGCGGAACTCAATGGACAGACCGCACACTTTGGTCGTCTATTCGCAATCTTTGTCGAGAAAAATGCAGAGTTGCCATTCGGACACAGAGATCGGAAATACAAAGGTCGTGTAGTTTTCGATGGTTCGAGCGTGAGAGATCAGAATAAGGATCTTGCTTTGTTTCAAGAACTTTCCAGCAGTCCTGCTACAATGCAGGCAAGCGAAGCAGCTGACACTTACGGGCTTTTCGAAGGCCATCGTATTGAACAAGCTGACGCCCGTCAGGCTTACACTCAGTTAAAGTTGGGTGGTACCCCAACGTGGGTATTCCTACCCCGTGACGAGTGGCCCAAATCGTGGTTGAATATGCGCAATCCCGTATGCTCGTTGTTTCTATCTTTATACGGACGCCCTGGTTCGGGAGGATATTGGGAGCAACGTTGCGAAGGGCATGTTACGGCTAAAGGATTTGTGAAATGTAGCCCGTGGCGCAGCTGCTACCTTCATAAAGAACTGAAGCTATTTTTGATCATTTACGTTGACGATTGTAAGCTTTCTGGCCCCGCAGACAAGCTAGCTGAAGGTTGGAGGTTATTACAACCCCCATCTGACAATTGCCCGAAAGGTGTAGAAATAGACCCTCCGACCGCGGTCGGACGATATTTGGGTTGTGAACATAGACTGTCTACGCAGTTTGTTGAGTGGCAAGGTGAGTTGCCCGCGGTTTTGGACCCATTGCCTCCTAAAGTCAAAAAGAACGCCTCCGTCCCAGACGAGAGTAGCGAGGAGGAAACGGGTGGTGACTCGGCGGCCCAGCCGTCCGAGCCATACCAACCGAGAGAAGCCAAACAGGCCAGAGTCATAGAATACGACATGACTGAATTCTTCGAGTCCTGTGTCACTTTATATGCACAGCTCACGGATACTGACCCAGCTACTTATCCCGTTGCGGGTGCCCAGTTTGGACCCGAACTTGTTGACCTCGAAGACGGTCGAGGCGGCCCTAGAGGTGAAATTTGCTCTCCCGCAGAGGAGGCAATCGCCTCCGCGTCACATGTCAAAGTTGACGTTGGGCCCCCAGATCAAGAAATTGTGGTTCACGGCCTTGGCGCCGCAGCGGCCGGCCTCAATTGCCCGGGGCCGCCGACCCAGTCGGGGGTGCTCCAGCCCATAGCGGCGAAAGTCCTGATGAAGATCTTTTACGGTGCAAGAATGGCTCGATGCGACTTGCTCCGTGCCGTGTGCCGCGCGGCCAGTTGCATTATTAAATGGACAGAGCAACAAGACATGGATCTTTTCCGCCTCATCTGTTACATCAAGTGTACCTCTCACTACCGTATGTCTTCATGGGTAGGTGATAGAATGGAGGATGTCTCGTTGAAGCAATACTTGGGCGCGGACCTGGCCAGTGACATCTGAACACATAGGATCACAAGTGCCAGTTATCAAGCAATTTGGGGTCCATGCACCCGAGCTGGGCAGTCTATGGGATCTCAGCGACAGACATGCGCTTCCCATAGTACTCTTGAGGCAGAAATTGTGGCTGCTGACCTTGCCCTGCGAAAAGTGCCTCTTGCAGCCCTTCCGCTTTGGGAAATATGGCTTGGAAGAGAAATGCGTTGTTTGTTTCTAGAGGACAGCCAGGTGGTATGTAAGGTCATTCAAACTGGAGGGCCCATGAAGCTCATGCACCTACCGCGAACTCATCGCATTGATGCTGCAGCTGTGTCTGAACAGTTTTCTCGAGGTATCGTTGAGCTTCAATGCGAGCGGACTCCAAACGAAGCTGCCGACATCGGAACGGAGAGGTTCACATACCTTCTGGCCTAGGTTAAGGTATTGTATCTCGTCAACTCTGTGACTCCCAAATTTTGGACCGCCGAGCGGTGCCGAGACTATTTAGATTCGATTTTTTCAGACGGGCTTCCCCTGAAACCGGGGGGGGGGGGTTCTGAAGCCCCGCTTAGGTCCGAGTTCGGCTTTGCGGAGAGGAGCTGTTGCACCTAGCAAAAAGATGAACAAGAAAAAGAAGCGTCCCAACAAGGGTAGGCCCGTTGTGCATTCTTCGAAACCAAAAAATACTCCAGCGGCACCTGGCGGCGCTCGGCGCCCGGCTGTTACCGAGGCTGCCCCCGGCCAAGCCGCGGTGGCGAACGCCCCCGGCCAAGCTGTGGTGGCGAATGCGCCCGGCCAAGCCGTGGAAGCATGTGCAACTAGTCCTATCATGACCGAAGAAGGTTCCAGGACAAGCTCCGAGAAATCCAGAACGATGGAGGAGATAACCAAGAAAAGCTCCGATATTGAGATGAGAGCGATGTTTGATATAACTGACAGCGGAACCGAATCTGATACATCGAACTTGTTAAAAGAGATGTGTGAAGAACGATCGAGCGTCGAGCCAGTTAACATTGAGCAAGACATGCTCGGTTACAACCCTCTTCTTCCTCACCTTCCGCCTGCTGCTGTTGCTCTTCTTCCTCACCTTCCGCCTGCTGCTGTTGCTAACTCTCAGGATAGGAGGGATCAATGGGCACAGCGCGGACAGAGTCTCAAACGACGGCACTTTGTTCCCAGACTTGTCACGTTTATACCAGCAAAGACCGATTGCCCGGTTGACCCGGATAGATTAGATGATAGGCGTCGTATTTATGCCACAAATACCCAACATGGTTTGATTGTAGACCGTACGGATAGTTGGCGCGACGAGGATAGTAAATATCATCACCCCTTTGAGCATGCTTCGAATGGCGATGCCAGCAATGGCGACTATCACCCGAGTAGATGGATCGGTTGGGCGGAATTCTGGATCCGGGAAGATTGTGCCCCGGCCACCCAGTGGACCGGGGACCGACTCTTGTTAGAATATGTTGTGGCCCTCAGAGCAGGATTGGAAACCCCAAGAATTTTGATGACGATTCGTGTAAGGTAATTCGTTACACGGTGAAGGAAGATATGAGAACCGATGAGGGTCGAAGGTTGGCTCTGAATGACATAAACACGTTCAAAGGAAAACGCATCACGCTATGGGGCTCTATGCCCTGCACAGGAGGTTCCCCCTGGCAATGCGTGAACGAAGCCCATTATTTTCGTACTGGAAACCATAGAGCGACTCGTAGGCTTCGAGGCATTAGGACAGACCTTAGATAGCTGTTTTGGAATTTCCGCGAGATTGCCAGTGCTGTGCACAAAGCGGGGGGTGCAGTTTGCCTTGAGTGGCCAACTCAGTGTAATTATTGGAGGGGTCCCCAGGTGAAAGAGTTCATGAGAGAGTTGGAGTTTGTTAAATCGGCTTTGCATGGATGTGCGTACGGATTGAGGGACAGCAAGGGTAATGTCATGAAAAAGCCCTGGACAATTGCATCCGCGTCTTCCGACGTGACGGAGGGACTCGAGCGCAGATCTATTGGCGCGCACGAGCATGTTAAGGCCAGAGGAAGGGAGTGTAAGTCAGCTGAGGATAACACGGATGCCTTTGCCAAACAGGTTCATATTGTTATTGCTCGTGCCGCGGGGCGCGTGTTGTCGTCTCGTCGTCGCTGTCTCATCCTCTGATTTCGTATGTGCCGCTGCCGTTCTGCCCAGCGGCCGGCCCCCCCCCGGACCGCGCGGCCGCCTGGTTGCGGCTGTGCGGGCCTTGCCTGCCGCGGCCCCCTCGCGCCCGAGAGGTCATCGACCAAGCCCGCGTGCCAACCGCTGGGAACCCCAGCGGCAAAGCCGTCGGGGGAGGACATGGCTTCCGCTTGCTCGGATGATATCATATACGAACTCGTTCCTGAGTCACCTGAGGAGGGAGAACCCCAGGTCGAGCCCAAAGGAAAGGCCCCTTTCAATCCAATTCGAAAGGCTACCCCACCGGCCCAGCCGAGTGGGCCTGCCGCCCCGCCGGCCAAGCCGGCTGGGGACGTGGCTGATCCTTTCAGTTCGAGCGATGTCGTGATGAACGATGATATCGAAATGGAGGCTGGCGTAGATATTCTTGCAGAAGAGATCGCAGCTCGCAGGAGAGCTGCCGACGCTGCCACTAATGACGACAAGCCTGCCAAGAGGACAGCTATCTCTTCGCAAGGGGAATGCAACTCCCGCGAGGAGAAATCCATCTTTCGTTGCTTTCCTGACAAGAGAAAATGGTCCAGGCCGTATTGTGCCGGGGCCATCAAATTTGCACGCAAACGTGGACGGAGTTGGCGCTTCACGATGTGGAGAAACAACATATCATACAGACGGGGCGACCAAGTCGTTACCGCACTGAAGGCAGATTTTGCCGACACATCCCAGACGATCTTTGAGCGTCTGTTTTCCCAAGTCTCACAAGACCCGTTGATCGTCCATTGGACTACGTTCGACAGAATGGCAACGTGCCGTTTTGATTGTGCCCCCCCAAAACTTGACCAGATCCCAGTGGGTACTTTCCTTGAGTCGTACCTTGGCGAAATGACGAAGCTGGTCTGCAGTTTGCACACAAACGCACCAGGGGAGACTCGACGTCCCGTCCGAACCCTTTAAAAGGGAGAGGTCGTGGGTCCTACTGTTGGCCCAGCCATTCGGCGGAAGACGATCTACGGAGACTTTGTGAGCGTCCCAGTAAAGGACACCAAGATAGAAGGTGTTCCCGTTTTGTGGATGAACATATGGGGCCCTTCGCCGCACACGCCTCCCCGTGGCAAAGCCACTGGGGACAGTTGGGCGCGATTTATGCCCTGCCTGTTGTCAAAGGTCTGTCTTGCACGCCAGTGCATGTTTTTTTTTTTTTTTTTTGGGGGGGGGGGCTCTCACCAAATCAGCCAGAGCAAATCATTTTGAGTCTTCCCCTCAGCAGGCGGTGCGTTGGCGGAAGGCTGCGCCTTCGTGGACGCGCCCATGCGACTTCGATGCATGGCTCGCGAAGGGTGGCCTTGAAGGCGGTGCTGACTTGAATGAAAAGCAGCCCCCTCAGCCAGACGCGGAGACTGAGGCCGACCAGCGCGACCCTGTCGTTGCTGGAGAGAGGCCGGATCTGCCCGAAGATCCCGAACAGCGACGCCCTGAGGCGCCCTCGGAAGGCCCTCCTGACTACAGAGAGGAGGGTCCTGACCGGGCGCCGAAAAGGCCACGCTTGGGAATGGAGATGTCGACCGACCCAGTCGGTTCGGCAAGCCGCCATGCGAACGTTGCCATCGCGCAGCCTTCGGCCGAATCTGGCCCGCAAAAGTCAGCGGGCAATCCTGGTGCTGGTCGGCAGCCTCGAATCCGACTGCCCCGCCTGGCCGAGCCGGTGGCGGGGCGGGCGGAGGCTCTCCTCCCGGCCCAGGCGGTGGTGGAGGTGCCCCGTCTGGTCCAGGTGGCTCTCCCGCAGGAAATGCCCCGCCTTCCCGCAACCCCTCTGGGGGCGGCGGTGGAGGTGGGCCCCCAGACGCGGGGCCAACGATGGCAAGTGGCGAACGGGATGACCCGCCCTATTCTGGGCGGGGCCCCTGGAACGTCCTTGACTATCATTGGGCGCAGGGAGAGTATGCTCCGAACCCCAAGCCACCGACGAACGACTGGGAATATACGGTGAATGATATTCTCCGGCTTTATGTTGATATCACAGATCCCAAGTTGGAATTCTGGGCACTAAAGTTGTCGTTCCTTCAGACATGACAGGCCATAACGCAGATTGCCCGCCAGAATGGGCATTCATGGATCCCATTTGTTGGCGAGGACGTTGCGGCCATGATGGCCACAGGCAAGTCCGTTAAGGACTTTTTTTCCACCCTTTGTGCTTGATGGATCATGGGAAATACAAGTTTTGGTCTTGTTCCGTCCGGATTGTCTCTGATTCGACGATCTCATTTCGGAATGCATCCAAGAAGGTCACGTTCAGCCTGCTCCCTCGACGACATATGCAGGAACACGTGCACGGCCTTTCACATAATATCATGAGTGGATGCATGGCCCCTGAACTTCAGGAAGAGGCTAAGAGACACAAATGGGATGAGCATCAGTACCACCAGAAAGGGATCCACGCGCCGATGCGTTTCATCTTCTGGAACTTCAGTGTTATTGTTGATGGAACCGGCGAACTGAACGGAGTCGGCACAAGGGGGAAAGCGGCAACAGCATCCAACACTATTCGCCGGCAGCCTTCGAATAATGGTAGTGGCGGCGGAGCGTCTGGTGGACGACGCGATCACTCGCGCAAAGGATGGAGCGATAGAGATAATGTACGTTGGTGGGGGCCACATTCTGGCGGTCGGACGGATTTGGTGTAAGCCAGATGTGGGGCGATGTTGCCGCACTCGTCCGGGCTCGAATGAACCGTCGGATTGAAAGCTACAAAGCTATGGGGATATTTCCGCGCATCATGATTCTTGACGGTGTGAGCCTTTATCGCAAACTGCGGCGCCCCTCAGGGTATTTCTACCACTTCTGGTCTGACCACAGTGACTACAAGATGGATAGGGACGGACAAATGGTGAATGTGAAAGCGGCCCAGTTGTGCGCTGAGCACATGTTTAAAGCCGCTAAACTCGCCGCGCTGTTCTTTTGCCAACCCTCCGGCGGCCCAGCCCTTCAGGGGGTGGCACATCCAAGACGACAAGAGCCGATGGGTATACATTGCAAGAGGCTACCATTGATGAGCTAGTCATGTACTGGCAAGACTGGGGCCCTACAGAAGGCAATGTGCCCAAATCTATGCTCAATACTTGCCCGTTCAAAGTGGCCTTGGACCCCGTTGAGTTCCCAGACGTCCAAGACGGGTCTGGGGGCGGGGCGCTCCATTCTTGTTTTTCTGATGCATGCATTGGTTTTTTGAAGCGAGGGAATGCATATACATATTTTTTCCAGTGGCAAGACGATCAATGCTTCTTGCCGCGTGGTCGGATATTTTGTCCGGGAATGCCTTCCAAGGGGGAAGCGCCTTCGATTGTCAACTGAAGGAGTGCAAAATGATGAACACATGCGCACGGCAGTTGATGAATTGAAGAAGACAGCACCTACTACGGCACCGAGCGGCCTAGCCGCCTCGGGTGATGTTACTGCACCGAGCGGCCCAGCCGCCTCGGGTGACGTTGCCGCACCGAGCGGCCCAGCCGCATCGGGTTACGTTGCTGCAGCGCGGGCGGCCCAGCCACCCCGCGGACCCGTTCTGGGCCCTGCAAAGGGCGTGCAGGATGTTCAGACACATGGCGAAGCAGCGGATGAAGCTCTCCGCATTAAATGCCCTGTCGGCCAGGCAACCACGCTCAGCCAAAGGTATAAGTTCCCAAAGCGCTTGATATTAGGCGGCGATCCTGATCGCCCTGAAGGTTGGGAACAAGATTGGCCTGTGCATCTGACATACCAGAAAATTAAGAAATTGCCGTACAAAAGCGCGCCCGACAAGGAACTAGTTCCTTGCGGTTTCCTCCGACCATTCACTGTAGCAAGCGGTGAGCTCTACAGACGCATGATGCTCGCGAATGAGTGCCCAGGGGAAGAAGGCCGTGTTGCACGGGTGGCATAAGGGGATAACCTGGCCCGCAGCAAGCAATTCAATATGATTCAGAGACACGCTAATGGATAGGCGTGGCTGGGCTTTCAGATGCTGCAGAAGTCCACGAAGACCCCCGTCTTGGAACCTAGCTATATGGTTCCGAAATGGGCACGTTCCTTTGTGATTAAAGCTTATCGATCGTGTGCGGACCCAACGGCTACTGTTGCTGACCGCCTGAATTGGGCGAAGTTGTCAACGAAGACCCACAGGGCGGGCATCAATCATTGCGTTCAGCTTACTTTGCCCATGTATGTAACGGACGAAAAGCTTGTGGAGGTCCAAGACCCATCCACAGGCTGGACCAGACAGTCCCATGGTACGTCTGTGACCGCCCTCCATTCGATTTTGGAGGGCCACCAGCTGCTTACATCCAATCCCCAATACGGAGGGAGTATCAAGCAGCACAAGGTTGGAGTGTGTTCTTCCCCATGCACCAACAATCCCGGCACTCATGCGACATATTCAGTTGCAGAGCTTTGAAGACGGCATCTGGGTAACTGCGGATATCGTTCTCTTTTCAAAGCCCACAATCATCAGGGGGACACCAGATCAGTTCGTCAGCGAACCATCGGATATGGTACTGTATGAGCTTCGCCTCTACCATTGGACTCCTGCGGCGCTTCATGTCGCGGCGGCTTATCCCTTCTTGCAACATGTCGCCAGGCAGAATAATTGGCCCTGGGAGAAAGACTTAGGGGTCGAACGGCATCGCGACAAAGCAAGGGGGGATGCCGCGGACCAAGTCCGGGAGGCACAGAGACAGTGGGTCCCAAATTTGGAGCTCATTGTTTGGCAGAAGGATCGAAGTCCTTATTTTGAGAACAATAGTAACTTTGACGATCTTTGGCCATGGCTCCAGAAGAAAGGAGTCAATCTCACTAAGATCCACCCGTTGCACAAAGACGAGGCTTCAGATGTGTCCAAGGCGCTCGCCCAGGCTAACAAGGACAGAGACGAGGAGGCCAAAGCCAAGTCGTCGACGGGTGCGCAGCAGCAGGCGCCGGCGGCAAAGCCGTCCGGCGCATTTTTTTCGCTTGGTAACGAGGACTTCCCACCTTTGGGGCAGCCTACGTTGCGTGTTGGGAGAGCGCCCAAGTCTGCGCCCGGCAAAGCCGTGGCGGATGCGCGGCCTCCACTTCCCAAAGCTGACGCACTTGCGAAAACGCCTATGCCTCCTCCCCCTCCGAGGGAGGGGTCGTCACCAATTGGATTAACAAGCGAGGTGCCGAATAAACCTCCGCCGCCCAATGCGACGGCGCCGCCGCCGGCCGCGAAGCCGGACGTCGTGCCGATGAAGGACTCACCTTCACCAGAGCAGGGGCAAGTTGTGCCAAGGAAGCCTCCGCCTCCACCTCATGTGATTCCAGGGGCGAAGCCCCCGCCAGCTAGAATGGCGCGCCTCGATGCTGGAGCTGACGAGCTCTCTGCGTTCAAAGTTGCACAGCCACCGGCCAGGCCGGGGGGCTCGGAGACAGCGGAAGGCCCGCCTAAGCCTTGGGCGCCGAGTCTTCGCGATCCCGACCCTCCTCTCAGGCTTAACAGGTGGACTTTTGATCGTTCGTCGCAAGCTGACCAAAGTCTTCAGAAAGCTGAGGCCACGCCCAAGGCAGCGCCTCAGTGGTGCCGAGACCCGGGATCTTCCCAGCCTGCCCAAGGCAGTGCTGGGATGGGCCAGACTGCGAAGGCGGAGAGCCCCGCCGCAAAGGCAGCGGCAGTTGAGACATAAGCCAAAACTGCCGAGGATGTGAGCTCTGATCGCCACGGAGGCAGTGAGAGGCCAGGGATTCTTGCGGCATCTATTCCGAAGCAGACGGATGGAGATTCTTCGTCGCGGGAGTCACCTTAGCCATGGGGTCCGACGCTGCAGCCGTCATTCTCAGATCTCTCAGAGAAATCTCCAAGACGCACTTCGCGGGCAGACAAGCACGTAGAGCACTGAGGAAAGAGAAAGATTTCCTTCTACCAGTGGCGTCGCACTGTTGCTGGCCGGCCGCAAGGGGCCGAATGTCCAGAGGATTTGCTGGAGATTGAAGAGTATGTTGGCACAGCAAAGAGGACCAACGAGAGGGCCAAGATAAAGGGGAAACGCGAGCCGGGGACATGCTCGGAATCGTGGAAGAAGTTTGTAAACGTCGTTGTTGAGCAGATCCATGAGGTGGCACCAGATTTTGTTCCTATTCCTGTGATCGCCGCCAAGAGCAAACGTTCAAAACCTCGTGCTGAGGGCGGATCTGCTGCGAGTGGAAGCGAACTTCCTCCTCCCCCTGCTCCGCCGTCCGGCCCAGCCGTGACGGCGAGCTCGCCGGCGCCTCCGCCTGGCCCAGCCAGAGCGGAGGCCGAGCGGGCGAAGGAAGACAAGATGGTGGTAGACTCGGGCGCTGATGCTGCATCACGCGCTGCGCCTCGAGAGGCTGCCGAGCCCCCCCCTTGCCGAGCCATGTTCTTCCGATGAGGAGGATGCGCCCGCTGCTAAGGCACCGCCGCCAGTTGCCGCTTCAAGTCGACATCGCGCGGCGGAGCCTCCTTCCGTGGATCGAACCCCGGGTGTCCAAGACACTCCGGGGTCAATTCAGGCCTGCCAAGCGGCAGCGTCAGCCCACGGACGATCCGCCCCAAGAGGGCGATCAGGAGATTAATGTCGGGCACGTTGACCACTTTAGGGGCGAAGAGCTTTATTTTGCCGGATGAACGCATTCGAGTTATTCAGCGCACGCCCCCCGATCTAAGGCAGAGGGTTCGAGGGGCCCATATGACTGGTCCTGTCCCCCCGCGGGTTGAGGCCATTCGCAATCAGTCGATTAGTGCGCTCAGATACATTGCAGAATTCGTTGAAGATCCCATATTTGTATTATTGAGCGAACTTCCCATAGATGAGGGCACTTTCGATTTGGCGCGAGAATTTCTCCGTGCTGAGTTTTACTCTGATGATATTCCCAACGGATTTGATCCTCAGTCTTTCAAGTTATTGAAACCATTGGTTGTTGGGGTCGATGATCGCAATAATCCGGCCGCCCTAGGCAGTGCGGATTTTTGGAGACCCCAAAGTTGCCGAGTAGACGAGTTCGCTCAGCGCGTTGGTGATTGCGCAACGTATCTCGCGAGGCAATGTTCTGATTGCGCGAGGTCCTCGGGAGGCTGGGTTTAATTTGGAGACCTGGTTGAGAAGATGAGCGAGGACGGATCTGAGTATCAGACATATGCACTTGCTGCGCGCGGCCTAGCCGCGTTGCAGCTGGGGGCTGTGGAGGTCCTTGGTGTGCTTCCTGGCGACAGTGCCAGCATCAGTGAGACGAACGTTTACATAATGTGGCGCGACTACAAAACATGGCCCTCTCAAGGGGCGGAGAGGACTACCTCTCCCATTTCTGTTTTCTAGCGAGCATGCCAGGGACATTCCCCTTTTGTTGCTTCAGTTGAGAGAATGTACGTGCCTTATGACCCTGGCCTAGCCAGGTGTCATGGGCCCCTCCTCCATATCACCGATATGGATACACTGTTGGAATCCATGGTCGGAGAAGTGCAATTCCCAAAAAGAGACTCGGGGCTTTGCCTCGAGGCGGACTACGAATTGCTGAAGCTTCTTCCGACCAAGAAGGATCCAAGCATGCAAGGCCAAGGTCATCTTCCTTCGTGGCTAAGCCAGCGGAGGTATGGCGAGCCTGCTCGTGTGAGGAAGCACGAGGCCACGGGCAGTGACCCGCAGCCTGGAGAGCCACCGTCGATCGGAGCATGGCCCGCAGTGGACACAGTCCGTCTGTGGGACGAGCTCCCGACTCACAGAGAATCCTGGCCGTTGATTCTTGTTTTCGATGGCCGAGTGCTCACCCGTTTTTCGTATCGGATCTGCCAGGGCGGGACTCTTGTGTCCCGTGAGGTGCCGAGGTTCACTGATGTCAGCAAAGCCGTCACCCTCGCCAAAGTCAACGACTGGTTGGATAGCGGAGACAAGCTAATGTCCTGGTCAATGGTCTTCAGTCGAGAGTGGACATCGTACGAGGTAAATTTTGATAACGCCTCGATGCTCGGTTGGATTCACACTGACGAGACTTTGTCTTTGCGCCCAGATTATGGGCCTCCGCTGCCTCCCGAGGCAGAAGCATTTGTTCAGTCTGTCCCCTGGGGGGACGATGGTCGGTTCCTTTGCGCTAATTTGCACTGGGTGCGAACTGGCTTCGGACATTGCCCCTCCTGTAACAATCCGATCAAGTATAAATGCAAGGTTGCCCATGACTATTTGCTTCAGTCGTGCCGGCATCAGGTCATTTCAACTTCGCTTTGGAAAAATGGCATTTTGTTGCATGATGTCGACCTTGATAGGCTCCCTTACGAGCGTGATCTTTACGTTGGCGCGCGAGTAAACAGACAACGGAGAGCTTCGGCTGATGTAAGATACAACATCAGCAGCAATCTGCAGATGGAGCGCAAATGGGCAACGACTAATCAGTATATTCGCTTGGCTGCTGCGGGTCAAACCTTTGGCAACAGCCGCCCGGGTAGTGTTCCTGCCAGGATCCCTGAGCGCGTCGCGGCCCAGCCGCCGGCGCGTCGCGGTCCCTTCTTTCAGTACCTCGAGCCTCTGAAGAGGCGATTCATGAAATGGCTTGTGCACTTGGCCGGGAGAGTAGCGACTCAAGCTCCGGCGATAGCAGAGTGGTGGCCCTTATTTTGGGCAACAGATATTGACTAGTATGCGCGTCCCATGTCTTGTCCTGCTCTGGCTGCCTTTGAGTGGCCAGAGGGCCCCGACACACGCTTTGAACCAATAGAAGGTTGGTTCGAATGGGAGCGCAACGTGCATAATGCGAACATCTTCGTGCCAACGCTTCGGACATTGCGCGACGCAAAAGATGGAACAGCACCCTGGCTGCCCGTTGATCAGGGCAACGCCATGGACGTCGCAGGGCCCAGACTTCGTGGACGTCCACCGGTTGCTTGGGCAAATAATTTTGTGGCACGTCCTCGTCGCGCTTCCCAGTCCGTAAGCAGGCGTAACCAAATACGTTCCGAACGCTCTCTAGTTTCAGTGTGCACCCATGCCAAACCTGCCGCCGGTCCAACCGTGACGGCAGGTGAAGAGAATCTAGACATCGCACTTGATTTCACTGCAGTCTGCTGGTCCAAGACCGAGCAGATAATTTACGGGAGGATCAATCTTGATCAGCCCAATGGGTATGTGTACTCCCCTCGCGACGACATCGCGCTGACTGAGGACGGAGCCAAAGAAGTGGCCGCTCAATATGTCATGGAATACACCAGCTATCGCCCTGAGGCAAGTGACCCTGAAAGGTTACGACTATCGGGTGAAGTAACGCACGAAGCCCCAGAAAATGTACGGAGCATCATTGGTTGGAACTGGAAGGTTCCTGTTCCAGAACTGGAGTTGGGTCTTCGCATTATTCGTGTGATTGTGATTGTTCGCGAGATCATTAGTTGCTTCATCGCCGAGGGACATTGCATTGCATGCCCTGGGGCTAACTTTCTTGCCCAAGGCGCCGGCGTAGAATGCGATGATGACAAGCGTCGAAAGGATGCATGCGCCCTTGATTGCCGCATTCGTGTGGCGAGTGAGACAGACGACCTCATTGAGGAATGGGCCCGTAACTTGGGCAAACAGGCTCGCGCCGATATCCGTCGTCAGGGCATGAAGTTGCAAGAAGCTATTTATTGGCTATGCCCATTCGTGGAAGCCGCTGAGCTTCAAGACAAGGGTGAAGGCCGCTTTCGCGGTGCCTGCGGCAAGTTTGGTATTCTTGTTGCTGCTGCCGCAAGGGGCATTATTAGATTTGCTGGACAGCGAGTGATGAGTGTTCGTGAGAGAGGAGGCGCAGAAGGGCACCCCGACGGCCAAGCCGATACGAAGGGGCCCGCTTTGGCAAAAGCGAGGCCCAGACCGCCACCTCCTCCGCGCAGACCCGACGTCCAAGACGACCGGACCTACTCTGCCGGCGGTCAAACCGCTGCGGCAGGAGATGAGTACTCATGGTATTCGTCTGGCAGGGACACGCGGGATTGGTCGAGGCCTACGCGCGCGCGCGGCGGAGCCATGGATGCCGGGCGCGGGGCTGCCGGCTGCGACCTCTCGAGGCACTACCCGCGCTACACCAATGATGTGCTGGATGGATACTGGGTTCACCGGGGCGTGATATCCTGGATGAGCCCGAGGGGGAACCAGTCACGTGTGTGGCATGCGGTGTACCTGAATGATTATAACTACCGCTTTCCGAAAGGAAGGTGTTCCAAGAACAAGAACAAGGACTAGCACAACAGGTCAGCGCCTTGCGCTGGCCGCGGCAAGGGGTGCAGATCCCGCTCGCCCTATCGGGCCGCGGATCAGACGGGAGGATCGTCATCTTCACATCCGAGACTTCCGTCTCCGCCATCGCGGGGGTATCTTCAGCGCAATATCTGAGAGAAGGCCGAGCCCGCGCGACCGAGTCATCGCGGGCTCAACCGAGCGACAAAGTCGCATCGGCAGAGAGAATTTATTTAACTATTGGTGGGAACCGTCGGGTTTCTTCGGCCCTCAGCTCCATGGCAACCACCGTCGAGCGGTACAAGTTTTGCGGTTCGCTCCGGTGGCTGTATATATGTACAGGCCAGGCGAGCTGTGGCTGGGTGGGCCCTACGAAGCCCGCCGCGGGGGGAGTAAATATGCTCCTCTCCGCCTCATCTTACACTTGCCTCTCTCGCTGCCTGCCTTGCCACACCTTGAACCTGCGGCTCTGTACTGCAGCTGTTTGTGCTTACAGGACAGCAGAGGAGCGCGCCAGCCCTCGGCCGTCGCGTGTCGTCGGTCGTCGGCCGGCCGGCCTCCCCCCTTCCCACTCCTGAGTACAAGTGCTTAGCGGTTACTTGTAATTTCATCGATGTCTCATCCCGTATCCTCTACTACTGAGCAGAGTCAACGCGAGACCTTAATTCCTTTGTCATCTTACCCCGATTCTCAGAGGAAAGACTCGTGGGGCTATCTTGGGCCGTCTTGGGGCCGTCTCGGGGGCCTCTAGGGCCGTCTTGGGGCTGTCTTCGGGGCCTCTTGGGCCGTCTTGGAACGTCGGGAAGCCGAACAGGCGAAAAGGCAAAAACACTCAGAAAAACACAATGGGCAATCAACAATTTTAGCCTCTCGGGGCCCTCTTGGGAGGCTTGTTTGGGACCTTTGGGGCCGTCTTGGAGGCCTCTTGGCCCGTCTTGGGGCCATCTTGGGCGTCTTGGAGCGCTCGTTTAGCGTCCCGGGGCCCTCGTGGGCCGTTTTGGAACCCTCTTGGGGCCTTCTTGGCCCATCTTTAAGCCCTCTTGGGCCCGGAAGAGCCCGTGACGCGCTCGTCGGGCCCCCCCCCCCCCTCCACATCGACCGGACCGGGCTCCCGGGGGAGGGGTTTGGGGAGGGGGGGGCATCTCACGCGCCGATGATCCCCAGGGGGTCGGCGGATTATGATTATGATGTTGATGATGGCGATGATGATGAATATGTTGATGTTGGCGATGATGATGATGATGATGGTGGTGGTGGTGATGGTGATGATGATGGTGATGCTGATGCTGATGGTGGTGGTGGTGGTGATTAGGCTAATGCTGATGATGCTGCTGATGATTCTGATGATGCTGCTGCTGGTGGTGATGATGATGATGATGAAAATCTTGGTGATGGTGATGACGGTGGTTATGCTGCTGATGTTGGTGATGATGATCATGATGCTGATGATGATGCTGGTGATAATGATGATGATGATGCTTATGATGATTCTGGTAATGGTGATGGTGATGGTGATGACGATGGTGATGATGATGATGATGATGATGATGATGATGGGGTGGTGGTGGTGGTCATGATGATGTTGCTGCTCATGATGATAATAAGGATGGTGATGCTGATGATGATGTTGTTGATGATGATGATTCTGATGATGATGCTGATGCTGCTGATGATGCTGATGCTGATGCGGATAATGATGACGATGCTGCTGCTGATGATGATGATGATACTGATGATGATGATGATGATGATGATGACGGTGATGGTGATGATGGTCATGGTGATGATGATGGTGATGGTGATGATAGTGATGCTGATGGTGATGCTGCTGCTGTTGATGATGATAATGATGCTGATCCTGATGATGATGATGATGCTGATTATGCTGATGATGCTGATGATGATGATGACGATGATGTTGATGATGTTGATGACGGTACTGATGATGATGATGATGCTGATGATGATGATGATGATGCTGATGCTGCTAATGATGATGATGAGGATGATGATGACGAGGATGATGATGATGATGATGATGATGATGATGATGATGCTGATGATGATGATGATGATGATGATGATGATGATGATGATGATGATGATGATGACGATGATGATGATGATGCTGATGATGCTGCTGCTGATGATGATGATGCGGATGAGGATGATGATGATGAGGATGATGAGATGATGATGATGATGATGATGATGATGATGATGATGATGATGATGATGATGATGATGATGATGATGATGATGATGATGATGATGATGATGATGATGATGATGATGATGATGATGATGATGATGATGATGATGATGATGATGATGATGATGATGATGATGATGATGATGATGATGATGATGATGATGATGATGATGGATGAGGATGAGATGAGGAGGACGAGGAGGAGGCTGAGGATAAGGCGGAGACGGATGCGGATGCGGAGGCGGAGGCGGAGGCGGATGCGGAGGCGGAACCGGAGGCGGATGCGGAGGCGGAGTCGGAGGCGGAGGCTGAGGCGGAGGAGGAGGAGGAGGAGGCGGAGGAGGAGGAGGCGGAGGAGAAGGAGGAGAAGGAGGAGAGGAGGAGACGGTCACGGATGAAGAGGAGGAGGAGGAGGAGGAGGAGGAGGAGGAGGAGGAGGAGGAGGAAGAGGAGGAGGAGGAGGAGGAGGAGGAGGAGGAGGAGGAGGAGGGAAAGGAAGGAGGAAGCAGAGGAGCCCAGTGAGGAGGTGCGTCGGGGAGAGCGGATACCACTTTCGGTTTCACGGGCCGAGTGCCGCATCGTGCAGGCTCACGCTGGTGTTCTGGACGGCGAACATCTTCAACACCCTCTCGGTCGGCTTCGAGCACGACGTGACGTCAACGACCGTGCCCCGCCCCGCCTTCCCCCCAGCTCTCCGACGGACTCATCCCAATAGGCTTGCCTGTCGGAGTTCTAGCGCCATCCAAGACAGCAACTGGTCCACTGCCCTCTTGTGCTCCTCCTGCAAGCGTCAAACTACCCACATTGCTCCCTGTGTACCAGCATGGCTTCCTCTGCTGTCCGCATGGTTTCATCTGTATCCGCATGGCTTCCTCTGCTGCCCACATGGCTTCCGCTGTATCCGCATGGCTTCCTCTGCTATTTCAATGGCTCCCTGTGGCTATTCAAATGGCGTCCCAGGGATCGTCCAACAATCGTCTAACCTGTCCGCATGGCTTCATCTGTATCCCCACGGCTTCCTCTGCTATCCGCATGGCTTCCACTGTATTCGCATTTCTTCCCCTGCTCTTCCAATTGCTTCCTGCGGCTATTCTAATGGCGTCCAGACAACCGTCTAGCAATCGTCAAACCTGTCCGCATGGCTTCCTCGATATCTGTATGGCTTCCTCTGCTATCCGCATGGCTACCTCTGTATCTGCACGGCTACCTCTACTATTATAACAACATCTTGTGGCTATTCCAATGGCATTCCAGACAGCGTTCAGCAATCGTCAAACTCAGAAGTAGAGCAGAGTAGATTAGAGTAGAGCGGAGCAGAGTAGAGAAGAGGAGTGTCGAGGAGAGTAGAGTAGAGTAGAGCAGAGTATAATAGGAGTAGAGTAGAAAAGGAGGAGTAGTCCAGAGTCAATCTAGCCAGGTCGAGCGAATCAGAGGGTCCCGCCTACTTCCACCCTCCCTCCCACAAATATGGATCGGAACGCGCCCCCACCTCGCACACGGAAGGCGCTTGCGCGCGGCGCCGCTTCTGTTGATTTGGAGAAGAGAACGCTCGCGGGTCGCGCATAGATGGGAGCGGCAACATTTCAGATAGACAGCGCCGAGGCAGGTGCGACTCTTTCAGGCGAAATCTGCGTGGCGCCGAGGCGAGAGCGACATTTCCGTCCGCTCGCGCGCCGACGAGGTTGCATGCGAAACACGTGCGCCGCGCCCGCGCAGGAGCTCCCTCCTCCTCCTTCTCCTCCTCCTCCTCCTCCTCCTCCTCCTCCTCTAGAGAAAGGAGCGCGGCGCCGAGGCGAGAGTGACATTTCTGCCTTTCGCGTTGGATGTGCGCCCCGTCCCGCGCCCATCGTTCTGCATGTTTTTCTTTGTCACGCAGGTCGTGGTCGGCCGGCTATGTGGCAGAGTAGGAGTGTATGCCAGGAGTCGGGGGAGGGAAAGGTACCTCTACCTCTGCCCTCCCCTCGTTTTCCCCTTTTTGGGCATCCTGGGCGGTCCTCGTCACCACCGCTGGATTCGCCTCGAAATCCTGGTCAGAACGCACCCCAGGAGAGGTCCGGTGAGTAGCGGTATCGGTACCTGTTGGTTTCCCCAATGAGGACATCAGGATCGGGTATGATATGTTTGGGTAGGGTAGGGTAGGGCAGAGCAGGGTGGGGCAGAGCAGAGCCGAGCAGAGCGGAGTCGAGCAGAGTGGAGAAGAGAGCAGAACAGCAGGAGTGGAGCAGCGCAGAGCAGGAGCCGAGCGGAGCCAGGTCGGCCAGGTCGAGCGAGCCAGAGGGCCCCGCCTCCCACAGCAAGGGCACCACTTGTGGCACAGCTTGGTATTGGAGAGGCCTGACGGCCGGTGCCGCCGACCCTGGTCGAAAGGGCTAGGAGTGGGGGGAGGAAGCGGAGGAGGAGGAGGAGGAGGAGGAGGAGGAGGAGGAGGAGGAGGAGGAGGAGGAGGAGGAGGATCAGAGGGCCCCGCCTGGTATGTCGCCCGCCCTCGCGCCGACCCGCTGCCGCTGCCGCTGCCGCTGTCCATGCGATGCGGCGAGCGAGCCACGTGACGAACTGTCCGCACACACACCCTTACCCATAGGAGGGTCGGAGAGGGCCATGGGTGCGTGTTGTCGGAGGGGGGTCCCCGCTCGAACGTGACCGTTCCCCAGGGTCCGACAACCCGCACCCATACCCATAGCCAGTCCTCCTCTCAACGACCCCCCTATGGGTATGGGTGTGTGTTGCTCGTTCGTCACCACGTGCCTCGCCTGTGACGGAACGCCACTTCAGGGCGACATGCGCACGGAGTGTTTGGGAGAAGTCGCCCATTCGAACGCCCCCCCCCCAACATGGGCGAGGGATAGATCTTCGCCGCGGCGGGGCGGGAGCGCCACGTTCAGGGGACATCTGCGCGGCGCCGAAGCGACATTTCCGTCCTCTCGCGCGCCGACGAGGTTGCGTGCGAAACATGTGCGCTCGCGCCCACCTGGGAGTTCAATTCTCTGGACCAAAGGGCGCGGCGCCGAGGCGAGTGCGACATTTTCATCCACTCGCGCGTCGACGAGACTGCGTGCGAGACATATGCGCCGCGCCCGCGCGGGAACTCAATGCTCTAGGATTTTGCGCGCGGTGCCGAGGCGTGAACGACATTTCGGTCTTTTCGCGTGGGATGTGCGCCCCGCGAGACGGCACAACATTGATTGTGCTGTTGTTTGGTCGCTGTTGTCCGGCTAGGTGGCAGAGCAGGAGTATATACCAGGAGGAAATTGTGGATCGAGCAGACTATGCTCGGGTGCGGTAGGGTAGGGTGCAGTAGAGCAGGGTGCAGCAAGGCAGAGTTGAGAGTAGAGTAGGGTGGATCAGCATCTGTGAGTCGAGTAGGTCAGAGAGAGCGGTTTTTGCCGCTGCTGGCAAGGGGTGCGTTCCGCTCCCCAGGAAGTTGTTGGGGGTCCATACCCCCCCAGGAAATTTATTGCAGAGGCGTTTCGGCCTGTGCCCCCGACCCTGAACGACGACGACTACGACGACATGACGACGACGACGGCGGCGGCGGCGGCGGCGAAGACGACGGCGGCGACGACGGAGACGACGACGACGACGACGACGGCGACGACGGAGACGACGACGACGACGACGGCGACGACGAAGACGACGACGACCACGACGACGACGACGACGACGACGACGACGACGACGACGACGACGGCCACGACGACGACGACGACGACGACGACGACGACGACGACGACGACGACGACGACGACGACGACGACGACGACGACGACGACGACGACGACGACGACGACGACGACGACGACGACGACGACGACGACGACGACGACGACGACGACGACGACGACGACGACGACGACGACGACGACGACGACGACGACGAGCGCTCTCGGGGGCCTTTTGGGGGTAGTGTTGTGGCCTCTTGGGGGGCTCTTGGGGGCCTCCTCGGGGCCTCCTGGGGGTCTCTTGGGGTTTCCTGGGGGTCTCTTGCGGTCCCCTTGGGGCCTCTTGGGGGGCTCCTTGGGGGTCTTTGAAGGCCTCCTGGGAGCCTCTCAGGCCGAGGGCTTGACATGTCCGTTCTGGTCTCCTGTCCGGGCACCCTCTTGGAGCCGTCTTGGGGGCCTCTCGGGCTGTCTTGGTGGCCTCTTGGGAGGTCTTGGGGTCCTCTTGGGTCGTTCTGGTGCCCTCTTGGAGGCCCCTTGTGTAATCTTGTGGGCCTCTTGCTGTTTTGGAGCGTCAGGAAGCCGACAAGGCGAGAACGCCAACATCTCTCAACCATTATCCTGGCAAAGTGCCCAGCCATGTGCAGTTGTGAATGCCTTGTTGTGGCGCCGCCTTCGGTGGTGCTCCCTATGGGGCCACGACCCGTGTGAGGGGTGCGCCAGAATGGAGCGGCGCCGCCATGTGGACCGTGCCATTTGGTGCCTCCGGTGGGGCTCCCTATGGGGCCACGAACCGTGTGAGGGGTGTACCAAAATGGGGCGGCGCCGCCATGTGGACCGTGCCATTGGTGCCTTCGGTGGAGCTCCCTATGGGGCCACGAACCGTGTGAGGGGTGCGCCAGAATGGGTCGGCGCCGCCATGTGGACCGTGCCATTGGTGCCTTCGGTGGAGCTTAATTTGGGGCCACGAACCGTGTGAGGGGTGCGCCCAAATTGGGCGGCGCCGCCATGTGGACCCTGCTACTTCGGCCTTCTGTGGAATTTTTCCCAACCATCCTGTGGTGTTGGGTCCTCGTTTTGAAGAAACGGTCCCCGCGTTCCTCCTCCTTCTCCTCCTCCTCCTCCTTCTCCTCGCCCTCCTCCCTCCTGCGTTCGCATGCCTCCCCACCACCCATTTGGGCACACCCCTCACACATTTCGTGGCCCCATAGGCAGCTCCACCGAAGGCCCCAGTGGCTGCGTTCGCATGCCTCCCCACCACCCATTTCGGCACACCCCTCACGTTTCGTGGCCCCATAGGGTGCTCCACCGAAGGCCCCAGTGGCTGCGTTCGCATGCCTCCCCACCACCCATTTCGGCACACCCCTCACACGTTTCGTGGCCCCATAGGGAGCTCCACCGAAGGCCCCAGTGGCTGCGTTCGCATGCCTCCCCACCACCCATTTCGGCACACCCCTCACACGTTTCGTGGCCCCATAGGGAGCTCCACCGAAGGCCCCAGTGGCTGCGTTCGCATGCCTCCCCACCACCCATTTCGGCACACCCCTCACACGTTTCGTGGCCCCATAGGGAGCTCCACCGAAGGCCCCAGTGGCTGCGTTCGCATGCCTCCCCACCACCCATTTCGGCACACCCCTCACACGTTTCGTGGCCCCATAGGGAGCTCCACCGAAGGCCCCAGTGGCTGCGTTCGCATGCCTCCCCCCACCCATTTCGGCACACCCCTCACACGTTTCGTGGCCCCATAGGGAGCTCCACCGAAGGCCCCAGTGGCTGCGTTCGCATGCCTCCCACCACCCATTTCGGCACACCCCTCACACGTTTCGTGGCCCCATAGGGAGCTCCACCGAAGGCCCCAGTGGCAGGGTTCGCATGCCTCCCCACCACCCATTTCGGCACACCCCTCACACGTTTCGTGGCCCCATAGGGAGACCCCAGTGGCTGCGTTCGCATGCCTCCCCACCACCCATTTCGGCACACCCCTCACACGTTCGTGGCCCCATAGGGAGCTCCACCGAAGGCCCCAGTGGCTCCCCACCACCCATTTCGGCACACCCCTCACACGTTTCGTGGCCCCATAGGGAGCTCCACCGAAGGCCCCAGTGGCTACGTTCGCATGCCTCCCCACCACCCATTTCGGCACACCCCTCACACGTTTCGTGGCCCCATAGGGAGCTCCACCGAAGGCCCCAGTGGCAGGGTCCGCATGCTTCCCCACCACCCATTTCGGCACACCCTTCACACGTTTCGTGGCCCCATAGGGAGCTCCACCGAAGGCCCCAGTGGCGCGGTGCCTATGAGAAGAGGGGCCTAGTTTGCGTGCCCCCTCCTTCGTCTCATATCCGTGCGGTACTCGCAGCTGCATATGGTTGGGCCCTTCGCCAGGCTAATTTTAGGGCCACGAACCGTGAGATGGGTGCGCCGAAATGGGGCGGCGCCGCTATGTGCACCGTGCCATTGGTGCCTTCGGTTGAGCTCCCTATGGGGCCGCGAACCGTGTGAGGGGTGTACCAAAATGGAGCGGCGCCGCCATGTGGACCCTGCCGCTGGGGCCTTCGGTGGAAATTCCTTTGGGGCCACGAACCGTGTGAGGGGTGCGCCAAAATTGGGCGGCGCCGCCATGTGGACGCTGCCGCTGGGACCTTCGGTGGGGCTCCCTATGGGGCCACGAGCCGTGTGAGGACGCGCCAAAATGGGGCGGTGCCGCTATGTGGACCCTGCTACTTGGGCCTTCGGTGGGGCTCTCTTTGGGGCCACAAGCCGTATGAGGGGTGCGCCAAAATGGGGCGTCGCCGCCATGTGGACCCTGTCACTGGTGCCTTCGGTCGAGCTCCCTACGGGGCCACGAAGCGTTGCACTGGGTGCGCCGAAACACATGCGGAGGGCAGAGGCAGGGATGGAGGAGGGAGGAGGCGTGAGGAAGGATGATCAAAACGAGTTGGGAACTAAAGAACATTTGTGCTTTTTGCCACATGGGGCCTTCCTTGGGAGTGCTCTTGGAGGCTTCTTGGGGCGTTTGGAAAGCCTCTTGAGCCGCCTGGAGGCTACTTTGGCGTCTTGGACCGATAGTTCGGCGATTCGGGGCCCTCGAGGACCGTCTTGGGGGCCTCTTGGGGGTTTTCCTGGGCCCTGGAACAGCCCAGCGGGGATGCGTATCTGGAGGGCGAACCCCCCTGGCGGGGAAGGGATCAAAGGGAAGGGGCTTCCCTTCGACTCAGCTACGACTTTGCTCAATGTCGCTTGGGCTAGCGCGCTTGAGGAGGAGGGCCTCGGGAAAGGAGACGGGGGACGACGGAGGCGACGATTGCCGGAGATGACGAGGAGACGACGGAGACGGAGACGACGACGGAGACGACGAGGAGACGACGGAGATGATATGATGATGATGGTGATTCATTGAATAATGTTCCCCCCCACACACACACACACCGACACGGCGGATATGATTCGGGGGGGTCCAAGCTCCCCCCTGCGCAACGACGGCGACGACGACTACGACGACGACGACAGCGACGACGACAACGACGACGCACGACGCACGGCGCACAACGCACGACGACGACGACAATGACGCCGCCGACGCCGCCGACGCCGACGCCGACGCCGATGACGCCGCCGACGCCGCCGACGACGTCAATGGTGGTGACGACGACGACGATGACGACGACGACAACGACCAAGACGACGCAGGCGACGACGAGGAGCAGAGTAGAGTAGGCGTAAGTCAGAGTGTAATCGGAAGAGGGTAGAGGGTGGAGTAGAGTAGTAGGATGCGGTAGGGTAGAGCAGAGTCGAGTACAGAGTACACTAGTAGAGTATATTCGAATACAGAGTAGAGTCGAGTGAAGGAAAGTGTATGGGTAGAGTAGAGTAGAAATAGAGTAGGGTAAACCAGAGTAGAGTTGAGTGGTAGAGTAGAGTGAAGTATAATAGAGGAGAGGAGAGGAGAGGAGAGGAGAGGATCAGAGAGTAGAGTGTATACCAGAGTATATTAGGGACACTGTCAATTTCTATAGCGTATGTTAGGTTACGGTAGGGTTGGTTATGGTAGAGTATGGTACGTCAGAGTAGAGTAGAAGAGAGGAGAGGAGAGTAGACTAGAGTATACTAAATAAGGAATATAAACGGTTGAGTAAGAGCAGCGTGAAGTAGAGTAGAGTATGTTAGTGTACGGTCGGGGTGAGTAGAGTGGGGTAGAGCAGAGTAGGGCATAGTAGGGCAGAGCAGAGGAGAGTAGAGGAGCGTAGACTAGAGAACAGCAATGCCCTCGTGGGAGGGATAGAGAGAGAGAGAGAGAGAGAGAGACAGCGAACGGGAGAGAGAGAGAGAGAGAGAGAGAGAGAGAGAGAAAGAGATATGGATCTAGCCTTAGTAGCGTTCTAGCAGACCCGGCGCCTGGCGCGGGCGCTGGCGACGGGTGTGCTGCCGCCGCCGCTGGCGTCGTCGTCGTTGTTGCCGGGTGGGGGGTGGGGGTGGTGGTGGTCACCACCCACCAAACCACCTTAACCCAACCCGAGGGCCTCAATTTGACCTCCATTTCCAGTGGGGGTGGGGTCGGGGAACATCGAGCAAACACATATGGAACCCGTACCCCCCCCAACCCGAAATTCGGGTCTTCGGGTTGGGTTGGGGTGGTCTGGTAGGTAGTCAGGTGGGGGTGGGGAAGGGTTCTAGACCCTCGGGTACAGTCCCGTGGGGGGGGGACTGTGGGCCCCCGAATCGTTGTTCTCCCGTTGGGCTCGGGGCCCAGAGCTCCCAGATTCCTCCCTGGGGCGGGGGGAGGAGCTGGGGGGGGGAGGTTCGCGGGGGCCACCGGTTTCTGACCCCCTCCCCCCCTTTTTTTCCCAACCATCCTGTGGTGTTGGGTCCTCGTTTTGAAGAGACGTCGCCCCGCGTTCCTTCCTCCTCCTCCTCCTCCCCTTCCTCCCCCCTCTTCCCCCTCCCACACCCATTCTGGCACACCCCTCACCGTTTCGTTCCAGTGGCTGCGCCCGCATGCGGTTCATTCTGGCACTCCTCGTTTCGTGGCCCCATAGGGAGCTCCACCGAAGGCCCCAGTGGCTGCGCCCGCATGCGGTTCCACCCCCCATTCTGGCACACCCCTCACACGTTTCGTGGCCCCATAGGGAGCTCCACCGAAGGCCCCAGTGGCTGCGCCCGCATGCGGTTCCACCCCCCATTCTGGCACACCCCTCACACGTTTCGTGGCCCCATAGGGAGCTCCACCGAAGGCCCCAGTGGCTGCGCCCGCATGCGGTTCCACCCCCCATTCTGGCACACCCCTCACACGTTTCGTGGCCCCATAGGGAGCTCCACCGAAGGCCCCAGTGGCTGCGCCCGCATGCGGTTCCACCCCCCATTCTGGCACACCCCTCACACGTTTCGTGGCCCCATAGGGAGCTCCACCGAAGGCCCCAGTGGCTGCGCCCGCATGCGGTTCCACCCCCCATTCTGGCACACCCCTCACACGTTTCGTGGCCCCATAGGGAGCTCCACCGAAGGCCCCAGTGGCTGCGCCCGCATGCGGTTCCACCCCCCATTCTGGCACACCCCTCACACGTTTCGTGGCCCCATAGGGAGCTCCACCGAACGCTCCAGTGGCTGCGCTCGCATGCGGTTCCACCCCCCATTTCGGCACACCCCTCACACGCTTCGTGGGTGGCTCCATGGGGAGCTCGACCGAACGCCCCAGTGGCTGCGCTCGCATGTGGCCCCCCCCCCATTTCGACACACCCCTCACACGGTTCGTGGCCCCATAGAGAGCTCCACCGAAGGCCCCAGTGGCTGCGCTCGCATGCGGTTCCACCCCCTTTTTCGGCACGCCCTTCACACGTCTCGTGGCCCCATAGGGAGCTCCACCGAACGCCGCAGTGGCTGCGCTCGCATGCGGTTCCACCCCCCATTTCGGCACACCCCTCACACGTTTCGTGGCTCCATAGGGAGCTCCACCGAAGGCCCCAGTGGCTGCGCTGGCATGCGGTTCCACACCCCATTCTGGCACACCCCTCGCACGTTTCGTGGCCCCATAGGGGGCTCCACCAAAGGTCCCAGTGGCACTGCCCGCTTGCGTCCGCCACCACCCAGCACAGCCCTTGTTCCCTGCGCTTCACCCACCCAGAACAGCGCTTCGTAGCCCTATAGGGAGCTCCACCAAAGGTCCCAGCGGCACCGCCCGCATGCGTCCGCCACCACCCTGCGCAGCCCTTGCTCCCTGCCTGCGTTTCACCCACCCAGTACAGCGTTTCGTGGCCCCATAGGGAGCTCCACCGAAGGTCCCAGTGGCACCGCTCGCATGCGTCCGCCACCACGCAGCACAGCCCTTGCTGACCGCGTCTCGCCCACCCAGTACAGCGTTTCGTGGCCCCATAGGGAGCTCCACCGAAGGTACCAGTGGCACCGCCCGCATGCGTCCGCCACCACCCAGCACGATTGCGGCATTCACAACTGCATATGGTTGGGTCCTTCGCCAGGCTAATTTTTGTAAAAAAGGGGGGAGGGGGCCCCTCGTTTCTGACCCCCCCCTATCAGAGAAATGTTTCGGGCCGGCGACGGTGGAACAGCGCTCCCCCGTAGGCCACGCTGGAGCAGGGTGGTGCAGGGAGCAGAGAAGAGTAGAGAGCACAGGAGAGTAGAGTAGAGGACAGAAGGAGTAGAGCAGTATATAGTAGTGGCACAACAGAGCCAGGTTAGCCAGATCAAGCGAGTCGGAGGGCCCCGCTTCACAGAAAACAGGAATGAGCTGTAGCACGCATCGATATTGTTGTTGGGGCGCGCCCCCACCTCGCAAAGAGAACGCGCTCGCGCGCGGCCCCGCTGTCGACGATTTGGTGAAAAGAAACTACGCGTGCCGCGCTGGAGCGGCAACGGCAAAACTTTCGACGGCGCTGCGAAAACGAAGCATGCGCCGCGCTGGTACAGCCTTGCCACTTCGACTCACAAAAAGCACGGCGGTTGGGCGAGGTCGGCATTTCGCCTGCTCCCGTGCGGCCCCGCTGCCAAAGTCGCTTTCATGCGATTCGGTGAACGATCCATGCGCCGCGCCCACGCTGGAACGCCAGCTGCGAGCGATACGCACACGGAGTTAGGGCGAGGGCGACAATTGGCCCACTCGAGCGCCCCCCCCAAATTGGCGAGTGAAACATATTCGCCGCGTCGAGGCGGGAGCGCCACTTCCAGCCAAGATCTGCGCGGCGCCCAGGCGAGAGCGGCATTGTTGCCCGTTCGCGCGTCGACGTTGTCTCGTGCGAAAAATGTGCGCCATGCCCGAAACGGTAACCCAATTGTCTGGAAGGTTGGCCATCTTGGGCCCCAAACAGCGATTCCGTGTACTTTATGCGTTGCAACCAATGTGGTGCAACCTAGGTGGTGCAGCTAATTTTGAAGAGTGCAGTTGTCAACCCTGTTGTTCTCGCAACCATCCATCCCACCCACCCACCAGCAACTTGGTTTGCCAAACCTTGGCGGCGGCGGTTGCGATCACTGTCTGGGGCTGGCTGGTGCATATCTGCGGCCCCGCTAGCACGCGCAAGCTCGCGCGCAGAAAAGGCCCGCTAGTTGGTGCAGCCGACGCGGGCGCAGTTGTGCTGACTGATTGGTCCCACAGGCCGCGCTGGCGCCAGTGGGGTGATTTTTGGTGGGTGCGATACCATAGTGACGTCGACAACGGCGGAATCGGTTATGATAGTAGCGGCGGTGGTGACGATTATGACGATGCCGACAGCGCGGCCAACGACGGCGCCGATGCTGGTCGCGCAGATCACGATGATGATGCCGTCGTGTCGCCGATGAAGGTTTTGGGGGGATTTCGACGTGGGCGCTCGGACAAAACGCGCGCGCGGCCCGCATTATATTTCCCAACCAACCTGTGTTGTTGGGTTCTCGTTTTGAAGAGACGGTCCCCGCGTCTCCTCCGCATCCTCCTCCTCCCTCCTTTCCTTCTCTCACGCTTCTCCCCCACATGCGTCTCCCCCACCCAGTACAGCGTTTCGTGGCCCCATAGGGAGGTCCACCTAAGGCCCCAGTGGTGTGTATCACATGCGTCTCCCCCGCCCAGTACAGCGCTTCGTGGCCCCATAGGGATGTCCACCTAAGGCCCCAGTGGTGTGTATCACATGCGTCTCCCTTACCCAGTACAGCGTTTCGTGGCCCCATAGGGAGGTCCTCCTCAGGCCCCAATGGTGTGTACCACATGCGTTTCCCCCACCCAGTACAGCGTTTCGTGGCCCCATAGGGAGGTCCACCTAAGGCCCCAGTGGTGTGTATCACATGCGTCTCCCACGCCCAGTACCGCGTTTCGTGGCCCCATGAAAGGGGCTCCGCCGAAGGTCCCCGTGGCGCAATCCGCATGCGTCTGCCTCACCCAGTACAGCGTTTCGTGGCTCCATATTGGGCCCCACCGAAGGTCCCCGTGGCGCAGTCCGCATGCGTCCCCCCCACCCAGTACAGCGTTTCGTGGCCCCATAGGGAGGTCCTCCTAAGGCCCCAGTGGTGTGTATCACATGCGTCTCCCCCATCCAGTACAGCGTTTCGTGGCCCCATAAGGGGCTCCGCCGACGGTCACCGTGGCGCAATCCGCATGCGTCTGCCTCACCCAGTACAGCGTTTCGTGGCTCCATTTTGAGCCCCACCGAAGGTCCCCGTGGCACAGTCCGCATGCGTCCCCCCCCACCCAGTACTGCGTTTAGTGGCCCCATATGGAGCCCCACCGAAGGTCCCCGTGGCGCAGTCCGCATGCGTCTCCCCCACCCAGTACAGCGTTTCGTGGCTCCATATTTGGGCCCCACCGAAGGTCCCCGTGGCGCAGTCCGCATGCGTCTCCCCCACCCAGTACAGCGTTTCGTGGCCCCATAGGGGCTCCGCCGAAGGTCCCCGTGGCGCAGTCCGCATGCGTCCCTCCCACCCAGTACAGCGTTTCGTGGTCCCGAGGGGCTCCGCCGAAGGTCCCCGTGGCGCAGTCCGCATGCGTCTCCCTCACCCAGTACAGCGTTTCGTGGCCCCGTATGGAGACTCACCGAAGGTCCCCGTGGCGCAGTCCGCATGCGTCTCCCCCACCCAACAGCGTTTCGTGGCCCCAAAAGGGGCTCCGCCGAAGGTCCCCGTGGCGCAGTCCGCATCAGTACAGCGTTTCGTGGCCCCATATGGAGCCCCACCGGAGGTCTCCGTGGCGCAGTCCGCATGCGTCTCCCCAGCCCAGTACAGCGTTTCAAGAACCCTGACAACCTTTAAACATCAACCGGGAAGTCCGTGTTGTTGGCCTCCTCACGCCAGCGTGGAGGTCCTCTTGAAGCCCTCTGGGGCTGTACTGAGTCCTTCTGGGTCGTCTTGGGGGGCTTCGACCGTCCTGGGGCTCTCTTGGGACCCTCTTAGGGCTCCCCTGGGGCTATCTTGGAAGACGCTTGGGGTTCCTTGGCCGTCTTGGCGCTTTCTTGGGCCGTCTTGGGACCCCCTAGGGCCTCTTGGGTCGTCTTTGGCCAACAAGGTGAAAACCTCAAGCACCACCAACTACGAAAGTGGAGTCGATATGTTTTGTCTATTCAGGGCCTCTTGGGGGTCATCTTGAAGCTCTTGGGCCGTCCAGGGGCCCTTCTGGGCTGTCTGAGAGTGCTTTGGCCGTCTTGGAGCTCTCTTGGGGACTTCTTGATATGATCTTGGGGCTCTCTTGAGCTCCTGCCGAGCCGTCTTGGAGCTATCTTGGGCCGCATTGGGATTCTCTTGGGCGTCTTGGAGCTCTCCTGGGCTTTCTTGGAGGCCTCTTGGGCCGTCTTAAGGTGACTTGTGGTGCCTGATGAACCGTCTTGGGTCGTCGGAAACCCGAAAAGGAGAAAACTCCAATAACTTGGGAAAAATAATGATTCTGGCCTCCCAGACCCGTCTTCGAGGGCCTCCTGGAGCACCCTCGGGGCGTCTTGGGGGCAATATAGGCCGCTAGAGACGCCGAGTGAGCCGTCTGAAACGTCTGGAAGGCCGCCGTGGCTCGTCTTGACGGCTGCCTGAGCGCCCTCGGAGTCGAGTTGGAGTTCCCGAAATATGCGCGGAGAGGCCCACTCTTCCCATTTGTGGTCGGGGTTCTGGCCGGGGGACCCCGGACCCGGCCACCCCACTTGTGGAACTCGCAATTGCCAACTCCACTGCTCGCACAATCATCCCAGCCACCCACCCGCAACCTGTTTGAAAAACACATGCGGCGGCCATTGCGATGAGTGCTTGGTGCTGGCTGGTGCAGCGCTGCGGCCGCGCTAGCCCGCGCATGATCGCGCGCGCAGCGGACAGCTAGTTTGGCGCGACCGACGCGGCCGCAGTGGCGCTGACCTCTGGGCACTTCGCAGCGGGCACTTCAGTGCGAGTCGGCCACTTGGGCGGGCGCGGTATCATGGCAACGTCGACAACAGTAGACACGATGATGATTTGAGCGACGCTGGTGACGATGATGACAACGGCTACGTCACGGCCTGTGACGGCGCCGTTATCATCATGTGTTTTCCGGGGCACTCGATTATGAAGTCCTTAACACAACACTGATTTTTGAAAGAGTCCTGCATGCGCGCGCGACAACTCGCGCGTGCGCACTTCGTCCCATTTGTTGCATGGGATTATTGCGACAGCGCTCGCTCAAGGGCGTCCGAACGATTTCTACATGCGCGCGCGAGAGGCCCATTAAAAAATCCGCCGACCCTGTCGGCGCGTGTGAGGGACTAGTCCGTTCAAGTCGTCATCTCCGTCATTCGTTGGTCGTCGTCGCTGTCATCCCTTTTCCCTGCCTCCTCCTTTCCCTGGCATCGTCGAAGTTCCTTCCTTTCCCAGGGACCTCCTCAGCGCGCCAACCAAAGCGAAGTTGAGCAACGTCGTAATTGAGTCGAAGGGAAGCCCCTTCCCTTCGATCCCTCCCCCGCCGGGGGGGGGTCCCCGAGGGGGGTCCTGGGGTGGGTCCCGGGGGCGTCCCAAGGGGGGGTCCCGGGGGAGGGGGGGTCAGATACGACGCCGATCCGACAAGTCGGCGCGGACCTCCGAGTTTTTATGCTTATGTTACTGTTCGTTCCTCTAAAGATCTTTTGCTGTTTGAATATTTGGGTGCGATGGCAGCCCTTGTGAGGCAGCATTTCCTGAACCGCGCATCGGCAAGAGCCTTTGACATGTGGATCTGTGGGTGTGAGCGCTTGTTGCGAGGCAGCCACCCCTGTGCCGCACGTTGAGGCTGAGCGGCTTGTGGCCAAACGGAGGAACATGGGCTCTTTGATGTCTGAGGCGCGGGCAGAGTTTTCTCCCCAAACAGTGCTTGCACTATGGAACTCTTACTCGACATGCGGTTCTGTTTTTTTCGCCTTGTGGTTCTTTGTCCTCGGGTGATAACAGCCGGGGTGTGGGGGGGGGGGGCGGGGGGAGGGGCCCAGTCACGCCACGATTTGCGCCCAGGGGAGGGGCCCGGAAACGTCTGGTCTGGGAGCGGTTTGGGATGAGGACGACGACGGCGGCCGACGTTCTCGGGGCCTCCAGAGGCCTCCGGAGGTGCACACAGGCAGTACGTGCATGAACATTGTGCTGCTTGTATGCAAGCATGCAGGCGTTAATGTGCACATTTTGCGCTGCAGTAGCAGCGGTGGTGTACACAGGCGTTGTGGTGTACACGAGCACGGTGGTGAACACAAGCGCTGTGGTGCACACGGCTGCCGTGTTGTGCAAAGGCGCCGTTGTGTGCACAGCCGCTGCGGTGCGCAAAGATACCACCGCAGCAGCATCATGGTGGTGTACACATTCACTGTGGTGTACACAGGCAGTGTTGTTTGCACAAGCTCTGTGGCGCGCCTGTGGTGCATGCAGATATTGCTGCAGCAGCACAGCAGCATCCGTAGTGCACAAGGAGGCGCTGACGTGCACATAGGCCGTGCGGCATTACACAGGCACTGTGGATTCAAAAGTACGAGGGAACCGTACCTTGGGCCAGAAAAATTGAAGCCACAAATACCCCACATATCGAATTTGAGACGTTTGGGTTCCTTCCGATTTTACGAATTCGGGATCCGTTGGGACCCTGGAGGTGTACACATGCTTTGTGGCGTGCACATGCGTTGTGCTGTACAGGCGCTATGGTGCACACACACACTTGTTGCTGAAACAGCGGCAGTAGTGCACACTGGCGATGTGGTGTGCACAGGCTCTGTGGTACAATGCGCTGTGCTGTACACGGCTATCGTGGTGTACACAGGCTCTGGTGTGCAAGCGCTGTAGTGCACACGTTTGTAGCTGTTGCAGCATCGGCTGTGGTGTACAAAGATTTTGTTACATACGCAGTCGTTCTTGTACACAGGCGCTGTAGTGCACGCAGGCAACTTGGTGTAAATGCGCACTGAGGTGCAAGCAGGCACTGTGTTGTGCAAAGGCACTGTTGTGCTCACAGGCCCTGTGGTGTACACAGGCGTTCTGGTGTAGTTCGGCACTCTCGTGTATTCAGGCATTGTGGTGCGCAGAGGCATTTATGGTGCACGTGTTATGCACACTGGCTCATTGATGCACGCAAGCACTGTGGTGTTCACAGGTGTTGCGGTGCACGCAGGCATTGCTGTGTTTACAGGCACTGCGGTGTACCCAGCGGTCCTTCCTTGGTCATTCTGTGGCACGCACAGGCGCTACGTCCGCTGCTCTCAGCTTCAGCCAGCAATACCCTACGCTGTGCTTAGCTATTCTCAGCAGATGTTTTTATCTACATGCTAATCCTAGCAGTGCTGTGCTATTGCTAGGCATTCCCCCAGGGCGCCTGCGCGAAACGTGACGTTGAACGGGTGGAGGCAGGGGCGGGGCCGGTAACGGCCGTTATCGCGGATCATTCACAAAAACGCTTTTTTGCCGCCTGTCGCCACCTGTGTGTCGCCTCTTCACCGCCTTGTGCGCTGACCGGGTTTCCCCGTCTTTTCTTGTCGGCTCCCGTAGCCGCCCACCGCGGCCTCGTCGCCGTTTTCGTGCTCAACGTCAGCGTCCGTGGTCGCCCGTCACTGCCTCGTCACCGCTTCGTGCTCAAGCGTTTTTTGTTGTTGTTCTCTCTCTCTCTCTCTTTTTTTGTTTGTTTTTTTCCAGGATCTTCCGGCGCCTGGGGCCTCCTCGCCGCCACCTCGTGCGCTGTTTCGTTTTTTTTGTGTTCTCGCACGGTGGGCGGTGGTGGCCGCCTCGTCGCCGCCTCGCGGGCGCCTCGTGCGCTCCGGCTGCACCACGGTGCTTCGACCACGCAGCTTGACTCACGCAGCTTCCACCACATGGCTTGCGCCACATAGCTTCAGCACAGCATAGTTGGCACGATATCTCTTCTGCCACACTGCCTGCGCCACGTAGCTTCCGCCGTTCGGCTTGCACCACAGAGCTTCCACCACACAGCTTACACATCCACTGTACACAAACTGCGTGTTTGGGGTCCACGCTGGCAATCACGTTCCTTGGATTCGGTTTCCATGCAGGATCGTCATGGACTTCCAGGAGATCTTCATGAATTACCTCAAGTGTTGGTTCCGCCCTCAGCATCCCCATCGCGCTTTGTCCATGCGTCCTCCATCCTCCGTCCCTTTTTTCTCCCCCCCCGCTCTCCCCTCTCCTTCTCCGATCCTCTGTCTCTCTCCTCTCTCTCACTCTCTCTCCTTCTTGTCCATGTGCCAGCACCACTACCACCGCCGCCCACCACCCAGCACCACCCGGCCGCCACCAGCGCCACCCACCACCCACCACCCAGCTCTCACCACTCGCCATCCACCACCCACCACCCACCACCCTCCACCTACCACCACCATCCACCATCCACCACCACCACCCGCCACTCATCATCACGCACCAGCCCGCCGGCCCATGCACCTACCCATCAGCTCCACCTCCACCCACCCATCCGCCCTCCCACCCACACCCACTTACTTATCCATCCATACCAGTCCAGCACCCACTGCCCCACTACCGCCATTACAGCCGTCATTCACCATATACCGCAGATCCACCCCGCTCAGACACTCGCCATCCACCTGCCCACCCTCTTTCACCAGCTCACTCACCAGGCACCCACTTTAACCTTTCTCCACCGGCATCTACCGTTCACCATCAACCACCCACTTCACGCTGACCACCAGCACAAACAGCACCAGCACCAACACCCCCCACCCCCCCCTCCTCTCCCTCTTCCTTCCTTTCTTCCCTTCTCCCTCCTACTTTTCTCCTTCGTAGTCGCCGCTTGGGCCCTGGCAGTGCCGAGGCGACGCAGACATTGCACCACATTTCTCACGCTGCCGGTGGCCATCGCGTCTGCTGGGGCCTGCGTGCAGCTGAAATCAGAGAATTGTTCAAGAGAGATAGGTGGACCACGCCCGCCGCCGCGGCCTCTGCCGCATATTTGGCGCTGTGGAGCGACAGTCCCCTCTTCGCCCTCTCGCCGCGATCGCCAGGAACAGAACAGCCTTGCTCGTGAGAGCTTCGACTGCGCGACGCCGGTGGGCGCTGGGCCCAAAGCAGACCTACGAGTGCAGCAGCTCAGATGTGGACGGCGATGGTAGGAAGAAGGCGGTTGCGTACCTGGCCAATAAAAACGCGAATCGATCGACGGGCATCACGATGACCTTCGGCTGCAATGTCAAGCAAGGGCATATTTGTCGGATTCTAGTTTTAGGAACGTCACTGGCCAGCCGTGAATTTACTGTGCGAGTTTCTTTTTTCTTTCTACAATTTCGGATTCGTAGGCGTGTGCTTCCCACGGCGGGTCAAGACCAAGGCCGAGGGGCATACGCATGACGGATGTGTGCGTTGCGTTGCTTGGTCGATTGGATCGCCGAGGTCCTCAGCCACCCAGCCGCACTATCGCCATGCCTTGGACCGACTTGGACGTTGATATGGGTGCGTCGCCTTCTCCCGGGTCCAAGTTGCACGGCGCCGAGGCCATCGCCTCGGCAGGCGCTCGACCTGAGCATTTGACCGGACAACCTTTTTTTCCATCTGTTTGAGAGTCATTACCTGATGGCGGCCAGCGCGGATATGGGACACTACGCTTGGTGTGGTGACGAGGGGGTTGATGCTTTGATCGGCTACTTGTGCTTGCCCACTAGCCGCTCTTGCACGAGTCCTGGCACACTTGGACACGTGCCACGGCGCCTGCAGCTTATCGCAAAAAGAGAGGGCCCACCGAGCGCGTCCCACTACTCGCAAAGTGCCTACTCGCAAACGTCCGACAAAACACACATGTCTGCGTCGATGTAATATATCGTAGATCCCGCGCGGCGCATCCAGTCCGTTTGCGAGTAGTCGCTCTGCGAGTAGTGGAACGCGCTTATCTAAGGGCGGTGTGACCAAATGTTTGTGCACCGCAGTTTCGGCCCCCTGCCTGGACCCTGGACCCCGGCTCCCAAGCTATAACTGCCGAAGGTGCACGGTTGGCTCGGGACGGCATGGTCGAGGCGTTCCACAGCTCACCTGGTCGGGACGCGTGCGCGTGAGGCAGTTGCAGCCACCGCGGAGGAATCATGCCATCATTTGGTTGCAGAGCTGAGCCATCGGACACAGCCGCGCGCGCTCTGCGCCCAGCTTGAGAGCATCATGATTCAAGAAGCCGAGGCACATGGCACAAACGGGAAATAGGAGCATCTGGAGGCTTTCCCCGAAGGGCTTAGGCGACCCCTCCTCCTCCTCCTCCTCTTCTCCTCCTCCTCCTCCTCCTCCTCCTTCTCTTCCTCCCTCCTCCCTCCTCCTCCTCCTTCTCCTCCTCCCCCTCTTCCTCGAGCATCATGATTCAAAACGGGAAACAGGAGCAGCCCCGGCACGCCGCACCTCTCGGGCACACCGCCGAGCCGCCCCGCGAGGACGCCCGCAGCTCAGAGAGCCGACCCCACCCCTGGCGGACCAGCGGCGCGGAGGCCCACCGGGCCGCGGGGGACAATTCCGTGCCCTCGCTCGCCACGCGGCGAGGAGCGCGCACTGGCGAGCAGGACCGCGCGAGGAACGGGCACTGGGAGCAGCGGCAGGAAGATCGAAGAAGAAAGCGCGCCATAAGCATAAGCTGGCGCCCCGCGCGGATTTCTTGGATCCGCGCTGGGCCCCCCCTGGCGGCGCCTGCGGCGCCGCCCCTGGCGCGCTCCGCGCGCCAAGGGGGGGGGGGCCCTCGCAGATCCAGGAAATCCGCGCGGAGCGCCAAACGTTTATGTTCATGGCGCGCTCTCTTCTCTCCCAGAAGACGAAGCCAGCGCGGGTCGGCCCGGACGGGCTGCGGGCACCACTTGGCGGCACGCAGAGGCGCCTTTTTTTGTGGCCGCGCAGCCAGCCCCACCAACACCGAGGGGGAGTGGCTCGGCCAGCTCGAGCGGCCAGGCTGTGAAGGCGGCGTGGGGCCACGCTGATCCCGTCTGGGATTCGTCCAGCTCGTGGTCGCAGCGACCTTCTCCAGATGGCGCCAGTCCTTGACAGCATGCGCTTCGGAGGAAGGCGCGCGGGCATGTTTGCAAGCTGGATCGGTGGGCCTTGATGGCTCCAGGGCGGAAAACCGTCCCAAATAGTGGCTGTCCCCGTTGAGGTTTTGGCGGTTTTGCTTGCCCTCTCACTCCCCGCCTCGCGATTGCCTCATGCCGTTCGCGGATTGTCGGAGCGCCTGGGCCCGATCTCGAAGCGCCGTTCTCCTGATCTGCACTGGTAGATGTATCATGGCGCCAACATCGCAGAGCGGATGTCGTTCGGAAAACGATGGGATGGCCCTGAATTGTCCTGGAGAATTTCGTTCCGGATTTCGAAGTGAATATCGTGCGGATTTTTTGGCCAGGAATGAAGACCACAAACAATCCATGTGAAGTTCACTTCGTTTTTCGCTCGCCGGTTCGGGGTTATGCATTGTTAGAGATCCACTCGAAAATCCGCTGCAGCACGTCTGCAAGGTCGGCGCAGTGATGTGTACGCCTTAGACATCGTGCCAGTGAGCGCGCGCATTTTTTGACGTTCAGGCGTGGGGGACGGTGGAAGTCGCTGGGGTTTCCGGGGGCGCTGCCTCGGGGCTGCGAGCCGTTCCCTCTCTCTCTCTCTCCCCGCTCGGCAGGGGGCCGGTGCTCCCCTCGCTCCACGGAGCCCCCGAGGTGCCTCCCCGCGTGCTCGCCTCTGGCCACCTCGGCGCTGCGAGGAGCCCGCCGCTGGCCGCCGCGCTCCTCGGGATGCGTCGCCTTCGCCGAGCCGGGCGCTCGGGGGACATCGCTCGCCCTCGCGACTTCGCCCTCCTGCGCGAGCGTGAGGTGGCCTGGCGCGCGGGCGCGGGCTGCAGCAGCGGAGCCCCGGAGGCAGAGCTGCTCGCCCTCTGGGCTGCCGGCGATTCGATCGAGGGCGTTGCCGTCGCCTTGCCGTGCGACTGGGGCCCCTGCTTCCCTGAGCCAGGCTGCGTTTTTTTTTTTTTTTTTTTGGTTTTGTTTTTTTTTTTCGTGGGGGGCCCATCTGTCGCGCGGTGATTTGTGGGGATTTCGGGGGCCAGTTCGAGGGATTTGGTGATTTGTGGGGATTGTTGGGATTTGTGGGGATTTTTTTTTGTGGGGGGCCCATTCGTCGTGCCTTCCAGAAAGCCATCGGGGAATTCGGGGGGCAGCTCGAGTCTAGGGGCTGAGGTGGGGAGCAGAGAAGTCGCGGCGTCGCGGCGCAGAATCCCTTCTTTGATCGCGCTGTTGCTGTGTCCTTCAGTCTGCTTGCGTCTGTCATCATGAGATATGGTACGAACGGGGCCCAATATGGCTGCAGTGAACGAATGGGCCGACCTCTTTCTGGATCGGGCCTTGGCCGAGGCCGGCTGCAACCAAAACGCGTCCTGTTCGTCGGATGCGCGCAGCCCCGCGCTGCGTTCTAATAGCATCGACGTCGCGAGCTCGATCGCGTGCTGGCCGGGGTGTGGGTGAGCCGTGGATGCAGGGTCCCGTGCGTCCCCGTGTGCATCAGCAGGTGTTCCGCATCGCGCCCACAGGACGGCGCGTGTTCTGTCGCACTGGCGCGCGAGGCGCGGCCGCAGCGCGTTGGGCGGCGGGGGCTGGGCGGGGCGGGGCGCGGCGGGATGGGATGGGGGTCCTCCCCCTCCTCCTCCTCCTCCCCCTCCTCCTCCTCCTCCTCCTCCTCCTCCTCCTCCTCCTCCTCCTCCTCCCCCTCCTCCTCCTCCCCCTCCTCCCCTTAGGGGGGGGGGCGGGCCGTGATTGTCCGCCCGCTAGTGGAGGAATGACGGGATCCCCGCCTCTCTCTTCGGTCGCCGCGTTCGGGGCACAGCCGGCGGTCGTGGAGGCAGGCGTTCGGAGCGGCGCAGGCTCAGGTTCCCTGCGGCTACGGGGTGCCGTGTTGGAGAGTGTGAGCGGGCTGGACGATGGGCGCTTGTTGTGGGACCACGCTTCGCCAAGGGTGGACGGAAGTAAACGCGGGCCGAGAGACCGTTGGGCGATCGTGCTGGAACCGATTTCGCGGTGTCGCATGGGGATTGCGCGTGTCTGCGATCCCGCCGCCAAGATGGGCGCGGGCCCAGTTGCCGCCGCAAGTTGCGGCTGCTGCTAATGCGCGCATGGAGTTTCGCGGACATGTGGGCGGAAGATGAAAGCGAGGGAGGAGGACCAGGCGTTTTTCGATACCCGCAAGGGAGTTGCGCTACGTGGGATGTCTCGCAGACTGCGAGACGTGTGTATCCTGGTTGTGGCCGCGAATGCTTGTCCGCATTACCTCGCGACCTTCAGCTCTGGGAAGACGGCTCAGAGACATCTGCTGGCGAGTGCTGCCAAATGTAGGAGTTGCCCTGTGCGCTCCAGATCCCGGCGGGCGCGGGCGCCCAGATCGGGTCGATTGCCACCTTCGCGCGATTTCCGGGCCCGAGCCTTGGGGCATCTATATTTCCGCGGGCCTCCTATCACGATCTTCCAATACAGTGGATGCCCATGCCAAGAAACACCCTGCTTGCCTCCAGGCTGCCCTGGCTTTCTTGGGTCTCGAGCGTCTCGCCATGGAGAGCGTGACGTTCCCACGCCAAGAATCGATGGACGTCCCGGGTCTCAGGGTTGGGTTTCTGGTGGAAGGTTTTTTGTGGACTGGCCTCCACTGTACAGAAGGTTCGCGTCGTGTCGACAGGCGGCGACCCCGCCGCCCGCGTTCAATATTGAACGCCGCTGGCGACCCAGAATCGATCGATGTTGAAAGATCTGACGTTTCGGAAACAGGCCAATCGCTCAAGGTTGAACGATCCCCGCGGTGTCAGGAACCAGTGCCGGGGTCGTCACGACGCGAACCTCCCGTATCTTCAATCATCATCTGTTCCCGGGCGGCTTTGACGTGACCCCCCCCGTTCGGCGCTGGCACCTGGGCCCCGCGGCGGCAGGGCGGCCGTGGCGCCGCGCCTCGCGGGAGGCGCCAGCGCGACGTCTCTCGGGCTTGGCGACCAGAGCGAGGGCGTCGACAGCGTGCACAAGTACCCACCGGCCGTTGAAAGCAGGTATTCTTGGATTCCCCGATTCCCAGTCTGCCTTAGGCGCCTTCCTCCTGCAGTGATCGAGTGGCTTCCCCTCTTCCGTCCTCCCGAGGGGCGGGCGGCCGCCCAATCTGCGTTCAACGCCTTCCTACTTCCTGTTTCTACCACGTCTTCCGGCCGATGGGTATGCCTTGGAGCGCGGTGCTCGTCGACGCCAGGGGCGCTGCCTCGGTCGAGCGGCGGGCGGGCGCGGCGGCGAAGGCCGCCGGAGACGGCCCTGCCGCTCGAGAGCGCCTGGTGCCGCCTCGTGCCCACCTCCTTCGCGCGCCTCGCGGTCGGCCGCTCCTGCGCTCCAGCCCGCCCGAGGGAGCGGCTCAAAAGGGGCCCGCGCCGCGCGCAGCTGCCGGGGGAGGGAGGCGCGGGCCCCCGCAGGGGCGCGGCCGAGCGCTGCCGGGCAGAGTTCTCTGCGGCAGGGGCAGGCTGGCGTTGAGTCGGGCGTGCCCCTCGGCATGAGGAGTATGCAAAGATAATTACAAGTGCGGGGACGATGTTTCTATGATTTTTGGCAATGTTGGAGCATGCTTTGACTATTCTTACGCCTGAGGGGGGACATGCCCGACCGAAGGCTAGCCAGAGCCAATGGGGACGATCCTATCCCTGCCAAGGTGGCCCGGGCCATGGGCGCCGAGCGCAAGGCACCCGGGTGGCCACCATCTGGGTCGCGCCCTCGAGCAATGGGATCCCGGAACGCGGCGTCGCCCCGCGGGGGCCGCTCGAATGGGCGGCGCAGGACACCCTCCAGGCGCTTGAGGGCGCGTCCTGCATGTGCAGGAGGGCGCGGGCGCGGGCGCGGGAGGGGGGGGCAGTGAAAATGCCGAGGCGGCCAGTTCGTGTCATTCACCATCAGCGTGTGCGGATTGCCCAGGCTGCTCACGGCGGAACTCTTCCGCCCCTCCCCCCGTCTCCCGCGGCCTCCCTGTCCTTCTTCCTCCCTCCTCCTGCATGCCCGCCAATTGGCTTTGTAGTGCCCTTGCATCGCTGCAAGGCTGGAGCGGATTGCCCCGTCTCGCCGCCGACGAAAACCAACGCAGATTGCAGAGGGGAGTGCCGTGACTCTGGACGTCGCCTTGCGGCAAGCGCCCCTCCCCCCCCCCCCCCGGTCAGCGGCCAGCGCCCTCTTGCAGCCGCTCGCTGTGCGCTATGAGGGAGGGGGGTGGCGGCTCGCGCTGCCTGGGGCCAGGCTTCGGGAAGTCGGAATCACCGTCCAACCTGCCCCTGACTTTACGAACTCAGCGTCCTTCCTCCTCCCTCCTCCTCCTGCTGCTGCTGCTCCTCCTCCTCCTACTCCTCC
>CAUYUJ010004987.1:57500-65140 GCA_963575745.1 Prorocentrum cordatum | reverse complement strand
CTCGATTCTGAGGACGGTGGGGGCGAACATACGTAACTTCGTCGACGGCGGCAGAAGCTGTGACAGTGGAGTTGCCCAGGATGGCCCTCGCAGCCGCGACGCGCGTCCTGGCCGAGGGCCTCCGCGGGGCCACGCGTCCGGGCCATGTGTTTGTAGGGAGCGGCAGGGGACCACGAGTGAACGGGGAGGAGGTGGGGTGGGAGGAGGAGGAGGAGGAGGAGGAGGAGGAGGAGGAGGAGGAGGTGGAGTGGGAACAGGAGGAGGAGGAGGAGGATGAGGAGGAGGAGGAGGATGAGGAGGAGGAGGAGGAGGAGGAGGAGGAAGAAGAGGAGGAGGAGGAGGATTGACGGGATGAGGAGACTGAGGATTGAGGGAGAGGAGAAGGAGGAAGGTGTTGAGGGTGGTGTTTGTAGGATAAGTGTTTGTGTTCTATGACGGTGATGATTCGGCTGCTGCTGCGGATGGCGGTGCGGACGCTTCAAACTGTGATGATGGTGTTGATGATGGTGGTGTTCGTTGGCACGATGATGGTGGCGGTGGTTGTGGTGGTAGGGTTAGTGATGATGATGATGAGCATGTCACGGCTGACGGTGATCAGGAGGGCGAGGACGTGGATGATATGGTTGTTGATATGCCGATTATGATGGTGATGCTGAGTTTGATGTTGGGAATGGTATGGCTGATGCCGATGATGATGATATGATGATGCCGATATGGTAGTATCTGCGACGATGATGATGGTGATCTTGATGATGGTGATCATGGTGATCCTGATGATGATGATGATGATTCCGATGCATATGATGGTGACGATGATGTTGTCGATGCTGCTGGTGATCATGATGGTGCAGCTGATGGTGTTGGTGTTGGTGATGACGGCGACGATGATGATGATGCTTTTGGTGATGATGATCATCGTGCTGCTGATGATGACGATGAGGACGATGCTGGTGGTGATGATGATGATGGCTGTTGCTCATGATAATGACGATGCTGCTGCTGCTGACGATGATGATGCTGATGATGCTGGCGATGATGATGATGATGAGGATGAGGAGGATGATGATGATGAGGTTGACAACGACGACGACGACGACGACGACGACGACGACGACGACGACGACGATGATGATGATGATGATGATGATGATGGTGATGATGATGATGATGATGATGATGACTATGAGGGTTATGATGATGCTGATGATGATGATGAGGATGATTGTGATGATGCTGATGATACTGATGATGCTGAGCATGATGATGATGATGCTGATGATGATGATGATGACGCTGATGATGCTGCTGATGATGACGACGATGATGATGATTATGATGCTGCTGATGATTACGATTCAAATGATGATGATGATGATGATGATGCCGATGGTGATGATGATGGTGAGGATGATGATGATGATGGTGGTGGTGATGATGATGCTGATGATGATGATGATGATGATGCTGATCGTGACGATGACGATGACGAGGATGATGATTATGATGCAGATGTTGATTATGCGGATGATGATTACGATGATTGTGACGATTGGCATCATGATGATGATGATGCTAATGCTGATGATGATGAGGATGGTGGTGTTGATGATGATGGTGGTGGTGATGATGATGGTGATGATGATGCTGTTGCTGATGGTGATGATGCTTATGATGCTTCTGATAATGATGATGATGATGATGATGATTCTGATGACGATGCTGCTGATGATGCTGATGATACTGATGATGATGATTCTGATGATGATGATGAGGATGATGATGATGATGATGGTGATGATGCTGATGATGATGACGATGATGATGATGATGGTTGTGATGATGATGCTGACGATTCTGATTATGATGATGAGTATGATGCTGATGATGATGATGATGCGTCTGAGGCTGCTTGCTGCTGAGATGATGATGATGTGATGATGGTTGTGGTGTGGTGGTGTTGATGATTGATGGTGATGGTGATGATGATGAAGATGATGATGCGATGGATTGATGATGATGAGGGTGAGTGCTAATGCTGATGATTGATGATGATGATTAGATGATGCTGATGATGATGATGATGATGATGATGATGATGATGATTTGCGCGCTGCTGCTGCTGACCTGATGGTGATGCTGATGGGTGGTGGTGGTCGGTTGATGATGTGATGATGATGATTTGATGATGAGGATTGATTGACGACGACGACGACGACGACGACGACGACGGGACGACGAGGATATGATGATGATGTGATGAGGATGATGATGATGATGGTGCACATGGTGATGAGTGATGGGGATGGGAGGGATGGTGATTGATGGTGATGGTGTGATGGATGGTGACTGGTGATCGGTGATGGTGATGTGATTGTGATGGTGATGGTGATGGTGAGGTCGATGGTGACAAGGTGATGGTGATGATGATGATGATGATGATATGATGGTGGTGGTGGTGGTGGTGGTGGTGGTGGGGTGGTGATGAGGATGATGACTGAGGTTGAGGATTAGGAGGAGGAGGAGGAGAGGCGGACCAGGAGGAGGAGGAGGAGGAGGAGGAGGGCGGAGGAGGAAGGAGGAGGAGGAGGGGGGGGAGGAGGGGAAGGACAAAGAGGAAAAGGAATTGAAGCTGCTGCCTCTCGGGGGGGACCCTCCACGCCCAGCCCCGTCAGCAGGGGCGGGGCTCCTCCATGCGGGGCGCGCCGGGTCGCCTCGCTCCCGCCGCGGAGCCTCGGTCCTGCCAAACCGGGTCACCAGCATGAACACGGGCGGCTGCCCGATATCCTCAGGGGTTTCGCGGCCGCGTGTTGCAGACTCGAGAGCTTCGAGCTCGATGCCCAGAGGACGTGGCAGGCAGGAGGAGAGTCGAACAGGCGAGGAATGAGGTGTCCAGTATGCAGTGCAACCAGACACGCCAGGGGAGGGAAGGTCGGCGGCAACGATAGGGGGGGACAGGCATAGGGGGATGCATCGACCCCCAATCGCCCATTGATCGCCAATAGGGGCCCGGACAGTCCCCAACCTGCCCAGGGATTGCGGATTCACTATCGGAGGCCCATCGCCGATCTATCGGCGATGTATCGCCGATTCCAGGTCGATGCATCCCCCCCTATGCCAGTCCCCCCCTATCGTTGCCCCTCATATCCGCTCCCGTGAAATCGCCACGATAGGGCTCTCGGCGGCCTGGGAGAGGCCTGTCGCAGGCGCCTCGTCGCCACCAGCGCAGCGCTACACTGCCCGCCCAAGACCAGCGCCGCAGGGAAGCTTCCGAGTTTGTACCTGCCGCCACCGCAAGTACTGCCTCCGACATCGAGGCCATGAGGCAGTTATGGGACGACAGGCTGGCCATCGTGAGGAAGGAGATGGCGGAGGACCTACGGCCCGACGGACCGCACCTCTGGCGTGGCCCACCCGAAGAACGAGCTCGCCCACGAGGCCGCGGAGGCTGCCGTCCGCGGAGGCGCTGACCGCCAAGCGCAACAGGACCAACAGCGATACCGCGGACTGACCGAGACAGCACAGGCCACATCAGCGCAGCAACCCCTTACCTCTGCCAAGTCGCCCTGTGCACGGGGGGTGCGCAGCTACCTGAGACAGCAGTGCGTGACGGAATGGCCTCGCCAGCCTGTCCTCCCCTTACGGGGGCTGTCGGCAGTGGCTTGTTTCCAGCGGGTCAGGGCGAGAGCGCCGCCAACCTGACACCCTCGACAGCGCAGCAACCCCTGATGATTGTTGAGTCGTCCTTTGCAGGGGGGGCGCAAACCTGCCTGAGGCAGCGCGAGTGTGTCCCTCTACAGGGGGAATATTCAAAAACAGTCAAGAAATAGTCTGGGGAGGATTTTTTGACAATTTTTGAACATTTTTTGGGCATTTTTTTGGTTATCCGCCTGTAGGGGGACATGCCCGACCTAACCCTACATGTCAACCTTCTGCGCAGTGGACGGTCGGAACCCAAAAGCTGGAAGGGGAATGTTCCGAGGGCTGCGAGGATGGCCAGTCCGGCTCGGACACCGACAATCCCATGCTCGCGGCATGGCATGGCGACCCGCGCTGGGGCTAGCTTGAGTTGTTCCTCGCACTGCTGGTCAGCCGCCGCTAAATGTCAAAAATGGCCGGAGGCTTGGGGTCCCTGAGTGACCACTTGCACCATCCTGTACAATGGCCAGTGAGGGGCGCGAAGACAACGTTCGCCCCCCCCGCTCCCGCCTCTGCCTCCCCGCGGGGGCGCGAAGACAGCAGCGCTCCTCCGACGCTCGCTTGCAGTCAGGCCCAGCTAATCTGCACCTTTTTTTACTCCTGTGCCAGAGGGGGCGGTCGGGGGCCGTGCAGTGCACGGCGGGAGGGGGGCGAACGCTGTCTGCGCGCCCCCCGCGGGCCAAACTACAGGATGGTGCAAGCGGCCACTCCGGGACCCCAAACCTCCGCGTTCAGGCCCAGCCAACCTACAGTGCCGTTGATCATAAATCAGTCCTGTATTAAAGCTCTTATATGTTTAAAAATCCTATGCATTAAAAACTGCCCTGTAGACCTTTTGACTCCCGTGGCGGAGGGGGCGGCTGGGGGGCCGTGCGGTGCACGGGGGCGTTGGGGGGGGGGAACGAGTCGCCAGGCGCCCTGGCGAGGGCCAGGGCGGTCGCGGCCCAGAGCGCACGCCGTGCCAGCGCAGCTGCCAGCCGCGCCGTGCCGCCCTCTGGCTTGCCCTCGTGCTCCACGGGCCTACGTTTTTGGAAGACGATCAGATGGAGAGGCGGCGTGTTGTCAAATGGTTCCCAGGTGTCTAAGACATGCTCAAATCATGTTTCAGACATGCAACACACACATGTTCGAGATATGCCTTATACAGTCTTAAAAGCATGATGTGCGCACTTTGAGTCCAGTGATGGAATTGTTAGAGTGTCCATGGTCATGGCATCCGCGAGCCTACGTTTTTCGCTTTTGTTGTACCCTTCTCCCCCCTCCCCTCCTCGAGTCCCCGGACCGCCGAGGCGAGGCCGGCCACCTGCAGCTCTGCCCCTGACCTCTCCTGCCGCAGCCGACCGCCGCCCGAGCCCGTCGCCGCGCGCCCTCTGGGCAGCGGGGCTGCGGTGCTAAGCCCAACACGTGTTGCGAACAAAGCGGCTTCGGCACCGCCTGTATCCGAGGCTATGCCTCCTCTCGGCCTCGCTCTGAGGCTCCGCCGCTTCCTCCCTCCCTCTTCTCTGCCTAATTCAAGCTTCGCGCGGCCCGCTTAGCTTCAACCGGAAGAGGTGCGCTCTCGACCCGCGGATAAAAAAAACACGTGTTGCGAACAAAACACCAAGGGAGGAAAAACCACCCGGACCGGATAATTGGCGTTTCCTACCCGGCCTCGGGCGTTTACTCAGCAGCCCTGCCCTGTTCGGTTCCTTCCGTGGGGGCGCTTGGTAAACGGCCTCGCTTGTCGGGGGTGTTATTATGGGGGTGGATTTTTTGCCTTCTGAAAGCACGACTGAACCATCAACAGCGTTCCTAGTCGTAAGTCGGGCACGTCTCTCTTGGGGAGGAATATTCAGAAACAGTCACAACATAGTCTGGAGACGAATGTTCGAGTATGTTTTTGTCTGTTTTTGATTTTTTGTATATTTTTTATTTTTCGCCCAACATCCGCCTGCAGAAGGACACGCCCGACCTTCTCCTAGTCAGCGCGCTCGCACTCTTTCGTGCCCGAGGAGGTCATCCAACTGCCTGCGCCAGGTCCCGCCCCCGTGCCTCTTGGATGTTCGTTGGGATCTCGTGGGGGACCTCCTCGGGGGCCTCTTGGAAAGAGTTTTGAGGCCTCTTGGGGGCCGTTGTGGGGCCTTTTGGGGGTCTCTCTTGGGGCTTCTTGGGCGCTTCTTGGGGCCTCCTGGGGGCCTCTTGGGGCGGAAGGCTCGCATTGTCGACTCGTACTCCATCTCCCAGACCCGTTTTGGCGCCAGCTTTGGGCCCGCTTGGGCCGTCTTGGGCGCCCCTTGGGCCGTCTTGAGGTGCTCTGAGGCAAAGGGCCCTCTTTGAGGCCTTTTGGGTCGTTTTGGGGTGGTATTGGGGGTCTCTTCGGCGGGCTTGGAGCGTCGGAGAGCCGAAAGGCGAGAACGCCCAAATTCTTCAAACACCTACAGAAACTCAATGCTTTTCGCCTCTTGGGGGCTCTCGTGGTGGCCTCTTAGAGGCCTCTTGGGGCGTCTTGGAGGCCTCTTGCGCCATCTTGGGGCTATCTTGGGCGTCTTCGATCGATCGTTTGGCGATTCGCGGCTCTGTTGAACCCTCTTGGGAGCCTTCAGGGCCGTCATGGACGCCTCAGCCTCGGAGAACCCAAGGGAGGCGCCATGGCAGCCCAGGGACCCCCTGGTAATAGGGGCGATGCAGTCTGGTGGGTGCTACCGGAGCGGTTGGGGGGTGCCTCAGAAGACCGCAGAAACCCTGCGTGGCAGACCTTGGCATTCTTCCACGTCTCAACGTGCCGCAGTTACGGTGGCGGACTGGGGTGAACCGCCAAACCCGAGCAAGCGGAGGCAGCCCGCCGGCAAGACGCGCCAAGTGTGTCAAGTGCAAGCAAATTCGGGCACTTCGCCGACACGGCGAGTGACCGCCTGCAGTCTGGTTGCCTGTGGCCACTCCAACTCGACCCTGGCCCTGCGCGGCCCTGGCACGGGCATGCGCCTGAATGGTGGCCTGAATGATGGTTGGGGGCTTGAAGGGGGCGGAGGATCCACGATCCTCGGGAAGGCAGCAGCGAGCCACAGTGCGAACGGCGCCCACAGCCTGCCGCGTGCCGCCGGGAGGCGACGAATAAACATGAGAGGAGGGTTTCAGGATGGAAAGACGATGGCATCCTGGCAGGCGGAGCGAGGTCCCAACTTACTCAACCCCCTCCAGTGGAGAGGGCCCCTGGGGGGGCGGGAATGGCTGCGTAGGAGGGGCCCACAAGCCAACAACTCGAAACTCTAAACTCGAATCTCGAGGGAGGAGGAGTAGGAGGAGGATGAGGAGGAACAGGAGAAGGAGGAGGAGGAGGAGGAGGAGGAGAGGAACACAAAGGACATCATTGAGAACACGACGAATCGTAATGGTAACAGTGATCATAATACATAGAAGAAGACGAGACGCAATAAGAACAATGAGGCGGGTAGTAGTACTAAAGTGAGTAAGGCCAAGACGAATAAGACTATGCATAACAATAATCATATTAGAGGAAGACATAGCGACGACTGAGCACGATGCGACTAGAACATAACAGTACTACGAATAATATGAAAGACATCGCCATGGACATTAACACGAATAGCAATGATACGTAGTAGTAGTAGTAGTAGTAGTAGTAGTAGTAGTAGTAGTAGTAGTAGTCGTAGTAGTGGTAGTGGTAGTCGTAGTCGTAGTCGTAGTCGTAGTCGTAGTCGTAGTCGTAGTCGTAGTCGTAGTCGTAGTCGTAGTCGTAGTCGTAGTCGTAGTCGTAGTCGTAGTCGTAGTCGTAGTCGTAGTCGTAGTCGTAGTAGTAGTCGTCGTAGTAGTAGTAGTCGTAGTAGTAGTAGTAGTAGTAGTAGTAGTAGTAGTAGTAGTAGTAGTAGTAGTAGTAGTAGTAGTGTAGTAGTAGTAGTAGTAGTAGTAGTAGTAGTAGTAGTAGTAGTAGTAGTAGTAGTAGTAGT
>CAUYUJ010004987.1:45000-52500 GCA_963575745.1 Prorocentrum cordatum | reverse complement strand
GCGTGGCACTTTCTCGACACCACAGGGTGTGCGCAGGGGGTGGTCCCTGAGCGCGCCGCTATGCACGACGGTCGTCCAGGCACAGCAGGCGTGGCACTTTCTCGACACCATAAGGGGGTGCGCAGGGGGTGGTCCCTGAGCTCGGCCGCTATGCACGACGGTCGTCCAGGCATAGCAGGCGTGGCACTTTCTCGACACCACAGGGGGTGCGCAGGGGGTGGTCCCTGAGCGCGGCCGCTATGCACGACGGTCGTCCAGGCACAGCAGGCGTGGCACTTTCTCGACACCACAGGGGGTGCGCAGGGGGTGGTCCCTGGGCTCGGCCGCTATGCACGACGGTCGTCCAGGCACAGCAGGCGTGGCACTTTCTCGACACCATGGGGGGTCGCAGGGGGTGGCCCTGAGCTCGGCCGCTATGCACGACGGTCGTCCAGGCAGGCGTGTTCTCGACACCAGAGGGGTGCGCAGGGTGGTCCCTGAGCTCTATGCACGACGGTCGTCCAGCGAGCAGGGCGTGGCATAGGGGGTGCGCAGGGGGTGGTCCCTGAGCGCGGCCGCTATCCGACAGTCGTCCAGGCACAGCAGGCGTGGCACTTTCTCGACACCATAGGGGGTGCGCAGGGGGTGGTCCCTGAGCGCGGCCGCTATGCGTGACGGTCGTCCAGGCACAGCAGGCGTGGCATTTTCTCGACACCATAGGGGGTGTGCAGGGGGTGGTCCCTGAGCTCGCCGCTATGCACGACGGTCGTCCAGGCACAGCAGGCGTGGCACTTTCTCGACACCATAGGGGGTGCGCAGGGGGTGGTCCCTGAGCTCGGCCGCTATGCACGACGTCGTCCAGGCACAGCAGGCGTGGCACTTTCTAGGGGGTGCGCAGGGGGGTCCCTGAGCTCGCCGCTATGCACGACGGTCGTCAGGCATAGCAGGCGTTGGCCTTTCTCGGAACCACAGGGGTGCGCAGGGGGGGGGGGTCCCTAAGCGCGGCCGCTATGCACGACGGTCGTCCAGGCATAGCAGGCGTGGCACCTTCTCGACACCATAGGGGGTGCGCAGGGGGTGGTCCCTGAGCGCGGCCGCTATCCGTGCCAGTCGTCCAGGCATAGCAGGCGTGGCACTTTCTCGACACCATAGGGGGTGCGCAGGGGGTGGTCCCTGAGCGCGGCCGCTATGCACGACGGTCGTCCAGGCATAGCAGGCGTGGCACTTTCTCGACACCATAGGGGGTGCGCAGGGGGTGGTCCCTGAGCGCGGCCGCTATGCACGACGGTCGTCCAGGCACAGCAGGCGTGGCACTTTCTCGACACCACAGGGGGTGCGCAGGGGGTGGTCCCTGAGCGCGGCCGCTATGCACGACTGTCGTCCAGGCACAGCAGGCGTGGCACTTTCTCGACACCAAGGGGGTGCGCAGGGGGTGGTCCCTGAGCGCGGCCGCTATGCACGACTGTCGTCCAGGCATAGCAGGCGTGGCACTTTCTCGACACCATAGGGGGTGCGCAGGGGGTGGTGAGCGCGGCCGCTATGCCTGAGTCGTCCAGGCATAGCAGGCGTGGCACTTTCTCGACACCATAGGGGGTGCGCAGGGGGTGGTCCCTGAGCGCGGCCGCTATGCACGACGGTCGTCCAGGCACAGCAGGCGTGACACCTTCTCGACACCAGAAGGGGTGCGCAGGGGGTGGTCCCTGAGCGCGGCCGCTATGCACGACGGTCGTCCAGGGCACAGCAGGCGTGACACCTTCTCGACACCATAAGGGATGCGCAGGGGGTGGTCCCTCAGCGCGCGGCCGCTATGCACGACGGTCGTCCAGTGCATAGCAGGCGTGGCATTTTCTCGACACCATAGGGGATGTGCAGGAGGTGGCAACGGCCACCAACATCATTCTCACATGCTTCACTTCAGCTATCATCACTCCAGCCATAATATAAGTATGTGGGGTTCCTCGGTAGCGTAATGTTTCCTCGTCCCTGCCATCGTTCTAGTCTCATTCAGTACGAAACATGAGGCGAAACAGTGTCTAGGTGTCGATGGGGCTAAGCGTGGGCTTTGGGGTGGCTCGCAAACACCCTTCCTTTTGATGTGCTCTGAAAGGCATGCTTCGTAGCGAAATGCATGACAGCGAGTGGGCGTACTCACGGGCCCGCTGATGCAGTGTGACTTGCATGAGGTTGGTGGGCGACCAGCCTGATCGCTGACGCACACATCGTTCGCAGCTTTGGAGTAGTGCCTCTGCGCCCGTGCGCTTGCATGCGCACGCGTGCGTACGTATCGTGAGGGTGGAGTGAGGAATGACGAGCAGGGAGGAAAAGGAGGAGGAGGAGGAGGAGCAGTGTAAACCAAAGATGCAGAAACGATGCTGCAATACAACCTCCCGTCCCAAGTCTCCGCCTCATGCGCCCCTAATTCTCCTCTTTTTCACTGCAAGAAGCGCCCTCCTTGAAAGACCAGTTCAGTTGTGCCTGCCATTTTGACGAGGGTTCCGCTTTGAAAAGAGATTGCCTTGCCTCTTACTGGCGCGAAATCAGGAAAGTGAACGACACTGCTGATACAGTGCAGCGAGGTGTCCAGCGCGACCCCCCTTTCGAAGACTGACCGCGCCCATCCAAGCAGCTGCTGCACGAGCTAGCGCCTGTGATCACGCATTTCGCGGCAGTTTCGAGCGGCAGTTCCATTCTGAACAGGGCCGACATCGATCCGTACAGCGCTGCGTGCGTCGAAGCAGCGGGCCTTTATTGACACTTAACGAAGTCCTGGGCGAGAAATCGATCCTGCTGCGAACAAAAATTAGCCTGGCGAAGGACCCAACCATATGCAGCTGCGAATCCGCATTGTGGGTACCGCTTTCGGTGGAGCTCCCTATGGGGCCACGAACCGTGTGAGGGGCGTGCCGAATTGGGTGCGGTGGTGCCATGCGAACCCTCCCATTGGAGCTTTCGGTGGAAAACCCTATGGGGCCACGAACAGTGTGAGAAGTGTGCCGAATTGGGTGCGGTGGTGCCATGCGAACCCTCCCATTGGAGCCTTCGGTGGAGCCCCCTGTTGGGCCACGAGACGTGTGAGAAGTGTGCCGAATTGGATGTGGTGGTGCCATGCGAACCCGCCCACTGGAGCTTTCCGTGGAGCTCCCTATGGGGTCACGAACCGTGTGAGGAGTGTGCCGAATTGGGTGCGGTGGTACCATGCGAACCCTCCCATTGGAGCCTTCGGTGGAGCTCCCTGTGGGGCCACGAACCGTGTGAAGAGTGTGCCGAATTGGGTGCGGTGGTGCCATGCGAACCCTCCCACCCGGGCCTTCGGCGGATCTCCCTATGGGGCCACGAACCGTGTGAGGGGTGTGCCGAACTGGATGCGTGGTGCCATGCGAACCCTCCCATTGGAGCCTTCGGTGGAGCTCCCTGTGGGGCCACGAACCGTGTGAGGAGTGTGACGAATTGGGTGCGGTGGTGCCATGCGAACCCTCCCATTGGAGCCTTCGGCAGAGCTCCCTATGGGGCCACGAACCGTGTGAGGAGTGTGCCGAATTGGGTGCGGTGGTGCCATGCGAACCCTCCCATTGGAGCCTTCGGCGGATCTCCCTATGGGGCCACGAACCGTGTGAGGGGTGTGCCGAATTGGGTGCGGTGGTGCCATGCGAAACCTCCCACTGGAGCCTTCGGTGGAGATCCCTCTGAGGCCACGGAACGTGAGAGGGGTGTGCCGAAATGGTGGCCATGAGGAGGGCAGAGGCACGGATGGGAGGATGGAGGAAGGAGGAACGCGGGGCGCTGTCTCTTCAAAACGATGACCCAACACCACAGGATTTGTAGGAAAAGACGAACTTTTGAATGTAGCGAAGTGCCAGGCGAGAGTTCTATCTTGCTGCGTCAACAAACAATTTTCAAACTTAGCGAAGTCCCAGGCGAGAGTTCTATCTTGCCGCGTCAAAGAAACACGAACACGCGCGGCGCCGGGGCGAGGGTCCCGTCTTGAAGACGGCCAAGGCTCAGTCCTCCTCCTCCTCCTCCTCCTCCTCCTCCTCCTCCTCCTCCTCCTCCTCCTCCTCCTCCCCTCCTCCCCCCCCCTCCTCCTCCTCCTCCTCCTCCTCCTCCTCCTCCTCCTCCTCCTCCTTCTCCTCCTCGAAGCTGTTCTGCAGGGTCTTGAGACGAGTGTTCGCAGCGCGAGGGCGGGAGCCCCCCCTGTGGAAGTGGAGCCGCCCTCCATCCGTGAAGCTGGTGCGAGCCTTTCCACGAGTGTCGGCTGCGAGGCGGAGGAGGAGGAGGAGGAGGAGGAGGAGGAGGAGGAGGAGGAGGAGGAGGAGGAGGAGGTGGAGGAGGAGGAGGAGGAGGCGGAGGATGCGTAGAAGCAGCAGGAGGAGGAGGAGGAGGAGGAGGAGGAGGAGGAGGAGGAGGAGGAGGAGGAGGAGCAGGAAGAGGAGGAGGAGGATAGAGGGAGAAGACGATTCACGAGTAGAAGATTTCTCCTCGCTGGTGCGAGCCTTTCAGCGAATGTCGGCGTCGAGCGAGGGGGGGAGACACAGTCCTGGTGCTACCGTTCAGTCGGGCCTGTCTTTCTGCAGGAGGAATATCCAAGAATATTCAAACCATAGTCCAAGAATAGTCAGAACTAATTTTTTACTTTTCGTCCAAAATCCCCCTGTAGGGGACACGCCCGACTTAGTGCTACCGCAAGGACGCTGAGCAAAAGACGAAGGGGCCTTTCTGCCGACGGCGAGCCTGGGCAACGGATGGGTTCCCCAGTCCGGATCGGAGGAATGGCCTGAGCACCAGAGCCTCTCCCGAATCCAGATCGGCAGCAAGCGAGGGGGGGAAATGAGAAGGAGAAGACCTTCTCAGAAGGCGGCGGGACTTCTCAGAAGCCCTCGCGCCCTCTGAGAAGTTTTTGTGTCTCCGGGAACGGCCGAGAAGGCTTCTCAGAAGGCCGGGGGACATCCGAACCTTCGGAGGATGCCTTCTCCTTCTCACTTCCCCCCCTCGCTCGCTGCCGAGAATGTGCGCGGTGCTGTGGCAGGAGGCACACCTTTAAACGCCGCCCTCCCTCGGCGAAGCTGCTGCAAATGCTTCAGACGAGCGCGCGCGGCGCTAAGGCGAGAGCCACGTTTTGAAAAGGAACCGCCCTCCATCCGCGAATCTGGTGTAATTAAACTTTTAGGACGAATGCGCGTGGCGCTAAGGCTAGCGCCACATTATGAAAACCACCGCCACTATACTTGAAGGTGCTGCAAATTTAAAAGCGACTGTGTGCGGCGCTAGAGTGAAAGCCGCTCGTGAAACTGCTGTGATCTGCAAGCTTCAGCATTTTACAGGGTGAGGAGCTCTCAGGCGAAATGCCTAGCCCGCCCTCTCGACGCGTCTCGTTGCGCGACATGGAGTTATTTACAAGGAGGAAGGATGGAGAAGAACAGGGAAGAGGAGGAGGAGGAGGAGGAGGAGGAGGAGGAGGAGGAGGAGGAGGAGGAGGAAAAGGAGGATCATCAGCAGCAGGAAGGAAGGAATGAAGGAGGTAGGGAAGGAAGACGGAAGGGAACAGAAAGGAAAAGGCGAAGAAAGGACAGGAAAGGAGAGGAAAGGAAGGTTAGGAAAGGTAGAAAACGAGATAATCAAGGATGGAGGGAGGGAGGGAGGGAATGAGTGAAGGCAGGAGACAGAGTCGACGTGTTCACTCGGGGGCGCATGTCTTGCGCAGAGTCCACGCTGCTCCCGTGGTGTGGTTCCTTTGGCGGCCAGCCAAAGGAAAGCATCGTTCCATGATGGTCCAACGCCAGATCAACAGACATATGGACTGCGCAGGGCTCGCGCCCCCTTGTCCCCCTGGCCCTTCACCTCCTTCCCTGCCCCTTGCCGCCGGTCGTGCCCATTCCTTTCTGCGCGGTCCCCCTGCCAGGTCGGGCGCTGCGCACGCGTTCGGCTTTCTGTCTGGCCTCGTACTGTCCTTTTTTTTTTGTTCCGACGCCTTTTCGCCGGGCACTCTGGCACAATGGGAGAGGCGCGTCGGCGCGTCCGAGCTGACTTTGGGCGCCTGCTGTGAAGTATCCCAGCTCTCCTGGCGCGTGCGCTGGGCCTGGTTCGCCGCCCTCGGGCACCTGATCCTACTCATCGCACCTCCTCCCCCCTCCTCCTCCTCCTCCTCCTCCTCCTCCCCCCCCTCCTCCTCCTCCTCCTCCTCCTCCTCCTCCTCCTCCTCCTCCTCCTCCTCCTCCTCCTCCTCCTCCTCCTCCTCGAACCTCGGCATCGCACCCCTCGATTCTCCTCAATCCTCGATTCTCGCTCCTCGGTCCTCCTCCGATAACCTCCCTTTTTCTCGATCCTCCACCCTCCTCGATCCTCGATCCTCGATCTGGTGGGCGAGGCAGCAAGGCTCGGGGCAGCGCGCCCGCGCGGGGGGCACCAGCGCTGAGTCGTGTCGACCCTGGGCCAGGCGGCCCGCGTATTTGACGGGCGCGCAGACCTTCGCGGGTGCCGTAGGGACGGAAAGAGCTGGAGCCTCTAAAGGTGCCCCTGGCCCCCTGGGGCCCTCTAGGCCTCGTGAGGGGTGCTCTGGAGGCCGTGGGATCCTTCTTGGAAATCCTGGGGGCACCTCGGGCCGGGGGCACTTCAAGCAACACCGGACAAGAGAAGCCTCTGCCCAGTCTGCCTGCTGCCACGCGCCAACTTGGGCTCAGAAGCGTAAGCGGGATGCATCCGCCAAGACGGGGCTGCATCGCGGCGCGTCCCGGGCGCCGGCGACAGACCGCGCGCTGCCGCAAGCGATGTGGAACGAGTGCGCAGTGCAAAGTTGTACTCCCGGGCCTGCGTGTGGAGGCCTGTCCCGCTCCAGACACATCGGGGCCACGCCTGCCGCGGCTTGCGTCAGCTGGGCCCGCCAGCAGCGCCGCTTCCGTCGGCGGCTCTGGCCACCACGTCCCTTTCGGGCAATGTGGTCGAGGGCCCGACGCCAGGTTTTAGAGGAAACAGGGCGGGCTCGAAGGGCAGGAAAGGCAAAGCCTTGCGCCAGACCGCCCCTGTGCGGTTCAGCGTCGCTGGCCGCTTCTGCTGGTCGCGCTTTGTGCTGCTCTGCCCTCGTCGGGGTGGTCTTTGGGCTGGGCGCCTCGGCGTGGCTGTTGGTCCGACGAGCGTGGCTGGTGGACTTGTGGGCTGCTCGCCTCGGTGGTGCTCTTAAACATACGCGTCTGGCGCTCCGCGTGGATTTCTTTGGTCGGCGCTGGGCCCCCCCCCCGGGCGGCGCGGCGCCTCCGGCACCGCCCTTGGGGCGCTCAGCGCTCCCCGGAGGGGGGTCGAGCGCAGATCCTTGGGCGCCGCGCAATGGGGGGGTCATAAATGGGGGGGTGTCGCGGGTGGTCCGAAAAGGTACCCAAACGGTACCTAAACGAGCCCCCTGGGGCTCCTGAGGGGCCCGAAATGGGGCACGAAAGGGGACCTTTTTTGACCCCCCCATTTGTGACCCCCCCATTAAGCCACGCCCAAGATCCAAGAAATCCGCGAAGACCGTCGAAAGTTTACGTTATGCCG
>CAUYUJ010004987.1:27500-40000 GCA_963575745.1 Prorocentrum cordatum | reverse complement strand
CGATGGTGGAGTGCGATGTTGCTGGCATCGATGGTGGAGTGGGCGGTGCGGCCGACAATGTAGGCGTCGATGGCGCGGTAGACAAAGCTGGCGTCAATGCCGTTTTTTTATATATATATATATATATATATTATATATATATATATATATATATATATATTTTTTTTTTTTTTTTTTTTTTTTTTTTTTTTTTTTTTTTTTTTTTTTTTTTCTTCTTCCCCCTTCCTTACCCCCAGGCTGCCGCGTCCCCTTGCGGCCAGTGCGGACCCCCCGCGCGCCCACGGTGAGTGGGGCGGGGCACGCCCCTAAGGAGCGGGGGGTTTCGGCCGAAGCCAGGGCAACCCCGAACCTCCCGTCAGCTAGCCGCCTTGCCGCTACCGGCGGGCCGTTCCCGCCGGGGTCGCCCGCTCAGCTGCCGCTGGCCCCGCGGCGCCCCGGGAGCGCCCGGGTGGGTCGGGCCAGCCGCCGCCAGCCGCCGCCGCCGCCAGCCTGCGCCTCGTGCCGCGGCGCCCGGCCCGTCGCCGCCAGTCGCCGGCCGGCCGCTCGTCGCAGCGCTGCGCTGCCGGTCCTGTCGCCGCCGCCGCCAGCCGGCGCCGCCGCCGCCGCCGCCCTCAGCCGCGTTCGCGCCTGGCCTCGGGGCGGCGCTGGCGGCGCTGCTTTCGCCCTCCGCGCGGCCGCGCCGCCGCAGGCCGCCGCGCTTCGCCGCGGCGCCTGGCCCGTCGCCGCCTGCCGCTGGTCGGCCGCCAGCCGCCACGCCTCGCCGTCGGGCCTGCTGCCGCTGGCCGCCGCGCCCGCCGCCGCAGGTCGCTGGGCAGAGGGTTGTGGCGTTGGAGGGCTGAATCTCCCCCCCTCTGCCCTCGAACGAACCTGCGGCGGCGCTGCGCCTCGACGCCGGACGCGTCGGCCTGCGCCGCGCCGCTGGGTCTGCCGCCGCTGGCCGCCGCCGCCGCCGCCTCCTTCGGCAGCGCTCGCGCCTGTCCTCGGGGCGGCGCCGGCGTCTCCTCCTCCGCCTCCGTCGCCGCTGCCGACGCCGCCGCCGCTGCCGCTGCCGCCGCCGCCGCCGCCTCCTCCTCCTCCTCCTCCTCCTCCTCCTCTTCCTCCTCCTCCTCTGTGCTGCTGGCTGTTCTCGTGGTGCTGCTGGTCGCCATGCTGCCCCTGGTCGTGGTGGTGCTGGTCGCCGTGGTGGTGCTGGTCGTAGTGGTGCTGGTCGCCGTGGTGGTGCTGGTCGTCGTGGTGCTGGTCGTGGTGGTCCTCCTGGCCGTGGTGGTACTGGTCGTGGTGGTGCTGGTCGCTGTGGTGTTGCTGGTCGCCGTGGTGGTGCTGGTCGCCGTGGTGGTGGTGCTAGTCGTGGTGGTGGTGGTGGTCGTGGTGGTCCTCTGGCCGTGGTCGTGCTGGTCGTGGTGGTGGTGGTGCTGGTCGTGCTGGCCGTGGTCGTGCTGGTCGTGGTCGTGGTGGTGCCTGTCGCCGTGGTCGTGGTGGTCCTCCTGGCCGTGGTCGCGCGCGTGGTGGTGGTCGCCGTGTTGGTGCTGGTCGTGGTGCTGGTCGTGGTGGTCCTCCTGGTCGTGGTGGTGCTGGTGGTGGTGCTGGTCGCCGTGGTGGTGCGTAGTCGTGGTGGTGCTGGTCGCCGTGGTGGTTCTGGTCGTGGTGGTGCTGGTCGCCGTGGTTGCGATGGTCGTGGTGGCCCCCCTGGTCGTGGTGGTGCTGGTGGTGCTGGTGGTGCTGGTCGCCGTGTTGGTGCTGGTCGCCGTGTTGGTGCTGGTCGCCGTTGTGGTCCTCCTAGTCGTGGTGGTGCTGCTCGTGGTGGTGCTGGTCGCCGTGGTGGTGCCGGTCGCCGTGGTGGTGCTGGCCGTGGTTATGTTGGTGCTGGTCGTGGTGGTGGTGGTGGTCGTGGTGGTCCTCTGGCCGTGGTCCTGCTGGTCGTGGTGGTGGTGGTGCTTGTCGCGCTGGCCGTGGTCGTGGTGGTCGTGGTCGTTGTGGTGCTAGTCGTGGTGGTGGTCGTGGTGATCCTCCTGGTCGTGGTCGCGCTGGTCGTGGTGGTGGTCGCCGTGTTGGTGCTGGTCGTGGTGGTCCTGCAGGTCGTGGTGGTGTTGGTCGTGGTGGTGCTGGTCGCCGTGCGTAGTCGTGGTGCTGGTCGCCGTGGTGGTGCTGGTCGCCGTGTTGGTGCTGGTCGCCGTGGTGGCGCTGGTCGTGGAAGTCCTCCTGGTCGTGGTGGTGCTGGTGGTCGCTGTGGTGGTGCCGGTCGCTGTGTCAGTGCTGGTCGTGGTGGTGCTGGTCGCCGTGGTGGTGCTTGTCGCCGTGGTGGTGCTGGTCGCCGTGGTCCTCCTGGTCGTGGTGGTGCTGGCCGTGGTGGTGCTGGTCGTGGTGGTGGCGCTGGTCGCCCTGGTGTTGCTGGCCGTGGTCGTGGTGGTGCTGGTCTTGGTGGTCGTGCTGGTGGTGGTGGTGGTGGTGGTGGTGGTGCTGGTCGTGCTGGCCGTAGTCGTGCTGGCCGTGGTCGTGGTGGTGGTCGTAGTGATCTTCCTGGCCGTAGTCGCGCTGGTCGTGGTGGTGGTCGCCGTGGTGGTGCTGGTCGTGGTGGTCCTCCTGGTCTTGGTGGTGCTGGGCGGTGTGGTGCTGGTCGCCGTGGTGGTGCGTAGTCGTGGTGCTGGTCGCAGTGGTGGTGCTGGTCGCCGTGGTGGTGCTGGCCGTGGCGGTGCTGGTCGTGGGTGTCCTTCTCCTCCTGATCGTCGTGGTCGTCGTCGTGCTGGTGAAGGTGCTGTTCGTAGTTGTGGTGGTGGTCGTGGTGGTGGTGGTGGTGGTGGCAGTGGTTGTAGTGCTGTTCGCAGTCGCTCTGCTGTCGGCGTTCCTCCGAGCTGCCGTGCCCCGCCCTGCATGCGCGCGCCCGCACGCGGGGGCCGGTGCGCTGAGGGGAGCGCCGACAGAACGTCCCCTCGCCAGGGATTCTCCCCGTCTGCCGCTGGCGTCTCAGAGGGCACGTCCTCGAGCAGGCTCGCGGCCAGGGCGTCGTAGATGGCGTATGCCAACATGCCGCTCCACCTGTTTAGCAGTGCGGTCGCAAGCGACCCTCGCAGCGCCGCTGTCGTGCTCCTTGCCCTGGCTCGGCCAGGGTGACACGGAGCTTGTACGCCTCGTCCCGGCGGCCGCCCGTCTCTGATCCGGCTACGAGCAGGTGGCCCCGCCGCGAGCCCGCAAGCTCAGAGTAAGTCGTCTGCTTGCGGCGCCGCACCCGTTTCAGCGCGAGTCCTGGGCAGAGCCTCCGCGCAATCGGCCTGCCGGTGGCCCTCAGCGGGGATACGAGGCAGGCGTCGATGGCGAGCTTCCTGCCGTGGTAGGCAGGGAGGCCATTGGCCACCACCTCGATGCGGCGCCCGTGGTTGGCGGCAATGCCCGGGAGGTCCATGTCGCGCCGGAACACGTTGGTGCGAACACGGCCTCCTGCCTCCCGGCACACCCGGGCCCACATCCGCTCGATGGGGGCGCCACGCTTGAGCAGGCGTCCGCTGCGGGGGCAAGCTGCTCTGTGGTCGCTTCTCTCGTCCAAAAGGGCCTGGCAGGAGCGCCCGTTGCACCGGCTTGCTGTGGCGTCCAGCGGCAAGCGGAGCCGTCTCAGGAGCAGTGTCCGGAAGCGCTCTGGCGTGAACGTGCTTTCTGGTGTCGAGGGGATCAGGGCCAGATGCCGTCCGCCGCAGCGGCCTCCCTGCGAGTCGAGCGTCCACTGCTGGTCGTCCGTGAGGCTCGGGAGAACGACCTCCCCCCTGTAGTGCCGCTTTTGGGCAGCTGAGGCGTGGTACTGCCCCTGTGCTTCACTCACCCGCCACGGGCTCTGTCTGTTCAGGGCGCGCGCCATCTCAGACCTCCTGTCCAGTTGGGCACGTCGCAAGGCCGTCGCGGGCGGCGGCAGCCCTCGCGCGTTCCGCCTCCTGGAGGCACGCGGCTGCGGCGCCAATCCCGGCGCGGAGGGCGGCGGTGAGCTCCGTGCTGCTGGAGGGTTTCTCTGTCGCACCATGGGGAGCGCGTCCGCCCAGGACGCCCAGTACGCGCACTCGGCCGTGCGCGCTGCAGACCGCGGTCCTAGGCCGCCGAGGCGGAGTGGCAGGGAGCTCACTCGGAAGAGTCGTTCTGCCTTCTTGCTGGCTCCGGGTCGAGGTCAAAGAGGCCGTGGAGCGCCTCCTGCAGCGACCGGTCGTGGGCCTCGGCGTACGGCAGCGACAGCGACAGAGGCAGCGTGCGCAGGACGTGGTTGCACCTTGGCACCGCGCGGTACAACAGGAGCGCCCAGGCCCGGCAAGTTGGGGAGTTCTCGTGGGAAGCTGCGCTCCTCGTCCGTCCTCTCCTGCACCAGCCGGGCAGCGAACGCCCTGGTGCCCAGGGGCGTGCCGAGAACCTTGAGGCCGCGGCGCTCCTCAGGCGTGTTGGCGCCGCCCGCCCAGACGTCTGTACCCAAAGCCAAGTGCCCTGCCGGTTCAAAGCCTCCGCGGTTACACAGGCGGAACTTGCCCAAGTTCGCCTCGATGCCCGCCGATTCCCGCCTGGCGGCGGTGACCACGTGGAAGGCTGCTGTGGCGCGCTCTGGTCTGCAGACAATCTAGACGTCGTTCAATTAAGCGATCAGCGTCTCGCCCGGCTGCGGCTGCGCGCGGGCCCTCTCCAGAGCGCCGTGCTGGGCCAGGGAGTAGAGCGCGGGCAAGAGCGGACCGCCTTGCTCCCCCCCCCCTGCGTCACCTCGTGGGCGACTCCCGCGTCGCCTGTCCATAGGTACGTGCACAGCTGGCCGTAGGAGGGCGGAGCCAAGGCAGAGGCCCCCGGCGGTCGCGGCGCACGTGGTCGAAAGCTCCGATGCCGTCGGTGCTCGCGATGGTCGCTGCAGGGTCTGAGTCCGTGGCCGCTCGGAGGAAGTGGGCGGCGCTGTCTGTGCTAGCTCTCGTTGAAATCGCGCACTGCGACGGCGCGCAAGCGTCGTCCATCTCGGCCCCAAACTGCCAGGAGAGGGCCTTGCCGACAAGCCTCTGAAAGGCATCCCCTGCGACAGTGTCTCGTGCGCGGCCGTTGTCCTTCAGCAGTGCCGTCCGTCGGCCGTTTCCGAGAGCACTGGCGACACTCGCCGGGATCTCGGCCTGGGCGTAGCGCTCCGCCACGGCAGCTTGCAGCTCGAGCGTGTCGTCTTCGTCCAGGGCCAGCTTGAGCAGTTCGAAGCTGGCGCCGCGCAGGGAGTTGGACGACCCTTTCGGGGCAGAGCGGACGCAGTCGGTCCAGATGCGGCGGTCGAGCTCGATGGGCCGGGCTGGCTGGAATGCTCGGGCGGCTGGCGGCAAGTTGGCGGCGGGCCTCGGCGGAGGTTTCCACCGTGCCCGGCGCCAGTCCGCGCGAGGCGAGAAGCTGTCGCGCCTTGCTGAGGCCCCCTGCTCGGACCAGCGCCACTACGTCTTCCAGGAGGCGCTGGCGCCTCGCCTCGTCGTCGCCCGTGCCGCGTGCTCCTCCCGGGGGCCGCTGCCCTTGCGGGCTTGGGGCCAGCGGCGCTTCCCAGCAGCCATCTTCGAACTGCTCCAGTCGCGCTTCAAGCTCTCGCATCTTCGAACTGCTCCAGTCGCGCTTCAAGCTCTCGCCGCCCTGGCGCTCCAGCGCTAGCGGTCCGTCGCAGCAGCATGCGCCACATGAGGACCAGAAGCTTCCACGCCCCCTCCCTCTGGCGCCCCGTTGTCGTCAGGAAGGGCGTCCGCGCGCAGGACCTCCTCGAGGACCGTGTGGTTGAGCTGGCGGGGGCGGCCGCCGAGGAAGGCCGGCGGCGCCCGGATGCACGCTACCCGGCGGCGGAGTTTGGCTTTCAGGTCGACGCTGTTAAGGAGGGCCCAGGCGGCGTCAGCGAAGGCCGAGCGGGCGTGGCGTTGTCGCCGCGCCGCGCCGCCGCCTCTGTTGTTGTTGTTGTTGTTGTTGTTGTTGTTGTTGTTGTTGTTGTTGTTGTTGTTGTGGTCGTTGTTGTGGTGGTTGTGGTGGTTGTTGTTGCTGCTGCTGCTGTTGTTGTTGCTGTTGTTGTTGCTGTTGTTGTTGTTGTTGTTGTTGTTGTTGTTGTTGTTGTTGTTGTTCTTGTTGTTGTTCTTGTTCTTGTTCTTGTTCTTCTTGTTGTTGTTGTTGCTGTTGTTGTTGCTGTTGTTGTTGTTGTTGTTGTTGTTGTTGTTGTTGTTGTTGTTGTTGTTGTTGTTGTTGTTGTTGTTGTTGTTGTTGTTGTTGTTGTTGTTGAACATTATTAATTCTAAAGAATAATTATTGTTGGGCCCCCTGGTGCACGCCCCCCCCCCCGCGCCTAGGCCGCAGCCACATTTTCATCATTTTCGTGAGGAAGTCTCAGGTAAAACGATGTCATCCAGATCCGGTTGTTTTGTTGACGCCCGCTTTCCCTGTCAAAAAACACTATAAAATGACATTTCTTGTTCTAACATGACCAAACTTCAAGAATCCCTTGCAAAAAATGACACGAAGTGCACATTCGCGCGCGCAAGACGAAATCCTTCCAAAACCTTAGTCTTCGTAGCGATTTTCACATAAAAACATGAAAAACCCAATGGTTTTTCAAAAAAAGGGTTTCAAAAATTCACCCCGCGCGCTCTTGCGGATTTCTTAGGAAACCCAATACTTTTTCAACATTTCTGTCAAACGGGCTCTTGCGAGCAACTTTTTCACGTGCTTCGAACTTCTGCAACAAAGGTTGCGCGCCTGCCAGGGCCATCATCCCTGTCAAATAATACCATGTGGGACACATTCGTTTTTTCTTCGCGCGCGCACGCCGTCGTCGTCGGCCGCGGGGCCCTGAATAGTAGCCACGGTCGTCCGCATGCCACGAAGTGAAGTGTCCGAACGTCATAGGGCGGGAAGCTGGGTGTGGGTGGTGGCGAAGAGTCGTTTGGAAATTTGGTAGAGCTTGAACCGGCCCCCCCACAAAGTGGGGGTATTGCCCGCCTCCTGTGAAAACCCTGGCACTGGTGAGAACGGAGTGTCCCCAGTCTTAAATGATTGTTGTTGTTGTTGTTGTTGTTGTTGTTGTTGTTGTTGTTGTTGTTGTTGTTGTTGTTGTTGTTGTTGTTGATCAGTTTTTGGACCATCGGGGCCCCGCCCCACCTGTGGAACCACCCCACCTGGGATTAGCTTTTGGTCGTTTGTGGGGCCACCCCGCCTGGGATTCGTTTCTTGGTTCGTTTTGGGGCCACCCCGGCTAGGATCAGTCTTTGGCCGCTGGTGGACCCCCACCCCGCCGGGGAGTTTGACAGACTCACAGAAGGAGGGAGCGACATGAAGAACAGTGGGGCCCAGCTTTGCGCCAGCACGGCTCTTCCTAAGGAAATTGGAGACGTCGTCGCCCCATTCCCACCCGCACTCTCATACGCCCTTGCCGCCGCCATCCCCCAAGGCATCATGATGGATATCTTGGCGACGCCACTTCCACAGCTTCAAGCGCACTGCGAAACGTGGTATGCAGGTCGCGGACACACGACGCCAGCTGGAGAGTCCACTTTGTGGCCGATACTGCGCAGGGTTCCTTGCGCAACCTTTGGCGGCGGCTTCTTCGGCCGCTGCCGCGCGCCGCTCTGCGCGCGCATCGGCCTCCGCGAAACCTCGAGCAACCTGCGATCGAATATCCAAGTAGCGGGCGAAGGCTGCGACATTCGGGCACAGGTGAAAAAGAACCCCCCGCCGGAGCAGGAATGGCCCGGGGACAGCTCTGCACGAGCTCTGCCTGAGACATGCAGTCCGAGAAACATGCTTGGAAATGGATTCCGCGCTCGCCTGGGGGCCACGTTCTTCGAGGCGTCGCCAGTGAGGTTGCAGTGGTACTGAATGCCTTGCGCGAAAGCGCGATGTCCACATTCTGTCCAATGCGTGCGGATGTTTCGGCCCCATTGCTTTGCATGGCCTTGCGTTGCATCGAACGTGGTCGCATTGCCGCGCGTCGCCTCATGTACGCGCACGCACATACCACCAGCCTGTGGCGCCGAGTGTGTCCTGGCATTTTCAGACCCTTTGAAACGCGCGAGTGCGTTAGGCGCCGAAGGGGTTCGTGGCACTGTGAGACATTGTGAGACTTGCGGATGGGCTCGGCGCCGAGGGTGTTTGGGCATTGTGAGACCCTGTGAATTGCGCGAAGGCGTTCGGTGCTGAGGGTTTCGCGGCTCTACAAGGGCACGTGGGTCGCGCGGGCGTGCTCGGCGCCAGGAGTTTCGGGCCATCGTCAGATCCTTTGAAACGCGCGAATGTGTTCGGCGCCGAGGGTTTCGTGGCAATGCGAGACCATGTGAGACTTGCGGAAGGGCTTGGCGCCGAGGGTTTCGGAACGATTTGGAAGCCTTGAAGACGAGCGGTTCCATTCGGCGCTGATCACGTGACAGCGAAGACTGATAGGCTTCTAGTGGGCTCAAAAGAGAACATCTTGACTCCCCAGGGTGGTCTGGGCGGATGCCGGGGGAATCCGGGGAATCCGGGGGATCCGGGGACTCCCCAGAACACCATTCCAAGGCAACATTTTGAATCCCCGGAGCCAGCTGTAGGCCACTTCGTGTTCTTCGTGTTCCCAGAACACCATTCCCAGGCCACATTTTGAATGCCTGGGGACAACTGTAGGCCACTTCGTGTTCTTCGTGTTCCCAGAACACCATTCCCAGGCCACATTTGAATGCCCGGAGCCAGCTGTAGGCCACTTCGTGTTCTTCGTACTCCCAGAACACCATTCCTGTACGATATTTTGATTGCCCGGAGCCAGCTGTGGGCCACTTCGTGATCTTCGTGTTCCCAGAACGCAAGTCCTGTGCCATAGTTTGAATGCCCGAGCTGAGGCAGGCTGAGGCCGAGGCAGGCTGAGGCCGAGGCAGGCTGAGGCCGAGGCTGAGGCTGAGGCTGAGGCTGAGGCACGCCGAGGCAGGCTGAGGCTGAGGCTGAGGCAGGCTGAGGCTGAGGCAGGCGGAGGCTGAGACTGAGGCTGAGGCAGGCTGAGGCTGAGGCTGAGGCTGATGCAGGCTGAAGCTGAGAGGCTGAAGCTGAGAGGCTGACGCTGAGGCTGAGGCAGGCTGAGGCTGAGGCTGAGGCCGAGGCAGGCTGAGGCTGAGGCTGAGGCTGAGGCTGAGGCAAGCCGAGGCAGGCTGAGGGTGAGGCTGAAGCTGAGGCAGGCTGAGGCTGAGGCTGGGGCTGTGGCTGTGGCTGAGGCAAGCTGCGGCTGAGGCAGGCTGAGGCTGAGGCTGATGCAGGCTGAGGCCGAGGCAGGCTGAGGCTGAGGCTGAGGCCGAGGCAGACTGAGGCTGAGGCTGAGGCAAGCCGAGGCAGGCTGCGGCTGAGGCTGAGGCTGATGCTGAGGCTGAGGCTGAGACAGGCTGAGGCTGAGGCTGAGGCAGGCTGTGGCTGAGGCAGGCTGAGGCTGAGGCCGAGGCAGCCTCAGGCCGAGACAGGCTGAGGCTGAGACTGAGGCTGAGGCTGAGGATGAGGCCGAGGCAGGCCGAAGCTGAGATATGGTGAGGCTGAATGGGGGGGGGGGGGGAGGGGGGGGGAGGGGAGGCTGAGGCAGGCAAAGCCCGAGGCAGGCTGAGGCCGAGGCAGGCTGAGGCTGAGGCTGAGGCTGAGGCAAGCCGAGGCAGGCTGAGGCTGAGGCTGAGGCTGAGGCTGAGGCAGGCTGAGGCTGAGGCTGACGCAGGCTGAGGACGAGGCAGGCTGAGGTTGGGGCTGAGGCAGGCTGAGGCTGCGGCCGAGTCAGGCTGAGGCTGAGGCTGAGGCCAGCAGAGGCAGGCAACGGCTGAGGCTCAAATTGAGGCAGGCTGAGGCATCGTAGGAATTTGTAGGAATCCTTAGGGATCCATAGGACTCCTTAGGAATCCGTAGGCATCCTTAGGAATCCGTATGCATAGTTAAGCATCCTCAGGAATCCTTAGGAATCCTTCGGATTCTATAGGAATCCTTAGTAATTCCAAGGAATCTCTGGGAATTCGGATTCCAACGGATTCTTAAGGTTTCCTAAGGATTCTTGTGGATTCCTAAGGACGCCGAAGGATGCCGTAGGAATCCTTAGAAACCCTTTGGATTCCATTGGATCCTGAGGCCGTTGCCACTGCGACTGTCATTGCGAATGCGACTGCGCCTGCGAGAACAGCAGATTTCTACAACTGGATTCTCACTTGGATCTTAAGGGGAATGCTTCCAGATATGCTTGTACACATGGCTGTTAGGTTACTTTGCCGGGATATTTTTTGTTGAGCTGTGAGACCGCGTGAGGCTCGCGGATGTATTCGGCGCCGAGGGTTTCGGGGCGATTCGGAAACCTTCGAGACGCGCCACTGCGTTCGGCGCCGAGGGTTTCGTAGCACTTTGAGACAATGTGAGACTCGCAGATGTGCTCGGCACCGAGAGTTTCTGGCACTCTGAGACCCTTTGAGACTGTTTGAGACTGCTTTGAGACCGCCATCAGACGCGTCTGGTGTGTGAATTTATACAGTGTCGCGCAGATTTTGAGACTCATCCGGCACTCGTTCTTTATAATATTAAATTAAGAGTCGGACAGTCTCAAGGCGGTTCGAGCGCGGACGGGGCCGCCGCCGAGCGGATGGGGCCGCCGCCCAGGCGCGATCCAAGCGGTAGAGAATGTTTGTCAACTTTCTGGCACACGTCGGCTCGACGTGCGTGCAGCGCTGCATGTGACTGATGGAAGTTGCAGTTGCTATGATGGGTGCTCAAATGCGTCCATGCGGAAAGTGAAGAATTTCGTTTCCAACTTTTTTCCGTCTGTAGAGCCCATGAGGGGCCTGTTGGTAACCACCTGGGCTTTTACAGAGAGCTCCTCGGGCCTCCTCGAAACTTGTTGCGAGCAAGCCTGATGGGGCCTCTCGGAGCTTGCTGGGGGCCTCTCGCGCCGAGAACGTGACGTTCCCGATCGCCCCCTGTCCGGGCCCTCTCTTGGAGCGGTATTGGGACCCCTTGGGCTGTCTTGGCGCCGCATGTGTCGTTGTGGGCCATGTTGGGCCGGATTTCCGCTCCCTTCCAAGCCTGCTTGGGCCCGTCTTGCAGCGAGTTTCGACTTCTTGGGTCGTCTTGGAGCGTCAGGAAGCGGATAATGAGTGAACGCCAACATCGTAGCACAATTACAGGGAATCCGCAGCGAGCTGTGCCTCATGGGATCCCCCACGGGAGCGCTTTTTGGAGCCTTCTTGGGCCGTCTTTAGGCGCTCCACGGCCTTCTTGGAAGCCTCGTGGGCCATCTTGGTAGCCTGGGTGGCCTTCCTCTTCCGCCATTGCAAGCCGTGGAGCCCCTCAAGGGGGCGCCGTAGCCTCTCAGGGGCCCCCGCTGCACTGCTGAGTGGGCAAGGCGTCTCAGCCCGCCAACCTCCGAAACGCAAAATCATGCGCGATTCGAGATGTGGCAAAAACGACGCTACCGTGCTGCACTGGCAGTGGCTATTCCCTGCGCCGCTGCTGTACGTGGGTAACATTGGAGACGTTGGCAGAGCATGCTCACCTGACAGCGTTCGTGCATTTGCGCCCGCCACTTGCGAACGACGGCAAAATGTCAAAAAGTGGCTACATCTTTTGGCCGCTGCTGCACGACGGTGTCATAGGAGAGGATGCGCAGGGTAAACATGGGTTAGGCGGCATCACTCGACCTACGCCGCCGCGTTTGACCAGCGCAGCGCAGAGGCGAGCCTCATGCCTTCCACGCAACAGGCTGAGTATTCATCGCAGGTTCCCAGTGCGCCGTTGGCGGCGACGACGCCCAGGAAGACGTCATGCCCACCGCGATGTTGCGAAGCTTCTGGGACACATGCGAGGATGCTCGAATTTAAACTCCCAGAGCAACGAAGACCCCCCAAGAAGTGGAAACCGGAAAAGTCTCCCCGAGGGTGGTGATCGACACGTGCGCTTCTGCCCAGATTTCACCTTCGAAGAAAAGGCAGACAGTGCACGTGTTCATTTCCGCTCTGTGAAGTGGAGGGGGCGTGGTTTGGGCGTGGTAGGGGGATCCCGGAACGGATTTCGCATGGGGGCGGTGTGGGGGCGTGGTTGAACCTATGGCACAGGCTCTAGGAAACTTGCGGTGTCAAGCGTGGTGGGGGCGTGGTGGGGGCGTGGTTGGGGCGTGGTGGGGGGGTCCCGGGACAGATTTGACAGGGCGGGTGGCTCCCAAGGGACCTATGCCAGGGGTTCCAGGAAGCTGGCGGTGTCACGCGTTGTGGGGGCGTGGTGGGGGCGTGGTTGGGGCGTGGTGGAGGGGTCCCCGGACAAATTTTGCAGGGTGGGTGGCTCCCAAGGAACCTGTGACAAGGGTTCCAGGAAGCTGGCGGTGTCAGGCGTGGTGGGGGCGCGGTGGGGGCGTAGTTCGAGCGTGGCGGGGGGATCTGGTGACGCATTTTGCAGGGTGGACTTATGCGCAGAGGCTCGATGGGGGCTGGCGATGTAAGGCGTGGTGGGGGGGGTCCCGGGAAGGATCTTGCAGGGTGGGGTCCTAAGAAATTATGCGCAGAGGCTCCAGGAGGCTGGCGATG
>CAUYUJ010004987.1:20000-22500 GCA_963575745.1 Prorocentrum cordatum | reverse complement strand
GAGGCCAAGGGACATCCTTTCCACGCCCACTCCGCGGCCACTGCTGGGCTGAGCGGGAGGGGACTCGCGGGACTCTGGGGCTCCCGCGGCTCGCTCGGCGCGGTAGAGTAGGAACAGGATGATGATGATGATGATGATGATGATGATGATGATGATGATGATGATGATGATGATGATGATGATGATGATGATGATGATGATGATGATGATGATGATGATGATGATGATGATGATGATGATGATGATGATGATGATGATGATGATGATGATGATGATGATGATGATGATGATGATGATGATGATGATGATGATGATGATGATGATGATGATGATGATGATGATGATGATGATGATGCTGATGATGATGATGATGATGAGGATGATGATGATGAGGGAGGAGGAGGAGGAGGAGAGAGAGGGAGGAGGAGGATGAGGAAAGGAGGAGGCAGAGAGGAGTAGGAGGAGGAGGGGGAGGGGGAGGAGGAGGAGGAGGAGGAGGAGAGGAGGAGGAGAGGAGGAGGAGAGGAAGAGTCAGATGAACAGGGGAGGATATATGATGATGATGATGATGATGATGATGATGATGATGATGATGATGATGATGATGATGATGATGATGATGATGATGCTGATGCTGAATGATGATGATGATGATGATGATGATGATGATGATGATGATGATGCTGATGCTGATGATGATGATGATGATGCTGATGATGATGATGATGATGATGAGGAGGAGGATGAGGAGGAGGGAGGAGAGGAGGAGAAGAGAGGAGGAGGAGGAGAGGAGGAGGAGGAGGAGGGGAGGAGGAGGAAGAATGAGTCAGATGAACAGCGGGAGCAGGAGGAGGAGGAGGAGGAGGAGAAGGAGGAGGAGGAGGAGGAGGAGGACGAGGAGGAGGAGGATGCGTCGAAGGAGGAGGATGAGCGGAAGAAGGGGGAGGAGGAGGGGCAAGAGGAGGAGGAGGAAGAGGAGGATGAAGAGGGGGAGGCGAGGAGGAGGAGGAGGAGGAGGAGGAGGAGGAGGAGGAGGAGGAGGAGGAGGAGGGGGAGGAGGCGGAGGAGGAGGAGGATGAGGATGAGGAGGAGGAGGAGAGGCGGAAAATGATGAGCAGAAGAAGGAGTAGGAGGAGGCAGAGGAGGAGGAGGAGGAGGAGGAGGAGGAGGAGGAGGAGGAGGAAGAGGAGGAGGAGGAGGACGAGGAGGAGGAGGAGGAGGAGGAGGGGGACGACGACGATTGTGACGACGACGACGACGCGAATCACGCTGACGACGGTCGCGGCGGCGACGTCGGTCGGAGACCACGCCCGCCAGACGAGCGGCGCGCGCCGCCGTCGCCGCTGCCGCCGTCCGCGCCGAAGACGACATCCGCCAGGCGAGCGGCGAGCTGGCGGCCACGGAGGAGGCGGCGTGGCCGGGGCTCTTCGGCTCCCCGCGCCGCACCCGGCGGCAGGCCGATGCCTCGGAGGCGCCCCCAGGGGGCGGCGGGCGGGCTGCCTCTATAAGCGCCCGGCGCCTCCTCGGTACACAGTCAACGTTGCAGGTTTGCAGCGCGTGGTCGGCGCGTACCTGAAGGCCTACAAAACCTCGTATGGTGAGCAGGAAATGGCAATCAAGTTTCACTGCCTCCACCATGTTGCTTCCCAGCTCGAGCGGTGGTCGGGCAAGTGCTACCTGAACTGCTTTGTGCTCGAACGTAAGCACACGAGCATGAATGCCATAGCTAATGAGATCCAGCGCAGTCTGGTCTGGGGTCGGGAGCTTTTGCTTGGCGGGTCGCGCCGCTGGTTCTGTGCCGCCACGCCTCGGCTTGCGACACGCTGGTCACTTCCCCATCTCCAGGCGTGAACGTCCAGAGCACTTCCCAGTTTCCCGCTACGCGGAGCCGAGCGATACCCTATCAGCTCGCAGGGCAGCGTGTCGCCAGGGCCGCCGCCGCAACACGCTAGACAACAGTTCCAGACCGTAGTACGTTCGAGCAAGGCACCCATCGACAGTATAACCAGGATGCTGGACCATGTGTAGGAAGTCAGTTGAACTGAAGGGCGAGCAGTAGGAGGAGGACGAGGACGAGGAGAACAGGAGCAGCATCAGCAGGCGGAGACGGATGGGGTCTCTCTCTCTATATATATATATTCCCGTGTCTTCTTGGGCGTAACCCAATTGGGGCACATTCTCTAGGCTGGACGGTTGAGGAAGGTGGGGTTGAGGAAGGTGTGGTTGTCTTGCCCTCGTCCTTCCCCACTGGTCGCCCAAATCACATATATGAATATAGGCAGGGTTATTGTATGTCCGAGGCCTGATTTCTCGTAGGATGTGGTCTTACCCCCGGGCTGGACTATTCATTATTGCCCTCCCTCGCTTCATGCTGCTGGGTCTCTGCTCCCATGCCCCTCTTCTACCTCCCTCCCTTCCCGAAGGGCTGCTCCTGCGATATCTCCCGCGCCCTCTTCTGCCCCTTGGCCGCCGCTGCAGCGAGCCCTGCCCCTCCTCTCCC
>CAUYUJ010004987.1:0-15000 GCA_963575745.1 Prorocentrum cordatum | reverse complement strand
TGGCACAGACCTGGTGCCAGGCTGGGTGGATGTGGGACGCCTGCAGCAGCTCTTGGGTTAACGCGCCGAAGCTCTTGGGGACCTCTTGGGAAAGGCGCGGAGCCTCGCGTGATCAGAAGCACGTCAGCAAATACCCTTCTGGCCTATTCCTCGAAATATCTGGCTGATGGTCTCGAGAGTATTGACGCTGACCAGGGACATCTGCGGGGGGGGCCCTTCGTGCAATCTGTTTGTTCTGTTCTCCTGGCGGTGCGACGGAGGCGGGAAGCGCCGAACATCCGGCATGTCAGCGAGGCCTGTCCTATACCCAAAGGGAATGGAACCCTAACTATACCCATTGTGCGTTGCCGTCTCGTCGTAATGTTCATACTAATCATCGTTCTATTGGTTGCGTGGTTGATCGTTGGCGCGAGCAGTCTAGGTGCGCGTGGCCGGAAAAACAGACCCAGATCGAAACCTCAGGAGCTGGGCGACTTGCAGGTCTTCAACGTCCGGGGGCCCGTAGGTGAAACCGGCGAAGTGTCGTTCGCGACGTTGGCTGGTGATTTGATTCGATGCGGTCTTTTGTCTGGCGATTGTCAGGCCCTGCAGGCAGCGGGGGAGCTGGCGGCGCGGGGCGCTGGTTTCAAAACCGTGGTCACGGACGCCGCGGGGCCTGGTCAGAACGAGGTTGAGACGGGATTTTATTGCGATGTCATGGGCGGGGATCTTCTATGCTCGCGCGCGACCTCTACTGCCGGCGCGCAGTCGTTAGATAGTGGCGCCGAGAAACCTGCATTAGATACCTGCGTGGGAGGCGCAATCTAGATTGGTGGGGCTTGCGAAAAGGCGGAGAGATTGACGACTGCGCGCGTGGGGCGGCGTGCTCTTTTGTCGGCGTCGCCCCGGCGCGCAAACTCCGCGCGCGCGTGGCCCCCCCAGGGGCGACGCGCGCCGATCAATCTGACAGTGTGTGCGTCGTGGTGGGCTCTTTCTGGTCGCGCTGCTCGGGAAACGACGTGCTGCGAGATTGGCGTGCTGTATGTTTTGGTCTGACGCGCGCGCTTCCAAGGAAGACGTATGGTCCTTGTGCATCTCTGTGCGCCCCATTTGGCGCTTCTGGATCAGGGTGTGGTTTGAGGGGCGATGCGACCAGGAGGTGCGCGTGGTGGGGGTGGGGGCGGGGGCTAGACTGCGGGCGCGCGGAACAATTGACGTGCTAGAGTGGTTTGACCCATCCCGCATTTGAGTTGCGCTGCAAGGTGCTAGCTGTGAGCGAGATAAAGGGGGGGGGGCTGGGGGGTTGAGCGGGCGCGCGCTTGGACTCGTGACCGAGTTACAGAGGGGCTCATTTTGCGCGCGCTGGAAAGCGCCGCGCGTTTTCGTCGCCTGCAGTGGCTCTGGAGGATTGCCCAGGAGCCGCAGAAAAAACCTTTGTCTCCAGGCAGCGTTGACGGCCCCCTCGGCGGGGAAGCTCGCGGGCCGCTCGCGTCTACTGGTCGCCCGCGTCGCTGCCGCCATCCATGTCTTCGATAGTTGCGTCGCGACCTGCGCGTGCGCGGTCGCGTCCGGCCTCGCGCGTGCGTGGGGCGCTTGGAGAAAGAGGTCGGTTCGATTTGTTCTTGCCGGAGAACGCGTTCTTCCTCCGCCAAGATCGCGATCTACGCGCCTGCGCGCGTCCGCTCGCGCGTGCGCGAGTATGCGCGAATATGTCGTGAACGACGTGCCCATCAAACATTCGTACCTCGTAAGATCGCAGTATTTTCAAACCGATGTCGTCGGTGTTTCGGAACTTTCAGCCGCTCGACTCGATTCGTCACCATGTCGAAGTACGCGTGAAACGATGCGGGTGTCCCAAACGGCGCGGCGGCAGTGCGTCGGCGGGGGTCTGGGGGCATGCGCTAGCAGCGTCGTCGTATGTCCCTTCGGAGAGTATGAGGCCACTCGTGTTCCCGTCCTCGCGAACAGGTTCGTAGGTATTATGTGGTCTGGGGCGGTCGTCAGGTCCTTGTGCCATTTCCAGCGTGTGACGATTCAGCAGTTCCCGCCTGTCCCGACGGCCCTTCAGATGGAGGCGATGCGGCGGCAGGTCGCCCAGACGGCAGCCGTCGCGCCAGGGGCGGGCAAAGGCAGGGCCTTGGCGAGGAGTGCAGTGGGAGGCAAATCCGACGAGGAGTATCGCAGCTTGGTGGTGAACGCGGCGAAGGCCGCGGTCCGGCTTGCGCCGTCGCTTCGCGGGCCGCCTCGCTCTTGCGGCACTTGTTCGGACAGGGCGCACTCGGCTCGAGGCGATGAAAGGGGGTCGGAGGCTCGGTTCGAGGAAGCGCAGCAGCGTGAGCAGAGTGGCGAGCGGGCGGCGCTGGCGCGGGTGAAATTGGCGCACCTTCGCGTTCCGCCGGGCGGCTTAGGCAGCTTAGGTTTGACCCCGCGCTCTAGTTTGCTGCTCGCTGTAAATTAGTAAGGACCGCGCCCCGGACTTACCGACCCGCCGCCCGCGCCTTCGCTTGCGGCCGCGACCAGAAAAAGTTCTGCCGGGCGAGCTGGCGCGGCGACGCGCGCCGCGTCGAGCTGCTCGCGACCCCAGAGCTGCGCGCCGTGGCGGTGGGGATCCAGTCGTGCACCCTGCGGGCCCAGGTGGGCGCCGAGAAAGCCGGCGGGCGCCCGAGAACCCGAGCGCGTGAGCATAGGCGAGTATCGGGCCCGGCCCCAGTAGCGAGGATAAAAGCAGGAGCGTTTTTTTGTTGTTGTTGTTGTTGTTTGTTTTTCAGCGCTGCCTCGCAAATTCCGAAGGAGTCCTTCCGCCCGTAGTCTCTCTGGCCAGTGGCGGTGGCACTGGATCCGGAGTAGCTCCGCGAACCGGCGCCGCCGCCGCGGAAGGCGCCGACACCTTCCGCCGGTAGCAGAGAGGCTGCGCCCCTCTCCGCGCTCTCGCTCCTCCTATTCCTGCTCCTTCCGACCTTTCTCACTTCGGGAATTCGGGAGATTTCGGATGTCATAATCGTTTCGGAATCGGGGGTTTATTGGATTCAGTGGACTCTTTGATTATAGTGGCGCTGGCGTGGAGGCGCCTGAAAATTAGTATTCGAGGGCCCGAGCATGTTCCCCCCTGGAGCGTGTTGTCTCATTAAGGGGGCTTGCTCAGGGGGCCAAAGCCGTAGAGTGCCAGATCAGTGGTTGTGCTCATGCTCGTGTGGTGAGTTTCGACTTGTTTTCATTGGCCGAGGATGGTCACAACCCGCAGGCCCGAGTTCCAGGTTTTATCAAGCAATCTCGCTGCCTGGACCTCGTGCTGGCCCAGGAATTCACATGATGAGATCATCATCGTCATCTTCAGCATCATCAGCATCACTATCGCCATATATTTTGTCAGCGTTATCAGCGTCATCGGCATTATCGTCACCATCACCGTCACCATCATCATCTTTGCCATCATCATCAGCGTCACCATCATCATCATCATCATCATCATCATCATCATCATCATCATCATCATCATCATCATCATCATCATCATCATCACCGTCGCCATTAGTTTCTCGATCCTGATTCGCTTCCTCCTTTCCTTCCTCCCGCTCCCCGTTCCTCGTTATTACCTTCCCCTTCCTCCACTTCATCGTTCCGTTCCTCCTCATTACCTGTCTCATCCGCGTAGCTCTTCTGCCTGCTCATCCGCCTACCCTTCCGTCTCGTCGCAGTGTATATTTTGTTTATCGTTATCACCGCCGTGTAACGAATCTGCTGTTACTCATCTTCTTCTTGCTGTTGCTACCCACTCCCCCGCACAACTGTTGCTACTCCCGCTCCCCCTTTCCGCGCTCCTCGCTGCAATTCTCGCCCCCTGCCCCAGTACCACTGCTGCTGCCCATCCTGCTTCTCCACCTTTCCCCCCTGCGGTGCCAGGAAGCTGCGCGCACATGATGAATGCGGCCAGCCTGGGTGAAAGCTAGGATACAGATCTGGCTGCAGGCTCGTTCAGCGCTCGGCATTTCTATGGCCGTGTCGGCCAGGCTTGCGCACGTGTATATATCCAGCGCGTGGCTCCCACGTGTTCCACGTGTGACTCCAGCCATGTGTGCTTCCAGCTCCCTGGTAGCATCATTCCCTCGATCTCCTCCTCCTCGTCCTCCTCCTCCTCCTACTCCTCCTCCTCCTCCTTCTCCTCCTCCTCGTCGCTTCTTGGATATACAGCCGGCCCCCAAGGTGGACCTCTACTTTGGCCTCAAGGAGGCGCTGCCGGGCGCCACCAAGCGCGAGGAGGTCCTGCGGGTCCGGGGCCAGTTGAGGTGAGTAGTGGTGGCAGGCACAGGTTCTACGACAGCTATGATGATGGCAAGGGTCTTGGTTGTGATGCGAGGGATGGTGGCGGTTGTTGACGATGCTGGCGATCATGATTACCTGCGCTTGCTCAGTACCACGGTGACAGGAGTACAGGATGATCATGATGATGACGTGTTGGGGATGCTGATGGTGGTATTGGATCTGATGGGGACAGCGGGTAAACTGGAGGAACATATATATATATATATATATCTATATATATATAGATATTCATGGGTATCTATATATGTATATATAGATATACACGTATATATATACAGATGATGAGGAGGAGCATGGCGGGAAGTTGGGGGAGGCGTCAGACCTTGAGACCCCCACGAGGCTTTCCTGGAGCAAATTCTGGTCCTGGCGTCAAGACGTTGGTTTCAGCCGATTCGATAGCAAGGGCAGCAGGGGCGGTCTTTTCACTGCGTCGATGTGTGAAGGTAGATCGTGGTGCAAGTTGACAGATGCGATGGTGGCGTTGCATCCTGATATTATCGGCACATATCTACATCTACATGTGTACCTCTTTATAAGAGGACGTCTTCCTCTGAAGCCGCATTCGCATTCACGTTCACATCTTAGCCAAACTCACGTGAGCGTTACCATCCGAGTCGTCCGTACATCTAACTGTGAATACGCATACACATGAGGCATGTTCCGACGTTCGGCATTCATTTTGTAAAAAAAGACCTCCTGCAGGGAGTGCTAGAACATGTGTGCATGTAAGCAGGGAGAGGGTCATACACACATGTATATCGAGTTCTGTATGCACACATATATATACATATAAATATACATTCATGTGCATGTATATGTACATGCATACGTATATGTATATGTATATACATATGCATATGTTTATGTATATACTTCTGTCATGTAGTAGTCCAAATGTATATCTACATATATGTGTGTATGTGTCTCTGTAACTGTATACGGATTTACAAATGAAGATGTCAATGGGCACGTGTGGGTATATGTATATTTGTGTGCCTCTGTATTTGTATTTGTATAGGTATGTGTAGGTGTATATGTATACGTATCTGTACATGCATATTCGTATGCTCATATATACTTATCTGTGTCTGTCTATGTTTATGTATGTGCGTATTCAGATGTATGTGTGCATGTGTATGTAATTATATGTGTATAGGTATGTGTACGTACATGCGTATGTTTATGTATATGTACATGTGCATGTATATGTGTATGTATGTGTACATGCAATGTCTATTGTTACGGTTTTGCTTATTTTTAAGTACTTGCACATATCGTTGTATGTGCATGTGTATGTGTGTATGTACATGTTGTATACGTATACGATCAGACATACCTTTATGTATGTAGTTGTACATGTACATATGTATGTATATGTGCTTGGGTCGGTATTTGCATGTGCATATGCTTGTGCTCGTGAGTATGTATATGTATTTGTATCTGTGGATGTACCGATATATGTACAGTCGTATGCATGTGTGCATGTGTGTGCACATGCACAGGTGTATGTATCGTTTATACGTATGTACGTGTATGTATATATGCATATGTGAGCATATGTGTGTACCACATATGTACATACACATACTCAAACACTCACACATACATTCATACATACATACATACATACATACATACATACAACTATACATACATACATACATACATACATACATTACATTACATTACATTACATACATTACATTACATTACATTACATTACATTACATTACATTACATTTACATTACATTACATTACATTACATTACATTACATTACATTACATTTAGATTAGATTAGATTACATTACATTACATTACATTACATTAGATTAGATTAGATTAGATTAGATTAGATTACATTACATTACATTACATTTTACATTACATTACATTACATTTTACATTACATTACATTACATTACATTACATTACATTACATACATTACATTACATTACATTTTACATTACATTACATTTACATTCACACACGCACACACACATATATATATGTGCAGGTATGTAATATATATATATATATATATATATATATATTATATATATATATATATCGCGGCATTGGCGCTTCGGGCCGTGCACCTTGGTCCTTGAAGTTTGGAATGCAGGCGGAGTGGCAGGAAGCCGACCATTTAGCGCTAACTTGTTGTTTCCATTTCCGGCATCGCCGTTATAATAATGTTGTTCATTATCCTTCCTCCATGTTGCTTTTCCTTCATTCTCGCCATACCCTGCGTATTCTCCCGATCCTCGGCTTTTTTTGCGGAGGGTCCTCCTCGGAGAGCCTCTGGAGTCCTCGCACAAATTTTTCAAGCTTTCTTAAGGCCTTTTGGAGGCCTCGTGGGCATCTTCTGGGGCCTCTGGGGGCTTCCTCGGGCCACCCTGCCTCCAACCGCGGTCTCCCTGAACGACCGGGTCACGATTTGGAATGCTTCGGAGGGTGTTTTGGGGCCATCTTGGGCCGTCATGGGGCTCTCTTAGGCCATCTTGGAGCCCTGTTGTGCCGTCTTGGGGCCCTTCAGGACTGCCTGGAAGCCCTTTCGGATGGTCGTGGGGCGATTTTCGAGCCTCCCAGGCGGCTTCGGACGCCTAGAAGACCGCCGTCTTGACGCGTCGGGAAGCCGAAAAGAGGAGAACCCCCAAATTCACCAAAAATCGACAGAAAATCAATGAATTTTGCCTTTTGGGGCCTTCTTGGGAGTGCTCTTGGAGGCCTCTTGGGACGTTTCGGAGCGATCTTTGGGTGTATGACGGCTTCTTTGGGGTCGTCGTGGACCGTCTTGGGGCTCTCTGGGGTCGTTTCGGGAGCGTGCTGGAACGCCTGGAGCCCTCCGGGGCCGTCTTCGGGCTCTCGTGGGATTCCCCTGGGTCGTCTGGAGGGTTGCCCGAGAGGCCCGGGGTGGGCCAAATTCGGGGGGGGGGGGCGCTTTTTCTGGGGTCATGTGTGTGTGTGTGTGTGTGTGTGTGTGTATGTGTGTGTGCGCGCGCTTTTTCCAGGGTCCCCGTCTTTATACAAGTTTATGACAAGGATAATCTGCATGTGCATGTACGTTTATTGCTATATGTATGTGCACGTATGTGCACACGCATCTATCACTGCATCGTATCAGGTTAATACACGCATTTTGCAATAGGATTCCCCAGCCTCCGCCTTGCCTCCTTCATCCCCTTTCTCCTGCAGCCCTGGGGCTCGAGCGGTTCCGTCTTTTGCGTAGGGGTTTTCCCGTGAGTTCGTCCCCCAGCCCGCCATGCGGAGGGGCCCTCTTCTTGTTCATCACTGGCACGGACCGAGGGGCAGGACTCTCTTCGGCCCCCGTACACGGGCTGCCGTGGGTTTCGTCGTCGGTCTACCTTGAGATACCCGTCAGGACGGCCCGACCTCCCACGCCTCGGGCGCGACGGAGCCAGCGTCCTCGGACCCCTACGGCTCCTTGTCTGCTGCCCCTTCGCCGGAGGCCCCTGGGCGGGAAGCCTTTTGGTGGTCTGGAGGGAGGTGAGGATGGAAGTCTGCTCGCCCCCGCCCCGCTGGGGAAGGACGCGGCGGAACCTCACCCCAGCCCCACCGGAGGAGCCGACGGAGGCGCCGAGCGGGGCGCCCCTGGGACGGGGGGGCTCCCCCCCGAGGACCCCCGCGTCGGCCGCCATGGCCGCCGGCCAAGCGGCCGCCCGCTCCTCCGCGCCCGAGCAGTGGCGGCCGGCGTGGCGGGATCGGGGCCCACGGTGCCCCCCCCCGCGGGGACGTTGCGAGGGGGCCCGCGGGCGAGGAGCGCCCCCTCCCCCGCGAGTCTGCGGGGGCAGGGGGGGCGGCGGAGCGCGAGGCCCCGCCTGCAAGGCCCCGCCGCGGATAGACAGTCACAATTCATCGTCGACTCTCAGGAAAATATGGGAAGTATGGGGGAGGGGGGCGGACGAAAACCCAGAAAATATCGGAGAGTATGGGGAACCCTGGGATTTGTGTCTATTCATTAGTGTGTCCCTGGGGCCCTCCATCGAGGGCGGGATCCGCCGTGCTCCAGTGGGGCCAGACCCCCCGGGAGTGGATGACCTCGATCCGTGCGGGGGGGGCGGCGCCTCGAGGAGGAGCACTGCCGCCGCCTGGGCGTGGAAGGAACGGGTTCGCACCTCTGGCAGATCGCGGGAGGAGGGGAGGATGGGGAGGAGGAGGAGGAGGGAGGAGAGGAGGAGGAGGAGGAGGAGGAGGAGGAGGAGGAGGAGGAGGAGGAGGAGGAGGAGAGGAGGAGAGAGGAGGAGAGGAGTAGGAGGAGGGATGAGGAGGAGGAGGAGAAAGGGGGAGGAGGCGGAGGAGGAGGAGGGAGGAGGAGGAGGAGGGAGGAGGAGGAGGAGGAGGAGGATAGGACGAGGGGAGAGGAGGAGGGGGAGGAGGAGGAGGAGGAGGAGGAGGAGGAGGAGCGAGGAGAGGAGGAGAAGGAGGAGGAGGAGAGGAGGAGGAGGAGGAGGAGGAGAAAGGGGGAGGAGGCGGAGGAGGAAGGAGGAGAGTGAGGAGGAGGAGGAGGAGGAGGAGGAGGAGGAGGAGCGAGAAGGAGGAGGAGGAGTAGGAGGAGGAGGATAAGGGAGGAGGAGGAGGAGGAGGAGGAGGAGGAGGAGGTAGGAGGAGGAGGTGGAGGAGGAGGAGGGAGGAGGAGGAGGAGGAGGAGGAGGAGGAGGAGGAGGAGGAGGAGAGGAGGAGGAGGAGGAGGAGGAGGAGGAGGAGGAGGAGGAGGAGGAGGTGGAGGGGAGGAGGAGGAGGAGGAGGAGGAGGAGGAGGAGAGAGGAGGGAGGAGGAGGGGATGGAGGAGGAGGAGGGGGAGGGGGAGGGGGAGGAGGGAGAGGAGGAGGAGGAGGAGGAGGAGGAGGAGGAAGGAGGGGAGGAGGAGGAGGAGGAGGAGGAGGAGGAGGAGGAGGAGGAGAGGAGGAGGAGGGAGGAGGAGGAGGAGGAGGAGGAGGAGGAGGGAGGCACGTGGAGGCGGGTCGAGGGGCTCCCGCGGCACGCCCCCGAGGCGCGCGCCGCCGGGAGGTCGCCGACCTCCGCGCGTGGGCCGCGCGGTCGCATGCCTTCCGGCGGGCTCTGTCCCGGACCCCCCTCCCCCCCCCCGCCCGGGAGGAGCCCGCGCCCGGCTGCAGAGGTCCGACGGGGAGCTCGGTCAACCCCGTTAGGGGGCCGCAGGCGGACCCCACCCTGCCCCACGATTTTTTCTGAGGGGAGGGGGGGGGGGTGCTCCCTTCGCTCTCGGGAGCTCCCGAGAGCGAAGGGAACCCCCCCCTCCCCTCAGAAATCTTGGGGGGCAGGGGTGGGGTCCGCGTGCGGCCCCCTACCCGCGAAGGGAGGCATGCGACCGGCCGCTCGGCCGGCCAGGGCTCGCGAGGCGAAGGCCCCGGCGGGCGTCGGAGGTCCTGCTGTCGGGCCCAGGCCTCGGCGGGGCCGGCGTGCCCTGCGGCGGACAGAGGCGCGGCGCCCGAAGCGCCAGCAGCCGAGGGGCTTGTTTGGCGAACCAACAGCACACACCCACACCCATATGGGGGGTCGGAGAGGGCTATGGGGTGCCTGTTGTCGGATGGGGGTCCCCGCTCGAGCGGGAGCGTTCCCCCAGGGTCCGACAACCCGCACCCATACCCATAGCCAGTCCTCCTCTCAACGACCCCCCTATGGGTATGTGTGTGTGTGTGTTGCTCGTTTGCGGAAGCGCTCGGGGCAGGATTTCTCGATCCCCGCCCGCTCGATTTCGGTAGTGGGCGCCACACTCGCGAGGCGCAGCAAGGCCTTCGGCCGCCCCCCGGGGGGGGCCCGCAGCCAGCAGGACCCCCCCGGGGGGGGGGGGGCGCGGGGCCGCTGGCGGGGGCCCTGCCGGCCGCGGCGCCCGCTCCGCCCCCGCCGGCGCCCCCCCTGGCAGCCCGGCATGCTGATTTTGGGCAGGGCTTGCATGCACTCGGCCGCTGCCCCCCGAAATGAAAACCCACGGGGCCGCTGGGCCACTTCGTCGTCGCCTGGCAGGCGGCCAGGCCCAGCCCGACGCCGGCGCCGCAGGTGAGCCCGGCGGCAGACGCTGGCGACAGCTTGGCTTCGCCGGAGAACCCGCCGTCGTCGCAGGCGTCAGCCGGGGCGAGAGGCTGCGCGGCCCCGGGCCCCCCCGCGCCTGGGGAGGGGGCCTGCGGTGTCCCTCGTGAGGTGTGGCAGATCTCTGTTGTTCTGGCCCGGCGGAGCAGAGGTGGTCGGGACTTCGCGCGCGGGGGTTCCTCCTCGATGGTTGGGACGCGGACCTCCTGGCGGCAGCTGCGTGGGCGTTCCGAGAGCAGTCGGGGCGCATCGTGCTTCCCTTAGTTGGCCACAACGCCCCTCGCCCGCGGAATGGAAGACTTCCCCCGGGGCCCGAGGCCGCCGGAGGGGGGCCCGCGCCTTCGCCCATGGGCCCACGCCGGCGGGGGGAGGACCGGGTGCCGCTGCCGCGCCGAGCGCGGCGATATTCGTCGCGCCTCGAGCACATGGAGCACTCGGTATCCACTTCGCCGCGTGGGCGTGTGCGCGCCAGCTGGAGTGGGCCGCGGGCGAAGGGTTTTTTTGGCCCACCGCGGGCTGGAGCATGCGGGGGCCGAAGCCTTCCCTTCGGCCCCGCGCGACGAGGAGCATCGCGCAGGGCAGGCTCAGGAAGCGCCCGCGCCGCAGGGGGAAGCCGACGGCCCGGGGGGTCGCGGGGGCGGGCGGCCCCGGCCCTCGGGGCAGGGGCGCCGCAGGGGCCAGCGGGAGCGGCACGGGCCGACCCGATGATAGAGAGGGTGGAAGGGTTAGGTCGGGCCTGTCCCCCTACAGGCCGATTTTGGGCGAGAAAGCAGACATAGTTTCACAACAAATATTAAATAATGACTCAAACATATGCAGAATATCGTCCCTGGACTTTTTGTTTGTTCTATATATATATATAGAATTATCCCGGCAAAGCAACCTAACAGCGATGTGTAGAAGCATACCTGGAAGCATTCCCCTTAAGATTTAGGTGAGAATCCAGTTGTAGAATTCTGCTGTTCTCGCAGTCGCAGCCTCAGCCTGCCTCGGCTTGCCTCGGCCTCAGCCTCAGCCTGCCTCAGCCTCAGCCTCAGCCTCAGCCTGCCTCAGCCTGCCTCAGCCTCAGCGTCAGCCTCCCAGCCTCAGCCTGCATCAGCCTCAGCCTCAGCCTCAGCCTGCCTCAGGCTCAGTCTCAGCCTGCCTCACCCTCAGCCCGCCTCAGCCTCAGCATCACAGTTGGCTCCGGGCAATCAAAATGTAGCCTGGGAATGGTGTTCTGGGAACACGAAGAACACGAAGTGGCCTACAGTTGGCTCCGGGCATTCAAAATGTGGCCCGGGAATGGTGTTCTGGGAACACGAAGAACACGAAGTGGCCTACAGCTGGCTCCGGGCATTCCAAATGTAGCTTGGAAGTTGTGTTCTGGGAACACGAAGAGCACGAAGTGGCCTACAGCTGGCTCCGGGCATTCCAAATTTAGCTTGGAAATGGTGTTCTTGGGACACGAAGAACACGAAGTGGCCTACAGTTGGCTCCGGGCATTCAAAATGTGGCCCGGGAATGGTGTTCTGGGAACACGAAGAACACGAAGTGGCCTACAGTTGGTTCCGGGCATTCAAAATGTGGCCCGGGAATGGTGTCCTGGGAACACGAAGAGCACGAAGTGGCCTACAGTTGGCTCCGGGCATTCGAAATCATGCCCAGGAGTGGAGTTCTGGGAACTCGAAGACCACGAAGTGCGTTACTGTTTGTTTAAAACGAATTCCCTGGCATCCCCCCGGATCGCGCCCAGACCCCCCTGGGGCGTCATGATGTTGTTTTTTGACCCTACTAGAAACCTATCAGTCTTCGCTGTTAGGTAAACAAGAAGTTTGACTGTTCCTCCTGCGGGGGGACAGGCCCGACTTATAGTGGGAGGAGTGCCGGAGCAGCCCGCGGCCCAGGCGCAGGCCCAAGGCCGATCTTCGGCACGAGCGAGATGGGTACGGAAAGAGTGGGTGCAATGCCCAACAGCAGCTCTGGCTCATGTTGAGCAGGGCTCGCAGCCCACGCCGCCGCGGCCCGTGCCCGTGTTTTCCGCACCCCCGTCTCGGGCGTCCGAGGACCTCAGATGGCCGGGGAGGGCGCCCTCCCGTGAGGAGGGCTCCCTTGGGCCGCCCAGGGGGGGGCCGCAGGGACTTTCCCCCCCCCCCCCGGGCCTCGCCGCGCGGCGAGAGTCGCGGGAGGGACAAAAAAGACACCGACGCGATGGATCGTCGACTCGCCAGGAAAGAGGGGAAACTGTGGGAAGTGGGGGGGGAAGGCAAACGCCCAGGAGAAATATGGGGAAAGTAGGGGGGATCCTGATATGTGTGCCTCGACCTGTTTGTTTGTGTGTCGCAGGGCCCCTTCAGAGAGTCGGACGGGGGGCGACGGCGCGGAGGAGGATCGGGTGGAGGAAGCGCCCGACTACGAGGTCTTCAGGAGCGGGGCGCCTGTCGGGCACCGAGCCTGCTGGAGGCGCACCGAAGGGGCGTTGGACCTGGGTGGCATCACATCTCAGAATGTGGCCTCCCAGAGGGGGCGAGGGGCCTGTGGAACATCGATCCCTGGCACCTGGATTGGACGCTGGTGACCGAGGCGCTAGAGAGCATACGGGAAGCCCTCCCGTTGGACGACGCCTGGCGCGCCTGCGCCCACAGCGGACCAGAAGCATTCCCGCCCGTGGAGCCCGTCATCTGCAACAGCCGCATGATCCTGGCTTACTCCTGCAGGACGGGAAGGGCCCGCCGGGTGCGGGGTCTCAACCGCCCGACCGGGAGGCGCGGCTGACGCTCCCTTTCGGGCTTTTAGTGAGGCGCGGGGCCCGGCCAGTTCTCCCCTCCTCCCCCAGTCCACGCGCCACGCGGCGCCGAGGGGCTGCTCGCGCGCGCGCGCGCGTCGCTCGGTCCCCGCCCTGAGACCCCGAGTCTGGGCGGCCTGCCTTGCTCCTGCTCTCAGCGCACCGCGTGTGGGCCGGCGAGTGCTTGCTTGCGGGGGGGGCCTCTGTGGCCCGCCGTGCCCCCACCCCCCCTCCTTTTTCCTCAGGCTCCCCGTCCTGTATCGCGGTGGCGCGTGCGGAGGCCCAGTTCAAGCTTCGCGCGGCCCGCTTAGCTTCGACCTGAAGAGGTGCGCTCTCGACCCGCGAATCAAAAAAGTGTGCGGAGGCCCAGAGTGCATGGCGGCCTGCGAAGCTGTGCTGCCTCTCTCGTGTTCTGCTCCGTCTGCAGGGGCAGCGGCGTTCCCCGCCGCCCGATGGGAGCCAGGCGAGGCGCCCACCGCCCGTGGGTGGAGGGGCGCGGAGTGGTTTGCTGGCAGTGTGGATGGTGGGCGGCGGCGCATGCTGCTGAACCCGTCCTTGCGCCAGCAAAAACACCACTTCCAGTCTCCCCATGTTTGACCACACCAAGCCACCCCAACCCAACCCAAAAGCTTCAATCTGCCCTCCATTTCCAGTTCGGGGGGTCGGGGAACATGGATAAAAACACATGGGACCCGTACCCACCCCAACCCGAAATTCAGGTCAAATTCGGATCTTCGGGTTGAGTTGGGGTGGTTTGGTAGGTAGTCACTTTTGGTGTTCTCAGTTAAAAATGGGCTGCAGCAGGTATGAGGAATCTTTTTATCTCAGCACGACCGTTTTAACAACATCATGTCCCCAGCCGCCATCTTGCCTCCTTCCCTCTTTCCTGGTAGCATCGGGCTCGAGCGGTTCCGTCGTTTCCTCTCTCCCACCCTGTTTCTCCGCCCTGGAGGTGGTTGTTCTTGCGCCAACAGCAACACCCACTCCAGTCTCACCCTCCCGTCGTCAAACAATGCGTTGTATTATTGCGCATTCCATATATCTACAGAGAGAGAGAGGGACGGACATATATACATACATATATATATATATAGATACACTGTTCGATCTCTCTCTCTCTCTCTCTCTATGTGCGCTTATATGGGTTGCAGTCCATAGTGGCAAACATGTCTTGTAACGCTTGGTTCGGTAAACACACGTGTACACCTCTCTCTATATATAGTTGTGTCGTACATACATATGTATATTCAGAGATGCACCTTCACATATTTGTATCCATATGTATACATACATCTATACTGAGATAACAACAACGGAAGTGATGCTGAGTTTTATGCACATTTATAACATCATATATTATAACGTCATATAGCATAATATTCTTTTTAATATACTACATTATAAATACATAAGTAAATTTATTATACCATACTACACTATACTATAATCTAACACACCACACTATAACACATGACAACAGCTTATAGTATATTTTATTCCCTACCTAGGCTCTGCCTAGAAGGGTTCTTACTCGGCATGCTTAAAGGGCCGGGCAGTGCAACTCGCCCCGGGCGGTTCCCCCAGTATCCGCCCCGCGGTTCCCCCAGTTACGTCCCCTTAGCTTAGCGTTGCTTATCTCATCTTAGCTTAGCTTATTCCATCTTAGCTTAGCTTAGCTTCATCTTAGCTCAGGTTTATCTTAGCTCAGCTTAGCTTCATCTTAGCTTCGTTGAGCTTTAGCATAGCATAGCAGAGCACAGCATAGCATAGCATAGCATAGCGCAGCATAACATGGCATAACATAGCATAGCATAGCATAGCAACTAATGCTGCTTTCCGAGGGGCTCCAACTTCTAGGTAGGGTCGCA
>CAUYUJ010004986.1:47531-65153 GCA_963575745.1 Prorocentrum cordatum | reverse complement strand
CCTCCTCCTAGGCGTCGCGCCATTCTCGAGCTCCCCATGTTGGCATCGCTCGAGAGAGTTGGCCGACCTTAGGGCGCTGACCCAGAGGGAGTCAGCGTCGACGGCGAAGCGCACACAATCCCCAGAGCCCGCCTGGCACAGACGCCTCCGCCTTCGCAGACACCAGGCGAGGAACATCGCTGCCGCGGCGCAGGCCGACCTCGAGCACCACCACGGCCATCACGCGTTCGCCATGGGGAAGAGCTGGCAGCAGCACGGCTCCAACTACAGCTACCAGCACCAGTCCCACGGACGCAGTCGCCAGTGGACGGCATGCAAGAGGTGTGAGCGCTGGGAATATGACGATGTCCTCCCCACCCTGCAGTGGAAGTGCCAGTGCGGAGCCCACTTCGCGCGCAAGGGGAAGGACAAGAAGGGCAACGACTCCAACCCAGGCCAAGGGCTGCTGAAGGCCCTGGAGGACGTGTCCTCGCAGCTCGAGGGCATGGCGCTGCAACCCGAGATCGCCCAGCAGCTCGCCACGGTGGTCGGCGCAGTCGCCCAGGCGTCCAAGCCAGCCCAGCCACAGAAGAGCATGGCTACGCGTCTGGCCGACGCAGCCTGGGACCTGGAGCAGAAGAACAAGGCCTACGACAAGGCCTTCACGGCCAGAGACGAGGCCAAGCAGCGTCTCCAGAAGCTCGAGGCAGATCTGCAGGAGAAGGCTGCAGCTGTGGTGAGCGCGGAGAAGATCGTAGACCAGATACGCATGGAGGGCCAAGAGAAGAAGCCCACCCTCCTCCACGACATCCTCACGATGGACCCTGACGCGCTCGAGAAGGAGACGCTGCAGGATCTGGACGGTGCCCTGGAGATCAATGCGGAAGAAGTTGACGCAGAGGCCATCGCAGAGGTCAACAAGGCGAAGGAGAAAATGCTCACCGAGTTCAAGCAGAGGACGGGCCAGTTCGTCACCCAGCTGAAGACGCACCTGGAGGCCGCCAAGCAGACAGCCGCAGCAGACCGAGCAGCGGCGACGCAGGCGGCCAAGAAGCGCAGACAGGGCGTCGACGGCACGGCTGTGAGCGACGAGAAGCATGAGCAGGCGCCGCCGCCCGCAGCCGCGCCACAGCCAGCCGCCCCGGCCGAGGCCCAGGGCGATGCCCAGGCGGCCGACGGCTCGGCGGCAGGCTCAGGCGCGGCGGCCGCTGCAGCCGCCGCCCCCAGCGCAGAGCAGACGAGGGAGGCGGAGAAGGAGCGAGCCAGAGAGCTGGCCAAGCAGAGGCTGCTCGCAGCGGCGCGCTCACAGCAGCCACAGCCCGCGGCTGCAGCGCCTGCTGCAGCCTCCTCCTCCGCCTGACGGAGGCCAGGTCAAGGCCGCAGTGTTCCCGAGCGGCCGACTCGGCAAGTGTTCATCGGGAACATCCACGAGTGGGGAGTCAAAGCCAGCAGATTCATCAAGGAGTCCGTGGACTCGTACGACGCGTTCATGCTGCAAGAGACTCACGTCAAACATAGTAGACTGGCCGAGCTGGAGCAGGAGGTGAGAGGTTGGGGCCTCAAAGCCGCCTTTTCCTCCGCTCGTCAGAGCGAGACCTCGCAAAAGGGCTCGCGGGGTGGTGTCTGCACGGCCATCCGTTCTAGACACCAGTGCACGATGGTTCGGGAGTTGGCGCAGCAACGCTGCGCGTCGGCTAGCACAGTAAGCACGAGTCGGGGACAGAAGGGCCCCTCATTTAGTTTTCACGACTGGATGCCCGTCACGTGGCATCTCAAGGGTGTCAGTATCGCCCTCATCAGCCTCTACCTTGAGGGTACGAACTGTTTCGCTGGGGACAATGCTGCCACATTGTCTGCGATGGCAGCCTTTTTGCACGCGTGTAACAATCCTTGGATCGTGGCTGGAGATTTCAACGCTTCACCCGAGGCCTTCTGGAAGTCAGGATGGCCCACCAGGCTTGGAGGCACTATAGGCTGTCTTGAGCAAGGTTTTACGTGCTTCAAAAAAGGATCCGAGTCTTCATGAGCCCCGAGGCGACATTATACTTTCAAGGTTTTGAAACAGTTGCGGTCCCCTGGAAGCCCCACGTCGGTCAGGTTCTCACGCTCCGAGCTACAGTTGTGCCAGCTTTAACGAGGTCACTCTGCATGCCTGCGCCTTTCGCGCACCCGCCTCGCAGGAAAGAGGTGGACCCGAGCAGCGAGAGGCAGCGGCGTCTGCGGGAAAAAGGCATTGACCCCTCGCCTGCGGCCTCCGCTGCTGCGGCCGCTGCTGCCTCCCCCCTCGCCTCCAAAAAAGTTGATGACAGGGGGCAAGAACTGGCAAACCGACGTTGGGAGGCTCTAGGCCCAACTGGATGGTCACATTTTCCCAAGGCGCCCGTGGGTTCAGACTCGGAGGAAGTAGATCCCTTTGATGATTTGGACAGGGCTCTGGAATACTCCCAGGACAGTCCTGAACCAGTTGAATGCACATTTAGTGAGCCCGAAGGCCCGAAGGAGCCCGAAGAGCCACCGTCGCCCGTCCCGCCTTGGGGGAACCTGCCCCCTGCAGCTGAAGCCTCGCGGTCTGATTCCAGGGCCGCCGAGAATGGCGTTGCTGGTTGGGGGGTTTGCACGGAGACCCTCGATGAGCTCTGGGCTGAAGTAGGCACTACCGCCCCCCCCCCCTCGAGCGCAGAGCGTGCCTGATCACATCGAGACTTGCCCAGCTTTTCGCGCAAGCCCGTCTGACTCCATCGAGCTAGGTGAGAGATATGCCCAGCTAATGCATCAGGTGGGGAACTTTCATATCAAGGCTTACGCCATTCCAGATCAGGACGCCTCGAGGTTTAAAGGGAGAACAGACAATTTCAAGCCAAAAGTTAAGGAGGTCCGAGAGCGAGGCCTCATAATACCCCGTTTTCAGAGCTACCAGGCCAGCTGGTGGGCTAGGGTCCCCAACACTCTTGAACTGCATTGCACCCTCGCCGCCAAAAAGAAGGGTGCCCAGCAGCAGAGAGAGCTTCGCAACATTGCCCGGAGACTGGCACAGGAGGGGGTCCCGTCGGCGGGCAAGAGCCCGTCACCGACGGCGCGCCTCCACCGCGCTGTGTGGACCGAGAGGCTCTCGGACATTTCCAAGGTCGAGCATCCTACCCTGCTCGGCATGGCACTCCAAGCATCCGATGAGACTGCCCGAGCACACAGGCAAGATTTTGAAAAGGAGTCGCGCGCGTGGGCCGATTGGCTCTCGGACCCTACCCTGGCCAAGCCTGGCAAGCTGCACAAAATCACGAGGCCCCGCCCTAGGTTTGAAGATGAGCTCATTTGTGGCGACCGTAAAGGTACAGCGCCCCTGGAAGTCATTGATATAAAAACCAGCGCTTTTTCAAGAGATTTGGACCTCGAAATCGGTCTCGTCTCACGACTCCGTAGCCACATTGGCTCGAGTCAGGGAGCAAGCTCAGCGCGAGCCCTGCCCCGTCTGGTCGCTAGACCAACTTGACCAGGCCCTCCGCCTACAGCCCGACAGGGGCCGAGGCGTAGACCGTTTAGTTGCATCCGATGTGCGGCGTCTTCCTGTGGCGGCGCGCCAGCAGTTTGTCGATTTGATTAATCTGGTTGAGCAACGACAGGCCTGGCCATTCCAGCTCCTCCTGGCCATAGTCATGCTGGAGCCCAAGAAGTCGGGTGACAGGGCCTTGGCGCTGATCGCCTGGCTCATACGGTGCTGGCAGATGCTGACGCGGCCGCAGGTCGATCAGTGGGTCGCCGAGGCCGCGCGCCACTGGGACTCGGCGCTCAAGGGCTCGTCCTGCCTCCGCGAGGCGCTCGCGAGGGCGCTGCAGGACGAGGCGGCGGATGCCCTGGCCATGGCGTCGGCGGTCTCACTGGCGGACATCAGCAGGTTCTACGACACGCTGGCAATGCCGACGGTGGCGACGGCATGCGAGGACCTGGGTTTCCCGCTGAGAGTTCTGGCACTAGAGCTCCAAGTACATGCGGTGCCGAGGCTCCTGCGACAAGAAGGGGCGTACGGCAATCCTTGTCAAGCCTTGATCTCGCTGCTGGCGGGTTCAAGGCACGCGAACAATCTTGCGAGAGCGGTGGTCTACAGGGTGCTGAGCAAGGTCGCCCTCCAGGACCCGCGCGCCCACCCAAGGGCGTGGTTCGACGACGTGAGCACCACGGTCTACGGCAGTGCCACAGCGGTGGAGAACATCATCGTGGACGCCACAGACAAGTTGGAGAGAGCCCTCAGCGATGAGGGATTGGAGCTGGCAGACAAGAGCGTGATCATCTCGTCCAATTGGGCCATGACCAAGAGGATCACGGCAAGGCTCAAGAGGAAAGGCATAGACATCAGAGCTGCTCAGGAGGCCCGTGACCTGGGCATTGACAGGGCGGCTAAAGGTGCACGACGAAGAGCGACACACTCGGACCGAATAATAAAAGCATACACTCGCATGACATCGTTGGGGGAAAAGCTGAGGCGACTCCGACGTGAAAATAGAATGACAATGCTGAACCAGGGATCTATGCCCGCATTGATGTACGGCGTCAAGGCCCAAGGTGAAGCTCCTGCTGCCATGCGCCGTGCTCGCCAGAGATATATTGCTGCGCTGGCTGCCCCTAGGCCAGGCAGATGCACCACCACATTTCTCAAGCTGGAGGGCAAGGACTCAGCCCTAGAACTTCCTAGGGCACAGCTACGAGCTTGGTTCGATCTTTATGCACATCGAGCGGACCTACGTGCGTTGATTACAAAAGTTTGGCATAGAATCCATGAGCGTCTCAAGAGATCCCCGCCACAACACAGATGGAGACAACGAAGAGGAGTTATCGGTTCTTTGATACTTACCCTTTGGGAAGCCGGCTGGGACCCTGTGACGGCTACATGATGGACAGACCCTCGAGGAGATGATTGGGAAATGAAACCAGAAGCTGCTGATAAGAATCCTGCCACCATCATCGACGCCATTGTCGCCGATATCGAGGCACAACTCTGGAAAGCTGCAGCACGGGGGTATAATGCTAACGGAATGGAGGATGGGATCGACGTTTCAGATGCGATAAGGACTTTGAAAAGACTGAGGAGTTCCAAACCGACTGCCCGAAGCAAATGCCCTGTTGACGGCCATGACTGCGGGCACTTGGACCCCAGCGAGAAAGGCGGACCTCTTTGGCGAGGAGCGCGCAGGCAATGGCTTGTGTGCATGTTGCAAAAAAAGCAGACGACTTCCATCGTAGCTGGGAAGATTGCAGTGCCCGTCCTGAGCACCCAGACTTCGAGAAGTCACAGACGCTGCTTGCCATGGCCGAGGCAGGCCAACACACATACCCGCGCATGTGGTTGAGAGGGGTCCCGCCAAAAAGTTGGACTACGCCACCAGAGTGCGACACATAATACAAGGAGGAGCTCTTCGGCGAGGCCCTGAACATGCACCGCATTGTCGCCACGGACGGGCCCATGACGGTCTGCGGAGACGGCAGCGGAAGGGAGAACGCTGATGACGAGAGATATAGGCGATGCGGCTGGGCGTGGGTGGCACTGAACACGTCCAATCCGTCGACGCCTGAAGTCAGAGGAGGAGACCATGGCCCACTGGCGGGATCCAAGCAGACGAACAACCGCGCCGAGATCACGGCGCTGCTGGCCGCCCTCCGCCACACGGCTGGGCCGATCGACTTCTGGACGGACTCGGAGGTGCTCTTCAAGGGCTGGCACCGTGGCCGCCATCTCAGCCCAGGAGGGTGGAGTGTGCACGGCGACCTGTGGGAGCAGCTCGCCAGTGCGCTCCAGGAGCGCGGCCCAGGCGAGGTGCAGGTACATTTCATGCACAGCCACCAGTCGGCCGCGGAGGCCGAGGCCAGGGGAGCCCCCGCCGCTGCGTGGAGGGGAAACGAAGCAGCAGACGATCTTGCAGGGAGAGCGGCAGATGAGCATAGCATCCCAGAAGCACGTTTGAGTTGTTATAAATGGGCCGTCGCCACAGGTTGTTTGATTAGAAGACGCATTTTAAGAGCCACTCTTTTTTGCTTTTGAGAATGAAGTTTCGGGCCCCACGGTGAGACAGGTACGAAGGGCTCAACATAGATCTAAGCCCAACGCCCTTGCCCAAGCCCAAGCCAAGACCTCACACATTTTAATTGATATGAAATCTAGGTGGTCTTGTAATTGTTGCAACACGTCGCTCAGTAAGATAGCCGGTAGCAAAGATTTAGATGTTTGGTTGACCTCCGAGTGCCTTGGACCCCCTCTTGAGCTGCCCAGACAAGCCCAAGCCCAGCAATTGGCCATGGGAACGAGAGTTGGTCACCCGTCCCACTGCCTTGCGTATTTTGAACCATACTGGGTTTGTACGGCATGCGGGTGTAGAGCTCTAAGAGGGAGAGGACATCTGAGAGGCCTTGCGGAGGAGTGTAAGTGTCAGAACGGTCAGCCCCCCACCAAGATGGGGGCCTGGGTGATTTCACGTGTGATGGAGGGCCGCCCTCTCGGATAGGGCGGCCTCGGGGGGGCGCCAAACGGGGCCCCGTCCCCCCTGCTGCGCCTGCTAGGTGGGTTCTGGCCCTGGTGGCCCCACCGAGCACGTGCGGCAGGGGTGGCGGGCTTCCCCGCTTCGCGTCCTCGTTCTCGGCGAGGCCATCTTGCCGTTCTGACCCTGTCAGATTGGGAAAGTCCTGGAAAGTCCTGCTCCTCCTCCTTTTCCTCCCCCTCCTCCTCCTCCTCCTCCTCCTCCTCCTCCTCCTCCTCCTCCTCCTCCCCTCCTCCTCCTCCTCCTCCTCCTCCTCCTCCTCCTCCTCCTGCCCCCCCCCCTCCTCTTCTCCTCCTCCTCCTCCTCCTCCTCCTCCTCCTCCTCCTCCTCCTCCTCCTCCGTCCTCCTCCTCCTCCTCCTCCACCTCCTCCTCCTCCTCCTCCTCCTCCTCCTCCTCCTCCTCCTCCTCCTCCTTCCTCCACCTCCTCCGCCCCCCCCCCCCTCTCCTCCTTTTCCTTCTCCTCCTCCTCCTCCTCCTCCTCCTCCTCCTCCTCCTCCTCCTCCTCCTCCCCCTCCTCCTCCTCCTCCTTCTCCTCCGGCCCTCTTCCGCGCCGTCGCCCGAGCCGACGTTGGCAGCAGGCGGGCCAGGTGCACGGTCACGGTGCGTGAGGCGAGTGCGGGACCGTCGAAGGCTCGTAGTCGTGCAGGTTTCCTTCTTCCGAGGAAACGGCACAGGCAGTCAGGAGGCGGCCAGGAACTCATGCCAGGATGCCACTGTTAAGTCGGGCGTGCCCCTCTACAGGAGGAATATTCAAAAATAAGTCAAAACAAAGTCTGGTGTTTTTGTTGTTGTTGTTGTTGAAAATTGTAAAATCAAAAAATATTGTTAAAAATGCAGGGGCGTGAGGCAGGGGGCTGCCAGGCAGGGCGGCCGCGGGGGGGCGCAGCCGTGTGGGTGAGCTGGGCTGCCGCAGTGCGCCCGCGCGTGCGCCAGGGCGGCCGCAGGGGCCCGGCGGGGCCCCCAGGCAGCTTCCTCCGGCGCGGTGCCGGTGGAGCGACCTCCCCAGAAATTCAACGCATTGAAAAAATCACGACGGCGGTTTTTCTCAGATTTCGGCCTCTAGGGGCCTTCGCCGGGCCTCGGGACCGTCAAAAAACGACTCAGGATGAAAAGCCTGGTCCTGGGGAGATGGTCGAGGCTTCCGGGGACCGCGCATTGAAAAAATCACGGCATCGGATCTCTGGGTCTCTGGGAGGTAAACCGTCTGGCCGCGCCAGGGGACCCCACAGGAGTGGGGTAGCAGGCAGAGAGCCCAGACCCCCGGCGTCGTGATTTTTCACGACGTCGGCCCTTCCGCGGGGACTGGCTTTCCGTCCTCAGTCGTTCTTCGACGGTCCCGAGGCCCGGTAGGGCCCCCGGAGGCCGGGAATACAGAAAAACCTCCCGCGGCGTGCTTCACGACTCGAGGGGGACTGGGTACGTAGCTTCGCCTGCGCATGCCGGGCTACCTGGGCTGACGCACTCAGAATGACGACGACGACGAACACGAGTACGAATACGAATACGACGACGACGACGACGACGACGACGACGGCGGCGACGACGACGGCGGCGGCGGCGACGACGACGACCACGACGACGACGACCACGACGACGACGACGACGACGACGACGACGACGACGAAGACGACGACGACCGCGACGACGACGACCGCGACGACGACGACGACGACGAAGACGAGACGCCTCCCGTCGTGATTTTTTCGCAGCGCGAGGGGGGGTCTTTGGAAGGGAGGGCGAGGGCCCGCGTGGGCCCGCCGAAGGGCGGCGGCCGAGGCCGCCTGGGGGGGAGGGGGCCTGAGCCGAGGGGGCCCGGAGCGCGCGTGGCGTGCTCCCTGGGGGGTCGGGAGATTTGATACGGGGGTCAATGCAAACGGGGGTCAGCCAGGGCACCGGATCCTGCAGGATCATGCGAAGACCCCCTCTGGCTGACCCGGGTTTGCGAGCCGCTCGTGGCGGCCGCGCATATTGGCTGACCCGGGTTTGCGAAGACCTGCGTTGCAGTTTTTCTGTCCTTTTGGTTTCCTGCTGACCCCGGTCTGGATTGACCCGGGTCAGGAGATCCCCAAGGGGGGCCTGCGGGGGAGTCGACCAATTTTTGAAGATTTACCCCCCTAGATGGGGATAGCGGCTGTTTCCTTCTTGGGTTTCGAGGAGTGCATCCCCGACCGGGGTGGTGGGATGGTGGGGCGCAGGATGGGGATGGGGATGGGCGTAGGGATCGGTCAAACGATACCGCCCAATGGCTGCGAACGAGCGCCCAAATATTGCCCGGGCGTCGGACCACGGTCCTGACGGCATGATCCGGCACTTCGTCGTGGAGGCGTGGAGCATGATTGGGCGCCGCGCACTATGCGCGGCCCCCCCCCCAGAGATCCAACGTCGTGATGTTTTCAATGCGCGGTCCCCAAAAGTCTCGACCCCCCATTCCCCAGGACCGGTTCTTCCTCCCGAGCCGTTTTTTTGACGGCTCCGAGGCCCGGCAATGGGGCCCCTATATGGGGGCCGAGGTTTGCGAAAAACCTCCGTCCTGATTTTTCCAGTGCGTTGGCTCTCTGGGCCCTTCTCCACCCGACACTGGGAACCCCAACCGAAAGAAGCCCACCTTAAGTCGGGCCTGTCCCTCTACAGTGGGAATGTTCAAAAATGGGTAAAAAATAGTACGGGGACTATTTTTTTACTATTTTTTAGCATTGGGGGGTAATTTTTTGAGCATTGGCTCTCCGGGCCCTCCTCCTCCTCCTCCTCCTCCTCCCCCTCCTCCTCCTCCACCCCTCCTCCTCTCCTCCTCCTCCTTCCTCCTCCTCCCCTCTCCTCCTCCTCCTCCTCCACCGCCCCCCTCCTCCTCCTCCTCCTCCCCCTCCTCCCCCTCCTCCTCCTCCTCCTCCTGACTTTTCCAGTGGCTCTCTGGGCCCTCCTCCACCCGGCACTATAGGGCCCGGCGGTGGGCGGCGCGCACGCCGGGCACGGGGCGCCCCCTCCACGGCGCGCGGCGGCCTCTCCGCCCGGGGCCTCCGCCAGGGGCGCGCCTCGCGACCGCCTCCTCGGCCCCCAACCCAGACCCCCTCGAGTTATGAAAAAATCACGACGGGAGGTTTTTCACTGTTTTTGGCCTTTGGGGGCCCTCACCGGCCCTCGGGACCGTCAAGAAACGATTCAGGACGAAAAACTGGTCCCGGGGAATGGGTCGAGACCTCGGGGGGTCGACGTCATGAAAAAATCATGACGTCGGGGGTCTGGGAACGACGCCCCCCAACGCGCCCTGGTGGCCGCTCGTCTTCCCAGAGAGCCAACGTGTTGACCAAAAGCAGGGCGGAGGGGGTTTTCGCAAAGTTCGGCGCCCAGGGGCCCTCGCTGGGCCTCGGGACCGTCAAACAAGACGACTCGGGATGCAAAACCGATCCTGGGGAAGGGGTCGATGACATCAGGGGACCGCGCATGGAAAGAATCACGACTTTGGATCTCTGGGTTTCCCCTGCAGAGGTTCGCCCTCGTCGGCGGCATCCCGCCAGCCCCCCATCCCCCGGTCTGGCCTTCAGTCGGGCCTGTCCCCTTATTGGGGGATTTTCCACGAAAAATGCAAAATATTCCAAAAATACCCCAAAAAGGCAAAACAAATATTCCCCAAATAGTCCCCAGACTATGTTTGGACTTTGTTCAGTATTTTTCGTGCATTTTTAATGTTTCGTTGAAAATCCTCCTGTAGGGGGACAGGCCCGACTTACATCTGGCCCCGCGGGCCCCCCGCAGGCGGGCCCCGGGCGGAAGGCAGCGCCCCGCGGCGCCCCCGGTCGAGGGGGTCGCCAGCAGCGAGGGCCCGGCCCCGCCGGCGGGCGGGCCGCGCGCCACTGGGGCCCCGCGGCGCCCACGCCCTCGATTCGCGTTCTCCCGCACGGCCCCCCCCGACCTGCGGGCAACCTCGGCGCTGCGGGCGCGCGCCCAGGCGGCGCCATCTCCCCCCCCCGCCGCCGCCGCCGCCGTCGCTGCCGCCGCCGCCGCCGTCGCCGTCGCCGTCGCCGTCGCCGTCGTCGTCGTCGTCGTCGTCGCCGTCGCCGTCGCCGTCGTCGTCGTCGTCGTCGTCGTCGTCGTCGTCGCCGTCGCCGTCGTCGTCGTCGTCGTCGTCGTCGTCGTCGTCGCCGTCGCCGTCGCCGTCGCCGTCGTCGTCGTCGTCGTCGTCGCCGTCGCCGTCGCCGTCGTCGTCGTCGTCGTCGTCGTCGTCGTCGTCGCCGTCGCCGTCGTCGTCGCCGCCGTCGTCGTCCGCGCTCGTCGCCACCAATCCGCCGGGGAAGACGAGGCCATGGCCACCAACGAGGGTGACCTGCAGGCGGAGAAGGAGCCGGCCGCCCTGGCAGCGGGCCCCTTCTTGGCGGCGAGGGGGGCCCGTCTTCGTCGTGCTTCTCCCATCCTCCTCCCCCTCCCCAACTCTCCTCCTCCTGCGCCTATCCTCCTCCCCCCTCCTCCTCCTCCTCCTCCTCCTCCTCCTCCTCCTCCTCCTCCTCCTCCCTCCTCCTCCCCCTCCTCCTCCTCCTCCTCCTCCGCCTCCTCCTCCGCCTTCTTCTCCTGGCCTCCTCACCCCCAATTGCTGATTGCAATGGGGGATGTTACCGCATGCGCCATGATTCGCGAATTGTTCTTCTGGCAGTTTTTATTCCCCGGCTGACATCACTCATCCCCTGGTAGTTCTCTGGAGGGGTTCCGGCTGACATCTTTCGTCCCCATGATTTTATGGGCGGCGCGGTTGTTGGGGATACGCGTGCCTTCCAAGCCGCGCAGGCGTTGGCGTAGACGGCGTCCTTTTAGACGCGGAGGTGCAGCGGTTCACGCCGGGCACCGACAGCCTCAGAAAGAGTGCGCGGCAATGGTGGAGGCTACAGCCGGTCTTCACGCGGCGGCATAGCACATGGTGGCTTCTTTGCAGGCGGAGGCGCGGCGAGAAGGTGTCCCGGGGTGGAAGGATTAGCTCCTTCTTCAAGATCAGAGCCAGGGGAAGCAAAAACATTTCCCTGGTTTCACACAGGCCCCAAAGTGAAAGCCCACCGCTGCGTTATCCGTGGGCGGCCTGGTTCTCTCGGGTCCCCTCTGGGGCCCATGACGGCGAAACCTCGTGCTGGGCCATTTTGGGCTGCGAAGGCGAAGGGTCCTTAGCGTATGGTTCAAGGTTCCTGGCAGCCGCTGCTGTTTGCCACGCCAGATCACATCTGCGCGGTCCCTACCTATCCCGACAGAGAGGCTCATCGGTGTACATTGTGCCCCCCCCCCCCCCGAGGGGTCCGATCGAGGTGGAGGCCGCTGCTGAATGCTGTCTGGGGATGGCAATGTCAGGGGAGGTCCAGGTGGCCCAGGGGATGCTGGGTCAGGCGCGCGGGGAGTGGGCAAGCATGGCCGAGACGGATTTGTGCAACATTGTCCAGACGCGTCTACCCCATCATGATGCGCGCAGTAAGTCCCCGCGGCTACACTGGGAACCCACCATGACATACAAGTCCACTCCGCGTCGGCACCCACGGTTGTGCGCGGGCAAGTGGTTGGCGAATCGGTTCCTGGACATGGGTCATCCCGGTCAGAGAGGACAAATTCGGGGACCAGGAGGTCGGGCGACCTCTCTTCCATCGCTCTGACTTCGGGAGCAGCGTGATTGTTGGGCACGTGCTGGCCGCTCCCCGAGCCGCGCAGGCTTCGCCGGAGACGGCGCCTCTCGTCACGCGTGGAGGCCGTGGAAGGCACGCTGGGCGCCGACGCCCCGAGGCAGAGCGCGCCGCAGTGGTTGGCGGCGGCAGCCGATCTTCACGCGGCGACGCGGCAGGTGCTCGTCTCTCTGCAGGTGCAGGCTCGGCGGGAAGATCCAGTTGGGGTTAAGTCGGGCCTGTCCCCCTACAGGGGGATTGTCGACGAAAAATAAAAGAATACGCAAACAATGATCAAACCATAGTCCAAACATGGTCTGGGGACTATGTTTTGACTATTTGTTGACCTTCTTGGGGTATGCTTGGGGTATTTTTACTTTTTCGTCGAACATCCCCATGTCGGGGGACACGCCCGACCTAAAGTTGGGGTGGGGAGATTGAAGAGAGCGCTCCTCTGCTGCTGGCAGGCCATAGTAGGATCCGACTTGAATTTTATCGAGCACTAGTATGATCTCATCAGAACTGGATCCAGCCCATATGAGGATTCTGTCAGAGCTGGATCCATCCCTCGTAGCAGCATATGGTCAAATATCATCCAGCTGTTGTGAGATTATATTAGAGCTGGGTCCAGCCCTAGTAGGATTTCGTTCGAGCAGAATCGAGCCTCATAAGGGGTTCTAGAAGACATCGATCGAGCACTCGTAGGCTTTTGATAACAGCTGGATCCAGTCCTAGACGATGTGTACATGTGTTTTGTCCGAGGCAACGCGTATCAGGGGCGCGAAATTCGGGGGAGCGTAAGACCCGGGTTTGCCAGGACTCGGATTCGCCATCGTTTTTTGACGACCGCGACTCGGATTTTGACGAGGAGGAGTTTCGTGGGATGTCTGCAGCGGGAGGCCTCGTCAAAATGCAGGCTCGGCCTCGTCATTTTTTGACGACCTCGTCGGGGATTTCCGAGTCCTCCGTACCCGGGTCTTACGTCCCCCTGAGAAATAGCAGCTTGCAGTTCGTGCCATATGGACACGGTTGCCCGGTCCGCCCCCGGGGGCCCCGCGCGGGCCCGAGGTCCCCGGGGCGTCGGGCGGGGAGGCGCCGCCGCAGCAGCGAGCAGGCGGGTTCGCGGCAGACCTCTCGCAGGCCCCCTTCAGCATCGAGGGCGAGGTTCGCGCGGTTGGTGGCCGCGGCACCTACACCTTAGGCGATGCTTAAGAAAACTTAAGTTTTCGGCCAGAGTCTCGATCATTCTTAACGTTTCAATGTAAATCTTAAGATTTGAATGGACATGTGGGGTTTTTATTCAAGTTCTGAGACTTTGAATTTCTTAACCCATGATTTCTTAAGCATTTCGCAGGGTCTAGCTTTGCTCTGGACGCCCGAAATGGGTTCTGAAAGAATGGGTACTATGCCCAACTGCAGTTCCTGTTCATTCTGAACAGGATTTCGCTGTCCACGCCGCCGCGGCCCGTGTCCATTCGAGACAGAAGGCCGCCTGCCCAACAGCGGCCGCTGTTGGTTCGGGACAACATTTGTTGTTGGGCATTGTGCCCATTCTTTCGGTACCCATTTCGGGTGTCCAAATTTGCGTGGGCGCGCGAAAGGAGCCGGGTGGAGTCGCGAGCGGCTCTGTTTCGACACTGAAGAGCCGGCCCTGAGCTCGAGCAAGGGGTCCCCTGAAGGGGAAGGCGGCGGTCAGGGCTATTGGATGTGATGCGAGCTGGATTCGAATGGGAGCCATCTGCCTGGGCCGCGCGGTCGACTCGGTGACTGGTCCGCGGCGCGGTCAGCAACTGAGCGCGCGGCTGCGTGAATTATGCACTTGCCTTGCGCTCGCCGATGGACGTGATCAGCACGCGCCAGAGGGCGTCTGGGAATTGCACTGCAGCTCGGGCTCCGCGACCCTCAGGACCTCCCCTTTCTCGCGAGCGGCATGCTCCCCCATCCTGGAGACTGCTGGCCCAGGCCCGACTCGTCTGCGAGTGTGTCCTGGCAGTGGGAGAGGGCTGGGGGGCGCGGAGGAGAGCGCGGCCATGGAGGGTGGCTGTTCCTGGGCGGATGCTGCGCGAGGCATGCAGTTGCTGATGTGAACGGGGCAGGCGGGGGATCTCCCAAACGCTCTGGCACCCAATAGCACCCTTGACGCTGCTTTGGCTCAGGAGGGGAAAACACACACACGGACACAATTAATCGTCGATTCCCAAGAAAATATGGGAACATATGGGAATTGTGGGGGAAGACAACACCCAGAAAATATAGAAAAATATGGGGGATCTGTTTATTTGTGTGTCCCAGGGCCCCTTCATTGGCACGGTGGATGGCGCGCGTCTCCGCGGGACTGCAGCCGTGGGATCGCGCCTCGGTGCCCAGGCCCCGCGGGCATGGGTGGGGGCATGTTCGTCGCTCGCGAACACTGTCCGGACTCCTTTTCCTCCTCCTCCTCCTCCTCCTCGTCCTCCTCCTCCTCTTTTTCCTTCTCCTCCTCCTCCTCCTCCTCCTCCTCCTCCTCCTCCTCCTCCTCCTCCTCCTCCTCCCCCTCCCCCTCCCCCTCCCCCTCGTCGTGGTCCTCCTCCCTCCCTCCCTCCCTCCCTTCCTCCCTCCTTCTTTGTGACGTTGATCGGACATGAGCTGTACGGCTGCTGCATTCCTGTAGAACGCACGAGACACATAACCCATTCGGGCGCAGTGGCAAACAACTAGGACCTGGCGAGAGTAGCAAAAAGCAGCGAGGGCGACGGAGAAAAACGGAAAGAATGTTAAGCCCGCTGAGGCACGGAGTATGCGCTCACCAGGTTGGGGAGGGGGTGATGCAGGTGATGAGGGCTTGCAAATACCACAAACAAGAGACCCCGCCCCCACCCCCCTCCTCCTCTCCTCCTCCTCCTCCTCCTCCTCCTCCTCCTCCTCCTCCTCCTCTTCCACTCCCCTTCCCCTCCTCTCCTTCTCCGACTCCTCCGACTCCTCGACTCCTCCGCTTCCTTTTCATCTTTCTCCCCCTTTTCATCTCTATTTGTTTGTGTCTCGTATTATTATTATTATTATTATTATCCTCCTCCTCCTCCGCCTCCTTCTCATCATCCTCCTCCTCCGCCTCCTCTCTCCTTCTCTCTCTCTCTCTCTTTCTCTCTATCTCTCTCCCAATTTCTTTTTTGTTTATCATTTGTTGCTTCTCTCTCTCTCTGTCTCCCCCCTCTCTTTTATGTACATACAAATACATACATACATGCATACCCCCTGACCCTCTCCTCTCCCCCTTCTCCCTCTCCCCCTCCCCCTCCTCTCCCCGACCTCCTCCCCTCACTCTCCTCTCCCCGGCCCCCCCCGTATCCTCGTCTCCCCCTCCGGGCCGGGAGGCCGCCCCCCCGCCCCCCCGGGAGGACTACCTGAAAGACATCAAGCCGGACTGCGACTGGATCATCGACAACGCTCCGGAGAGGCCGTGGCCAGCCGGGCCCCTCGTCGTCGTCGTCGTCGTCGTCGTCGTCGTCGTCGTCGTCGTCGTCGTCGACTCGTCGTCGAGACATCGTTGTGCGGGGCGCGGGCCTGCCCGAGACTTGTCCGCGGGCGGCGGTCGAGGCTTTCCAGCGGCTCGCGTCGCTTCTCGGAGGGGCGCGCTGAGTCGCACGGGGGGTCGACGATCGCGGAGGAGCCGGGCAGGGGGGAGGAGGAGGGAGGAGGAGGAGAAGAAGGAGGAGGAGGACGAGGAGGAGGAGGAGGAGGAGGAGGACGAGGAGGGGGAGGAGGACGAGGAGGGGGAGGAGGTGGTTGTTGTTGTTGTCTGTCTGCGTTAAGTATAAGAGGCTACGTAAGTTTACCGCTTGATGCCTGGGCACCCCCGGAGGCCAAAATCGAGAGAGAAAACCCGCCAGCATCGGATCATCGAGGAAAGTTGCAGCACATCGAATAAGCACTCCAGGGAAATCGAGGGAAACAAATAACCATCGAGGGACATATGTGAACATCTAGGACACCGACACAGAGGTGCGAGAGCGATGTTGAGCGAAGCCTGCAACCTTCTCATAAGAGGCTCCTGGGTGACCTGCATCCTCCTAATAAGAGGCTGCTGGCTTTATTGGTCCCGCGCAAAACAAACGCATCGTATACTGATCATGGCTTTTGGATCAAGTCTAGCGTTAGGTCGGGCGTGTCCTCCTACAGGCGGATTTTGGACAAAGTAGCCTAAACATGCTCATGCATAGTCCTGAATAATCAAAAATTCTTCACGCTTCGCGTATCCCGACCAGCCCATCTCAAAACAGCAACTCTTGCGAAGCATGACGACAGTCGTGTTTTTCAGGCGTGTTTCCGCCTGCCCCCGCATATCTCCCCTGTTCCTCCTTCCTCCCGCCTCCTTGTACATCCTCCTTGTGGTGGGAGCGGGAGAAGGACGAGGCGGAGGAGGAGGGAGAGAAAGCGCTCCTCGTGGTTTGAGTCGTTTGGGGTTTCTCGTCCTGGTGTGAGTCGTTCGGGCCCTTCTTCCTGGTGTGAGTCGTTCGGGCTCTTCGTGGTGTGAGTCGTTCGGGCTCTTCGTCCTGGTGTGAGTCGTTCGGGCTTCTCGTGGTGTGAGTTGTTCGGGCCCCTCGTCCTGGTAGTAGTAGTAGTAGTAGTAGTAGTAGTAGTAGTAGTAGTAGTAGTAGTAGTAGTAGTAGTAGTAGTAGTAGTAGTAGTAGTAGTAGTAGTAGTAAGTAGTAGTAGTAGTAGTAGTAGTAGTAGTAGTAGTAGTAGTAGTAGTAGTAGTAGTAGTAGTAGTAGTAGTAGTAGTAGTAGTATAGTAGTAGTAGTAGTTGTAGTAGTAGTAGTAGTAGTAGTAGTAGTAGTAGTAGTAGTAGTAGTAGTAGTAGTAGTAGTAGTAGTAGTAGTAGTAGCAGTAGTAGTAGTAGTAGTAGTAGTAGTAGTAGTAGAAAGTAGTAGTAGTAGTAGTAGCAGTAGTAGTAGTACAAGTAGTCGTATCCAAGGCAGTTTGGAGGCCTCTTGGAGATCGTAGAGGGGCCTCTTGGGCTCTCTTTTGAGCCTCTTGGGAGCGTCCGGGGGCCCTCTTGGGCGCCTCTTGGAGCGTCTTGGGGGCCTGTTGGGGCCATCTTTGGGGCGATCGATGACAGATGGGGCGAGCATTTTTGTCAGTACCCCCGTCGGGGCCACGATCCTCGTGAGGGGTGTCGAATTTTAGCCCTCCCAGGGATAGAAAAAGGACCCTCTGACCACCCGCGAAACCCCCTCTCCAGTTCCAGGGGGAGGGGGTAGGGGGAGGGGTAAACCCCTCCCCGAAGGGGAAGAAGGGGGGTTGAGAACAGAGAGAGCTCGCTAAACCACTCACGCCCAAAGGGCTGGTGGGATTCGCCCCCTGATTATTTTGTTGACCATTTTTGAATTCGGCGGCGAGCGAGGGGGGGAAGTGAGAAGGAGAAGGCATTCTCAGAAGGTGGCGAGACTTCTCAGAAGCCCTCGCGCATTCTTAGAAGTTTTCTCTGTGTCTTAGGGGAAGCCTTAGCAAACTTCTCAG
>CAUYUJ010004986.1:35031-45031 GCA_963575745.1 Prorocentrum cordatum | reverse complement strand
GCTGGGGTGGGGAGGAGGAGGAGGAGGAGGAGGAGGAGGAGGATGGAGATCGGTTAAACGACACTGAATGGAAGGGGCCCCGCCTCGGGGGACGCGCTGGCCCCGGTCAGCCCAGGCCCTGGCCCACCAGGGCCCTGCTGTCGCGAAGCCCAACCAGCCACTGGATCCGCGGAGGGCGGAGAGGGAGAGCGGAGGGAGGAGAGGAGGAGGGGGAAGGGCCTCGATCCTCCTCCTCCTCCTCCTCCTCCTCCTCCTCCTCCTCCTCCTCTCCTCCTCCTCCTCCTCCCTCTCTTCCTCCCTCTCCACCTTCTCCTCCTCCTCCTCCTCCTCCTCGTTTTCCTCCTCCTCCTCCTCCTCCTCGTTTTCCTCCTCTTCCTCCTCCTCGTTTTCCTCCTCTTCCTCCTCCTCCTCCTGCTCCTCCTCCATCCTTCTCCTTATAAGTAACTTCTCCCTGTCGCACCCCGGAGGTCAGTGTTTAGGGCGGGCCGGGCGTTTCGCCATAGACTTCCTCACCATTTATGATTTTGAAGTTTAAAGATTGGCAACAGCTTCGAATATGGAGGGCGGGTCGTTTTCAAAGTGTGGCTCTCGCCTCAGCGCCGCGCACATTCGTCTTAAACATTCGCAAGAGCTTCACGGATTGAGGGTGGTTCCTTTTCAAAACGTGGCTCTTGCCTTAGCACCGCGCACACTCGTCTTAAACATTTGCAAGAGTTTCGCGAATTGAAGGCGAGGCGTTCTCAACGTGTGGTTTTCGCTGTAGTGCCGTGCACATTCGGTTTTCTTGTACAAAATAACAAGATTCACGGAATGAGGGCGAGTCGTTTTCAAAATGTGGCTCTCGTCTTAGCGCCGGGCAAATTCGTCTTAAACATTCGCAAGATTTTCACGGATTCAGGGTGGTTCCTTTTCAAAATGTGGTTCTCGCCTTAGCTCCGCGCACACTCGCCTTCAACATGTGCAAAAGTTCACGGATTCCCATGACAAGCGTACCAGAAATAGCGTTTTGGAAGGATTCATGCTTACGAGGGTGCACCAGTTGTGTTGGCTCGCGGTGTTCAAGCGCCAGGACTGGCGTTCTGGCACGATTGAGGATCGTCAAGACACAACAGTCAGGTTGATCCGTGGCGTTACAATCCCGAGAACAATGTTTTGGCATGCTTCAGGGTCTTCAAACAGTTGTCTTCCAACGAGGCAGTTCCTTCAACAAAAATGAACCGTCGTAGGGGCCTACGAAGAGGCAGCCTGGAGGGAGGCTTTATGCCAACATCGTTGATGCCTCTTGGGTTTACACTGGTCCTCCTCCTCCTCCTCTCCCTCCTCCTCCTCCTCTTCCTCCTCCTCCTCCTCCTCCTCCTCCTCCTCCTCCTCCTCCTCCTCCTCCTCGTCCTCCTCCCAGACGTTCCGCTGGAGCCCCCGGCCCTGCCGCCCTCGGCGCTTTCTGCGGCATCTGCGACCGCCTGGCCGCCAGAGGCGTGCCGAACAGCGCTGCCGACGCCCCCGCGCCCTCCCAGCTGGCCCCGCCGCGCAAGCCTGGGCGCAAGGTCCGCCCCATCGCCGCGCCGAAGATTTTTACGTCGGCTAGTGGCGCGAGCGGTGCTGGTGGCCCCCGCACAGAAGAGCGAGCTCGCGGAGGCCCTGGGGAGGCAGCAGTTTGCAATCGGCACAGAGGCGGGGCCCGAGCTCCTCACCCACACTGTCCGGGACATCCCTGAGGCGAGCCCGGCCTTGGTTCTGGTGGCGCTGGACGCCGAACACGCTTTCTGCTCCGCGTGCCCAGCCGACGGACTCGCCGCCTTAAGCAATTGGCCTCCCTGTCGCCTGGCTTCTCGGCCAGCGCGACTCCCGGCACCAGTTGGACGGAGTGGCCCAGGGGGGCCCGCTCTCGCCGCTCCTGCTCGCCTGCGGTCCGAACCCTGGCCTGAAGGACTCTGGATGACGCGCTGCGCGCGGCTGCGACGGCGGCGCGGCGGCCGCGCGCGGGCGACGTCCGGGCCTTGCCCTCGTGCCGGCGGGGCTCGCGGCCGACGTTCTCCGGGCGGCGGGGGGCGCGCGCGGGCCGCGCGGACGAGACGCAAGTCTGGTCCGCGCGCGCGCCTTGCCCGGCAGGCCTCGCGGCCCCAGTGGCGCGCGGCTGGCCCGACCGTGTCCGGCGCCTCCCCGGGCGAGCCGCCGCATCCCGACGTCAACCGGCCGCCCGCGAGCGCCGAGCGCTGGCCGGCCCTGGGCACCGCGGCCCTTGCGGCCGACCGCTCCGCGGAAGCGGCGAGCCAGGCCGCGGCGCTGCTGGGCGAGCTCGCGCCGCTGCCGACGCCGTCATCCCCCTGCGCTCGCCCGCGAGGCGGGCGGCCGGCCTCCTTTTCCCGCGCTGCGGGCGCGGCAGGCTCGCGCACCTGCTCGGGGCGAGCCCGCCCGCGAGCCGCGAGCTTGCGGGCCGCCGCCGCCTCCACGACAGGGCGGCGCTGGCGGCCAACCCGGAACTGGAGCGCTTGGGCCCGGCTCGCGGCCGCGCGGAAAAGACGCCGCCAGTTGCCGCTGCGGCTGGGCGGCGCGGCCTCCTGTCAGGAGGGAAAGAAACACACAGACACAATGAATCGTCGATTCCCCAGAACATATGGGAAAATGTGGTAAGTGGGGGGGGGGGGAAGACACAAATCCAGAAAACATGGGAAACTATGGGGAATAGTTTTACTTGTGTGTATTCATTTGGTGTGTCCTGGGGCCCCTTCGTTCTGGCGCGAGGCCCACAGCTCGCCGACGCTGCCCGGGCGGCGCCGCGTCGGCGATGAGCCTCGCCGCCGCGTCCCGAGCCGGGCGGGCCTGCAGGCGCCGCCTCCGCCCTGCCGCCCGCCCCAGCGCCTGCCACAACGCGCCGGCAGCGCTGCCGGCCCCCGCGCGCAGCCGCGGCCTCCCTGGCAGGAGCTCGCCTGACAGCCTTTTGTCCCAGAGATCCAACGCGTTGAAAAAATCAAGACGGAGGTTTTTCGCAAATTTCGGCCCTTGGATGCCCTCGCCGGGCCTCAGGACCGTAAAAAAACGACTCAGGATGAAAAGCTGGTCCTGGGGAATCGGTCGAGACTTCCGGGGACCGCGTATTGACAAAATCACGACATCGGATCTCTGGGGAGCAGGCCCAGAAGACGGTCGCACGCAGGCCTGACCAATAGAAATTACAAGGCCTTCTGGGCGATTTGGGCTGCCAGGAGGCACGGGCGCGTCTCCGCTCCTGCGGCGGATCCGCGCGCTGCGCGGGCTGGCAGCTGGCCACTGGCAGCCACTGGCGGCCACTGGCAGCGCCGGAGCGACGAGGACTGGTGCACAGCGGCCCCAGACCCCCCCGCGTTGTGAAAAAATCACGATGGGAGGTTTTTCGCTACCTTCGGCCTCCAGGGTCCTTCACTGGGCCTCGGGACCGTCGAGAAACGACTCAGGATGAAAAACCGGTCCCGGGGAAAGGGTCCAGGTTTCTGGGGTCGACGTTGCGAAAAAATCACGACGTCGGGGGTCTGGGGCGAGGGCTTTGCGCCAGAGATCTCGCGCCGCCGGAGAGCCGCTGCCAGAGCCGGACCCGCACTGGGCCGCGCGCCGGGCAGCCCTGCCAAGTACGAGCTCTGCGGCCGAGGGCAGCACGCTGAATTACCGCTGCGCCTGCGGGGGCGGCCCGGAGGCGCGCGCCCGCGCATGCCGGCGTCCGCGCGGCTCGAGGGCCCGACCTCGAAGACGCGTGTGGAAAACGTGTTCACCAGGAGTGCGGCTGCCACGCGGAAAGGCAGCTGCACGTCCCGGCCGGTGGCGCTATATAGCGCTGAACCGCGCCGGGCCACGACGCTCACGCGCGGCTGCGCCGTCGCCCCGCCCGCGTGGCTCTGCGGCGCGCGCGGGGCCGCCCTCGCGGCGCAGCGCGAAGGGGGCGTCCTCGGCCTCGAGGCCCGGCGGCCGGGGTACCTCTTCGGCCCGTCGCCGACGTGACGGTGCGGCGCGGCGCGCCGGGCGAGGAGCGCGCGATTGGCGCCTCGGCAGCGCGCGACGGCGCGGTGAACCGGGAGGCCGGGGCCGACAACCGGGAGCCCCCAAACGGTGTGGTGACCACAGCGTGTGGTGAGTCGGTGGGGATTTCACCGCACGGTTTTGGGACTCCAGTTTTTCTCAGAGGATGTCTGGGGCGACAGGGGCCTCCAGGGTCCCAAAACGTTGCGGTGACGGACCGTGCGGTGAGGTCTTGGGGGATGTCGAGGTCACCGCACGGTCCGTCACCGCACCGTTTCGGGTTTCCTAAGACAAGCGCGGGCGCTAACCGGAATGCCGGGCCCCCTGGCTGACCAGTCCTCCTGGCGCTGACGACCAGGGGCCAGCACGGGCCAACAGCGTTGCGCTGCCTGCGACAGCTGGTGCGCGACCGGGCACAGCAGCTCGGCGACGACGCTGCCGCCGAGGCCGCGGCCAGGGCGCTCGCCTAGCGCTGGGGGCGCCAGCTGCGCAACGCACTTGGCTGGGAACGCGCGCGCTCGCGACTGGCGCCGCGCTGGCCGAGAAACTGCACCCCCAAATCCATATCGTAGTTCCTAGATCCTCGATGCCCGACGACGATGACAGAGGGACGGGAGGAGCGGGAGGAGGACCAGCACCAGGAGGGGAAGGCGGAGTTGGTGGAGGAGGACCAGTTGGTGAATGATGAGTTGGAGGAGGAGGAGGAGGAGGAGGAGGAGGAGGAGGAGAGAAGGAGGAGGAGGAGGAGGAGAAGTCGATGGAGGAGAGAGGAGCACGAAGAGCTGAAGCAGACAGGGGCATGAGTTGATGGAGGAGGAAGAGTTGGAGGACGAGGAGGTGGCTGAAGAGGATGAGGGCGAGGGGAGTTCGTGGAGGATGAGGGTTCGGAGCACGAGGGCGAGGAGCAGGTCATCGAGGGAGAGGAGGGGGACGAGGAGGAGGAGGCAGAGGACGAGGAGGAGGACGAGGAGAAGGGAGGAGGAGGAGGACGAGGAGGAGGAGGAGCAGGAGGGCCTCGGCTCCCCCCAGGGGGCTGGGGCCCACGCTCGGGCCACGTTCGCACACGCACAGCGCCGGCGCACACAGGCGCCGCAAGCGTCACCACACCTCCCCCCTCCCCGTCGTTTTTTTTTCATCGTGATCCGTCTATCCGTCGGCCGCTCTCTTTTCGTTCTTTCAGGAGGGGAAAAAACACACAGACACAATTGATTGTCGACCCCCAGGAAAATATGGGAAAATATGGGAAGTGGAGGGAAGACAGAAACCCAGAAAATATAAGAAAATATGGGGCATCTTTTTATTTGTGTGTATTTATTTGTGTGTCCCAGGGCCCCTTCATTCTTACTTCTTGGTTCTTGTTCGCCCTCCCCCCGTTGACGGCGGGGCAGGTTTTGTGAGGGCGTCGGCGCAACAGCGCGAGCTTGTCCGCAGCATCCAGTTTCGAGGAGGAATTTGTGGCTGACGAGGAGGGGGCCTGAGGAGGCGGAGGAGGAGGACCAGTGTAAACCCAGGAGTTTTCAACGATGTTACAAGTAACCCTCCCTCCGAGCTCCTTTTTCGCAGGCCCTTGCAACGGGGTCATTTCCACTAAAGAAGTGCCCCGTTGGAAGAGAACCGCTTGAAAATCCTGAAGCGTGCCAGAGCACCACTCCTCGGATTTCAATGCCGCGAGTCAATCCCAGTTTCTTCGCCATGACGATCCTGAGCCGCGCAAGTTGACAATTCCTGGGACTTCAACACCGCGAATCAGTGTAACAGGTGCGGTGGACAGTCCTGCACCACTCCAAAATACTTTCCTGGAAAATTGACCGTACGAATCCGTGAAACTGCTGGAACTCTCAAGACGAATATGCGCGGCGCTAGGTCGAGAGCCACATGTTGAAAAGGTAATGCCCTCCATCTGTGAAGTTTCTGCAATTGTTCAAAATGCATTTGCGCGGCGCCAAGGCGGGAACCACATGCTGGGAAGGAACCGCGGTCCATCCGTGCTTTTTGTTTGCAATGTTTTGGAGGCGCTCCTCCGCCCGCATTGGAAACGGCCCGCCGTCAATCCGTGAAGTTGTCTGCCAAGTTTTAAGGCGAATGTGCGCGGCGCCAACGCACGGACCGCCCTACCGACAGGTTGCGGGGTGCGACAGGGATGGAGTTGTTTGTAAGGACAAGGGACTGGAGATGGAAAGCGAGGGGGAGGCTGAGGAGGGGGAAGAGGAGCGGGAGGTGATCGTAATCAGCGGATGAGGAGTGGGAACAGGAGGATGAGGACCAGCGTGTTCAGGAGGCAGAGGAGGAGGCGATTGCGGAGGAGGCCGCATCCGCGAGCAGGCGCGCGAAGAGGCGCGCGGAGCTCGACGGCCTGAACGCCGCCAAGGCGTATTTGGTCGGCTACAAGGAGGACCCCTTCTCGCCGCGTCGTCCCGCGGGCCCCCTCCACCTCCTCAACACCTCTTCCTCCCCTTCTCCGACTCGTCCTCCTCCTCCCTCTCTACACCTTTCTCCCTCTCCTCCTCCCTCCTCCTCCTCATCCTCCTCGCTCCTCCTCCTCCTCCTCCTCCTCCTCCTCCTCCTCTTTCCTCCACCTCCTCCTCCTTGCTCCCTGTCCTCCTCCGCCTCCTCCTCCTCCTCCTCCTCCTCCTCCTCCTCCTCCTTATTCTCCTCTTACACCAACTCTTCGACCTACTCCTCGTTTTCAAACTCCTCCTCGATCTCCTCCTCATCCCTTCTCCCTCTTTCTCCAAATCTCCGGTGCCCTACCTGGTCGGGTACAAGGAGGGCCCGGCAAGCGCTCGCCGAATGGGGAGGATCGACGAGCATCGAAGGTTCGCAAAAGTTTTGTGGCCCCCGGGGGGCCATCGGCCACGCCTCGGCAAGAGCTTTCCCTGGGGGTGGCGAGTCGTCCCGAACGGCCGCTGGAGGTCGAGATATGGCCTGGACGCCAGTTTGGCGGCAAGGGGGCGATGGAGGAGGAGGAGGCGGAGGAGGAGGAGGAGGAGGAGGAGGAGGAGCGAGAAGCGAGGAGGAGGAGGAGGAGGAGGACGAGGACGAGGACGAGGACGAGGACGAGGACGAGGCGAAGGAGGAGGAGGAGGAGAAGGAGGAGGAGGAGGAAGGAGAAGGAGAAAAAAGGGAGAACGAGGAGAGGAGAAGCGAGGAGGAGGAGGGGAGGGGAGGAGGAGGAGGAGGGAGGGAGGAGGAGCGAGGAGCGAGGAGGAGGAGGGGATGAGAGGGAGGAGGAGAGGATTATGGAGGAAGTGAGGAGGATTAAGGGAGGAGGAGGTTAGGGGAGAGAGGAGGAAGAGGAGGAGGGGAGGAGTGGGAGGGGAAAGGAAGGGAGGAGGAGGAGCGAGAGGGTGAGGGAAAAGGAGGAGGAGGAGGAGGAGGAGAAGGAGGAGGAGGCGAGCGGTGCGGTTCCTCAGAAGGCGGCGGGGCTTCTTAGACGGCAGGGGTGCTTCACAGGAAGGGCTTCGGGGGGTTCTAAAAGGACAGCTGAATTCACGAAGCGCGAAGCAAGAAGCGCGCATTATTCTATGATCTTGCGTCGGCCCCCTTAGGAAATATGAGAAGGACGAGGATGATGAGGAGGAACCGCGAAAAGCAAGCCGTGAGTAGCTTCGCGACCTCGTGGCGGCCCCTCCTTCTGATTCTAAGACGCCTCCGGGCCCTCACAGAAGGCCCCCGCCTGCTCATAAGTCATTTGACTTCTGAGCCGCCTTCAAGGGCCGCCACAAGGGCGCAAAATGGTTCACGGCTCGCGATTCGCGATTGTTCATCCTCATCGTCTTCGCCCTCCTCTTCTCCCCCGGCGGGGGGGATCGCGCGGGAGTGCGAAGTGATTCGCGATTCGCTCAGCGCAAGCGCGAACATATTGCCCTTGTGGATTGGACCCATGAATCAATCCCAACATGATTTCAGGAGTGGATGGATTTGAGGGATTGCAGCCTTCGCGTAGCGAATGCGACACTTATTGATTTCAGACCACAAATTAGAGCCTCCATGATGGTGAGGACCAGGAGGAAGTACGTAGTGGAAACACCTCAACCATATGAGGTTTCTTGGAGGGGAGGAGAGGAGGAGGAAGGAGGAGGAGGAGGAGGAGGAGGAGGAGAAGAATAAGAGAATAAAAGGAGGAGCAGGAAGAGGAAGGAGGAGGAGGAGGAGGAGGACGAGGAGGAGGAGGAGGAGGAGGAGGAGGACATTGTCGCAGGCGCGGCTGCGGTCGTTGGGCCGAGCAGGCAGCGTGGGGGTCGTCTGCGCAGCTGTACGCGTGGCGCTGAAGCTCATTCGGGGCGCTGCCTCTGGTCGGACGGGGCAAGGATGATGTCGGGCCCGTCCCTCTACGGGGAATATATATATATATATATATATACTCAACAATTGTCAAGAATAGTCTGGGGACTATTTTGGGAGTATTGTTTGACATTTTTGATTTGTTTTGGTTCGTTCAAAATCCGCCTGTAGGGGGACAGGCCCGTCCTAAGGCAAGGACGAGGATAGATCCACTCCAGAGCTTTCCGGAACGCTCTCAGAGCGTTCCGGAGCGCTCTGAGAGGGCCGCGGCGCCCGAGACGTCCTCCAGAGCCGCCGGATCCCAGAGCTTCTCGATTTGTCCTCGCCCGATGTTATCCTCGTCCTGGCCTCGTCTTACCTGGAAGCCCAAAGCCGATGTCCCCGTCGCACCCCCGCGACGGCGGAGCGCTCGTGCAGGCTGCGTCGGAGCTTGTGGGTCGGGCGTTGCTGGAGGCGGCCCTGGCCCCACGCGTCCTCAGCTCCTCGATCCTGCTCGCTCCTCGATCCTGCTCGCTCCTCGCTCCTCGCTCCTCCTCCTCGCTCCTCCTCCTCCTCCTCCTCCTCCTCCTCCTCCTCCTCCTCCTTCTCCTCCTCCTCCTCCTGCTCTCCTCTCCTCCACCTCCTCCTCCTCCCAACTCCTCCTCCTCCTCCTCCTTCCCTCCTCCTCCTCCTCCTCCTCATCCTCCCCTCCTCCTCCTCATCTCCTTCTCTCCTCCTCCTCCTCCTCGTCCTCCTTCTCGCTCCTCGCTCCTCGTCCTCGCTCCTCGCTCCTCGTCCTCGCTCCTCCTCGTTCCTGCTCGCTCCTTATCGCTCCTCCTCCTCCTCCTCCTTCTCCTCGCTCCTCCTCCTCGTCGCTCCTCCTGCTCCCTCCTCCCTCCTCTCTCCTCCCTTTTGCCTCCTCCCTCCTGCCCCCTCTCTCGCTCCTCCCCCTCTTTCCCGCCCCCTCCCCTTTCCTCCTCCTCCTCGCCCTGGCCCTGGCCCGAGGTGTCCCCAGCTTTGCGCTCAATGTGGACCCCCCAGGGGCCCAGTCCCGGTGGGCCTCGGGAGGGGGGTGCTCTGGCGTGGTGGGCCAGAAACACCAGAGTGACACGTTGAGCAAACGTTCCTGACCGTAGGCTCAAGCTGCAGTCGACCAAACCCCCTCCCAGCTGATGGACAAAATCCTGCACCACCCACGCGGCAGGGGTCGGCGCCAAACTTCAGCGCCCCCCCCCTGCCTCCGATACAAAGGTGGCTGGCATCGCCAGCGAAGCGCACGATCTCGGCCAGTCGACAGATCGACACATCGTGGCGCAGCCCACCAATAGTGAACTGGGGGCGCGGGGGGCTAGCTCAAAAATCAACACAACAGCTGCACGATGGTTTCCATCAGCCGCAGGTCCGTGACAAAAAACAGAGGAGTTCAGCATCGGCAGGTGGATAGACGGCGGGGCAAGGGCAGCTGTCAGCCTTCGGTGGCCCATGCTCGTTCACATAAAAAACACCGCACACATTTCCGCACGCGCACCACCGCTCGGTGGCGCAGCAGGATGCTTGCACAGCAGCAACCGCATCGGGCATGCCGCGCGCCAGCGGGATGCCTGCACACCAGGCAACCGCATCGGGCCCGCCTGCCTGCAGTGAGATGCTGTGCACTCCCAACAACGCGCGAGATGGTGCGCGTCAAGCGACACGCCCCCCGCGGAGGAGGAGGAGGAGGAGGAGGAGGGAGGAGGAGGAGGAGGAGGAG